>CM039129.1:11863291-12242596 GCA_022036555.1 Microstegium vimineum | reverse complement strand
ACAATGCAAGATTAGACAATGATGATGACAAGGGACTGACCTGCTTAACCAGCATAGGATTAGTCATGTGTCCTGGTAAAGCACAAACAGGCGGCAAGGGGCTGTTTCTATCATAGTTTTTTCTTTGCACTAACCATAAACAATGCAAGATTAGACAATGACGATGACAAGGGATTGACCATCGTTTTATGCTTAACCATAGAATAGGATTAGTCATGTGTCCTGGTAAAGCACAAGACAGGCAAGGGGCTGTTTTTATCATAGTTTTTTTCTTTGCACTAACCATAAATAATGCAAGATTAGACAATGACGATGACAAGGGACGACTGCCCATCGTTTTATGCTTAACCAGCATAGGATTAGTCATGTGTACGTCCTGGTAAAGCACAAGACAGATCTATTCTTAACCTGTAATCATGCAACTTAACATAGGATAGGCGCTAGAGCCTGTAATTTTTCTGTAAACTTCCAGTCACAATCACTTGTGTGTCGAATTCTCAAAGGTTGCTAATGAAGTGATAATCCTAGCAAGAGAGATTGTCCCAGCACACTAAATTATGAAAGTACAGACTGGCCTATGATGCATCCGAATTTCATTTAACAACAGACATATAAGCTAATGTGCTTTATGAGCAACACGTTTCAACTGTTAATGAAAATTTGCTATCCTTTCCTAGAAGAATAAGAACAACCATATGATAACAGCAAATTTTCTGTAAATTAAACAATTATGTTTTTCTATAAATGTGCATGTCAATCTCTTACTTATTTTAATGATTTGAACAAACATAAAATCAGTAACCAATAGTTCAATAATCTATTGTAATGAACAAGTTTCACAATCTAAATCTTGATAACACCATTTTCCCATTATTTTTATGCATGTACTTGGATACATAAATTATGAAATCGATGATTGATGAGATATGTATATAATGGAAAGCCAACTAATATAAAATTTCGGGATAATCAATTTGTTAGATAAAATTGCAAAAGACCACTCTGTACCTCTCCCCAAACACAATAATGAAACCCTAGATTTAATTTACCTCAAATTCAGAAGGATTAATGCAAAAAGAGATATGAGAGGCATTAACTAACCTTCTTGAGCTACCTTCCTAAAAAATGAACACAAAAACCTCTCCTATTGTATTTTGCAATTTTTGGACCTCCGAGATCACCACCAATGGAAGGTGGCTCGCTGTATAGTTTTGGCCCAGAGAAGAAGAAAACGTATTTATAGCTTTTTTTGGCACACTATAAAACCGTCAGTGTAAAACCTAGAAACTACTGGCCTACTTAAGAAAATCATTGTAAACGTTCCGACAATTGCCTATATAATTTTTAGAGCACGTTCGCTTAACTTATAAGTCAAACGTATCAACCATTGTACAATATTTTTCTCTCACAACAAAAGAGCCAAAATCAGCATAAGTTGGCTTATATATGAGCTATAAAACCAATAAACCGAACAAGCTCTTAGAGACACATGTCTTTATTTGTCCGCCAGGATTTACACTGGTAGTTTTCTATTTACTTTGGAAGTTTTTATTCTTGGGCTCATATATGTACCAGTGCCTTCTCCTTACAAACCGCATGTGAAGAAAATCACAAGCATTACGAAAAATGGATTCAATATTAGTGGTAATAGCAGATTCCAAAATGCTGTGACTCTCCAAAAGAAAAACAGAAATCAGAACGGAGAACCGACCATCAAAGTGGGCTGACGCGGTGGCAGGCCTAGACGGATGAAAAAAATATATGAGGAATTTTTTTCTTCTTTAATAATAGTATAAGTAAGCAAATTCTTCTCTAGATTTGGCAGTGGCTCCCTGGCCAGGAGCCACTGCCACGTAGCCTCCAAATTTTTTGGCCATCAGATCTTCATTTAAATGGCTAGGATTTACTGAATCAGATTCCCAGGAAATTAACTTGTCACATGAATCATTTGCTTTGTACTCCTCCTCCGTAAAAAAGTCCAACCCGGTTGGAATCTAGCTTCTGCTTCTCATTTTGGTTCTCAAATATATATACGGCCGCTAATGAAGACTCAAGGCTCGGATAAAAAAAAACTTCTCATCCCGTCCGCCGCCACCCTGACCTAAGGTTTCAGCGGCGCCGACGCGAGCCAAGATCCCCCCAACGCTCTCTCGTCTCTCCCTCTTCCTCCCGACACGGACAGGGCCGCGACGGCGGCAACCCTACCTCCGCCTCCGCCGCCTCGCCCCCCTGCCTTCCCTTCATCTCGCACTCTCCCTCTCCTCCCGACATGGTGGCGTGCCGTGGGGCCCAGCGCACCCTGGCGACGGCGCCGGCCGCCCTCTCCCTCCTCCTCCTCGCATCGCGGCATGGCGGCCAGGCCAGCGCCGCCGCAGCCGCTGTTGCGGCCGTCACCGGCGACGGTGTTCTGCGGACAGGCGCCGGCGTGGCTGCACCCCGGTGGCCGCCGGCGTCGCTGCACCCCCAGCGCTGCCTCTTCCCCGCCGGTTCGTGTTTGTTACTGTTTCCCACGAAACCCTAGCTGCTTGTTCTTCCTTCCACTGACATTTATCCTCCCCACAGGCTTCTCCAAAGACAGGTGTTCCCTCAACCTCCAGGTACTCGAACCTCCTCTAATTTTAGCTTTGATTCCTCTAATTTAATTGGTTCGTGCTCTAGGGTTTCTATATCCATTGCCAGTTTGGTGTGTGAGGTTCAGACGGACACGAGTCCACGTCAGATCAGTTTGGTGACTCCCCTTACCTGGATGAATAGAATACACAGGTACTTGGATTCTTCTCTTCTTCACCCTCATAAACAGATCACTTAGACATGCAGGCTGTACGCATATTATTCTTAGTCATTAAATAACACACAAGGATTGGAATTTAGATTGTCTTGCACAGGTTAATCTGGATGCTCCTACCGATGACAAGTGAGATAGATGGAGCTAAAAGGCATGAGGCTATTTATTCCTTCTGCATATTTTTCGTATCAATAATGCTTCATATTTGATTATTTGATTATGTGCTTAGGGTTCGGTGATGCGTCCAAGGAAAACAAGTATTAGGCTACAATAAAATCTTATCATTGGTTTTCAATGTTTCCAGTACAAACAAATATAATTACTTCAGCTGTGCCGATTGCATTGCATCATTCAGCCAGTTGGACTCATCTTTATTAGCGCCAATTTTCCATTGCAGTGTGATGTAATGCCAGCTGGATTTTGTTCATGTTCATTTTGTTTTCACCTATGCTGTCATCTCAGATTATCCTCCTTTGCTCTGTCATCTCAGATTATCCTCCTTTGCTCTAATTTAATTAGTGCTGCCTCATGGTATATAACTACCTCCAAAAGGGAAATAAATGTGTGCTTACTGGTGGTTCTTTGTTTCATAGCTCTGAGGAAATGTTTGGTACAATATATTGTTTTCCTTTTTGTTTTGCAGTCCTTGATGATACACTTGCAAGTGTATTTATATTCTGACACGTTAAGTTCCACGTTATTCCTGCATCTTCCAGGATATGAAATAGTTTCTTATCTCGACATTACACTACTCTTTCAGGATGGTGGTGTTGGAGATCCCAACCTCCGTATATTGGTATGCCTTCTGTCTTAAGTAGCGTTACTTGCTGCTGCTTTGGTAAATGTACAAGAATTTAGCACCCCAGATCATGCCTTTGTCTTCAGGTACAATACAACATAATGTACAACAATTAATTATAGGGAGCAAGCAACAGACCCTAATAGTGGATCAATATCATTTATTAAACAGTTTCTACAACTTGGTTTTCTCTGTTAAACTGAATTTCTAAATTAACATTGTTACCTTTTTTTCCAGCTACCTCCTAGATTTTGTATGTTAGGTCAATACAAATTATCCCTTGGAACAATGCGTCTAATGTGAATCTAGCAAATTTTTAGTTCTGCTTTTAAATTCTTTACTGCCCTATTTGAACCTACTGCTACCAATCGCTCTCTAATGATTTCCCTACACTTTATCTTATTCTTATGTTTACTATGGCTTACATTACCTCAGTCTGAATAGACCCTGTGTGTGCTGCTTGGTAGTGCCTGACTATGTGGGATTTCTGTTGCTTGCTACGTCTCAGATTATTCATGAATTAGCAATTCAAGTGTTTTGAATATTGTTCTATGTTTGTCATCCAAATTTGTGTGCTCTTTCATATCAACTTGCTTTTTTAGCTTTGTATATGTCATACCATTCAAACTCATGTTCATTTGGTAGGCTTATTGTCATTGAGACATTTGGGAGGCGTGTGACTGCATGGTACATTTGAGAAGGACGAGTTTGTGACTTCAATTATAAGTAAACCAAAATTTGGAGATGAAGCTAAATCCGCAGGCACAGCCTAGGCCATATCAACAAAAGAGCGTCAGTAAGATGTTTTGGAGCGGTAAGTTCATCATGCAAGCATCATGTAAAATCAGTTTCCAAACAATCATTACTCTGTTAAGAGCGGTAGACATGGGAAGAAATTAAAATTTTGATGTATCTGGTCGCACGTGGCTCATATGTGAGCATGTTCATAATGAAAATAGATGCCTCTTGTATGAAATGGTTTTACATTGTCTTGTTTTTATATCGCATCCTACTATGGCATGCTGCTCCGGAATAGCAAAAGAAAGGTCTCAACTCTTTGATTATTCTAGGTGCTTGGGTTCTTTGGACTCACCGCAACTCTTGTGTATTTGACGGAGCTGCTCCTAGCATTGCAAGAGCTCTTAATGTTAGCAGTGAGGAACGACGTCTTTGGGAGATTGCAGGCGCGCGAAGCCTCTCTTCCTTGACTACCCCGGCATTTTTGGTTTAGAGTGGCCTGTTTGGTAGTAGTGTTGATGTGGTAGCCTCTACTGTTTTAGCAGGCGAGATTGTTGTTTGGGTGTTGGGATTCCGCAAAAAAAAATATATTGTCCTATTATTTAGTGCTTCTGAATTTCGAACCAAAGCTACTGCAAAATCTTAAATGCTACCAAAATAAGTCTTGGCTAAGGATCTGCTTACTAATGCAAGCATTATTTTTGCTCTTGCAGGGACCATAAAAATTTGGCTATGCTTGAATCACCCAGTGCTAACATTTCTAATTTGATTTAATTTGTAATTATGCACAGCAAGCAAGGTATGGAATTCTTGTCCTGCCTTCTGGTGCTTCTATGAAATTTGGATGTGATTATTTATAGATGTCCATAAGACCTACTGTGCTAAAAACAATATTGTCTCCTTCAATTAAAAAGGCAAAGTAAAGTCTAAAAAATAATATGGTGTCCTTCATATTAAAAAGCCAAAAGTAAAGGTCACTTCGTACCCTAAAACTAATCGACGAAGCATATTTAGTTGCTCTTCTTACCATGTTTGTCACAACTAATGTGGAACTGTCAATCTTTCCCCAAAGTCAACTTGGTTATTTTGTGATGCCCTGAGATTGATTCCTGAACAACCAGCAATTTCTTTGTAATGAATAGTGTCTGTTTGCTTTACTTTGCTGCTCTCATCAAATTTGAATGTGAGTATTTATAGACTAACATAAGACCTATGATAATAAAAAAAATATGGTCACTCTGAAACATGTTGCCAAACTAATTGCTACTTTGTACTTTTTTGCATATAACATTAGTTATGTTGCACTGCACTATTTTTCTTCTAATTACAGGGAATTTTGGTTTGGCAATAGATAAGCTTTAGAAGTTTATATCCTTTGTTTCGAAATGTGGTCTATGATTTATTTTATAACAACTTATACTATGTGATGTACTCCAGATTTCTTTTATGTACCATGAGATTGGCTTGCATTCGTATAGGAAATTGCATTTTTAACTCTTATGTATGCTCCATTTTCGTTTTAGGTTTTCTCTGCTTTTGAAAAGGACGCGGGCTTCGACGGAGTTAAACTTGAAGGAGAGACCTATGGTTGCGAACCAATCCAACTAACTGACCTTATTGCCTGATTTTACATTGACATGGATAGCTTCCTTTCTGTGCTCATCCGGTATCTGATTTATTGGCCTTCATTTGGCGGTTGACCTTGTCGCCCTTAACTGTACCTTAACACACTCCCACGGTAAATCCTTCATGAAGATATGTTTTATTTCATAAATTTCTTCCTGATTACAGAATGTCCTGCCCAAATTCACATCTTGTTTATTGACTTTTTAGCACTATATTTTTAGAAGGTCAATTCTTTATCACTATGTTCATCTTATAAACCAGTGCATTGCAACCTGGGCTGCATGTCATGTGGTAAGCGTCATGTTGATGAGTTCACTTTAGCTTAATTGATATTGAATTTCAAACATGCAGGCATTTTGTATTTTGTACATACATTACTTTTGTCATGTATCCAGTATGTATTGCGTCTAAAAAGCCAACACGTTGTACAATTTAAAATAGAAAGAGTAGCTTACAAGGTGGATACACTATTTTCTAGATTTTTTTTGCATATCTTTCTATATTCAAATTAGCATGTCTGATCACTTAGAACCATGGAGAAATTACTCTGTATTCTTGTGGTTATTGCTCTCAACACTTATGCAATTGTCTGATTCAATCTCCATTTTTTAACTATTAACATTCATGTTAAAAATGTTAGTGCATTACCTTCTTCTGATTGCACGGTACTATGATACTGCTTATTTTGCACTGTTTTTTCTGCCATTATTAGTTTACTCTTAGCTTAGCTACAAATCCTGGTTTAGTGTATACAGAAAGCTGGCATTTTAGGGCCCCCTTGGTTGTTTCGCTGGTCACTGTTATACCTTGCTAACCTTGGGAACCATGCAGACAAGCTTTGCCTCGCTTCCCATGAGAGCCAATTCGGCTCACTCAACCGGGTAAGGTCCTTGTGTCTCACGCTGATACAGCGAGGCAAAGTGTAGCTGCTGCCGCAACCAAGCAGCCCCTTATTTGAGGATTTATCAGTTGCTTAATCTGACCAACGGCTAATAGATTGGTCTGTTTTTATTTTTTGTCGTTATTGATCCTTTCCTTTATTTAATTGTTTGTTCTCCTTTTATTCCAAATGCAGATGAGTTGCAGTCTATATTGCTCCCTAATGGAAAGCCAATTATGGACATAAAAAAGTTCAGTGCACTTCAGTCTACTCTGATGACGAGCCCAAAGAAAATTACCTCTGCCTCCACCGAAAAAAAGTGTCCCAAACAAAACAATGGCTATCTCATAAGAAATGTGAGGTTTGTTCATGGCATGGAAAACAAAGGACTTGATTCCCCTGAAGTTGGCAATCTGAAAGTTATAGAGCAAGCAGTCCCAAGGTCAATCTATTACGACAAGAGGCAAAGGAGAGTTCTCAATTCTGCGCTCATATAGCAATGATATGTATCTCCATAGGGTTTCTTGAGTACCGACCTGATTATTCCTGCAACACTTGAAAAGCTTTAAATACACGCTCAAACAGAGCAGACTACTATAGAACCTACATATATTCATTGTGTTTCATGTACAAACCAATGCTTTTAGTATGGAAATCTTCAATATAGATTGACCTATATTATTACTTATATTGCAGTCTATATATCCAACACATCTTCTCTAGCTTTGAAACCTTTTTTTCTTTTTTTTTTTGAGATTACTGAAACCTTTTTTTCTGTGCCCATGCATGGTACTTATTGTCCTTCCCCCCCTCAAATAGTTCTACTCTGCTTAAGCAAATGTTGTCAATGTACTCATTTCCTGCAAGAATGGGACATCATGTTTGAATCACAATAATATGGCTAACATTCCCCCCTTTGCTTTGACACCTGCAGGTTTTTTAAATAAATCTATATCGAAGGTACAATACATCTGAAATGTGGGTCACCTAATATAGACGCTGCCTGCACAGCAAATCTACTTCTACATGCTGCAATCTTTCAGAATCATGTTCAGTCTCCAGTTTGGCCAGCCGTTGTTATTCCTTTGGGCAGCAGCAAACTCATTTCATATCCAACCTTGGCATTCCTGTACTATGCTAAACTTATCTTCCCTTTTTGGGAGGGATGAAATAAAGAATCATTTGTCCATCTCTAACTAATTGTACTAATCTTTTAGTTCTGTGTATTTATATCATATAATGTACTGTATTTTCGTCTTGCTTATAATAATTGCATGAGCCCGCGGTAGCGCGGGTCTTGCACTCGTGTCTATATGTTGCAAAGAAATCCATATATTGAAATCAAATTACCTACACTCGGGGTTTGTATGTTTCATTGATAGATGAGAGCTTTATATCTCATATCAATTCAGATCACATACGAGACACGAAGAGTGTAATAAGTGAGACGAAAGAAATTCTCCACTATCCAGTTCTTTGCGGGAGGTTGAACAAAAAAATCAGATAAAATTTTGGCTTTTTAATATTTGGTATAAAAGTATTATAATATATAAATTGGAACAAACTTCAGATTACAACTTCTCACTCATTAATCTTTGGAGCCTGATAATCTACTTCATTAAACTTGGACCCTGGATGTACTGAAAGAAATTCACAACTTGGCCCTGCATCACCAATGAAGCATGACTGTATAATAAGACAACAAAGGACACTTCTTCTGAAAACACATATATACTTAAGAGCTAATATATTTGTTGATTACTGGAATTTTGAGGTCCAGTTAGTATCATCTGCTAGATGGGAGAGGAGGGCAAATTGCTGGAGGGCAGATGCCCGGCTGCTTTAAACCAGCGCCGCCGCTGCAGCAGCCATGAGGGTCATTCCTTGACTGTTCCGCTTGCGCCACGATCAGCGCACCCGAGACGATCAGCGCGAGGACGAGGAAGATAGCCGGCAACCAGGCGATCGCCCTCCGGGACATGGCCACTCGCATGGATGGTACTAGTCTACTAGATGTGATTTGTGGCGTTCTAGTTGGGTAGATGGCTATAGTATAGTGGCAGTAGGCAGGGAGAGGAGTTGGCTGCTAATATATAGGCTTTATAGAGGCGGGCCAGGAGGCGTATTAGCTAGCCCGCGAGGTCCTATTCTGTGTCTTATTTATTTATTTATTTATTGACCCACTCAAAGATCAAATTGAAAAAAAAACGTAGGTATGGATGGGATCGGTGTCTCAATTGAAAAAAAAATACGGGCCCTTTTGACTATTTGTTGAACTTGGACTTCTGGTGCTTAGTTTTGACATCAGCGGACAGGGAGTTTTCTAATACATGAGCTTGTTTTTCTAGTTCTACTCCACCAACTCTGTTATAGAGTTATCCTACTCTAGAGTAGCTGGAGCAATTAAATATATTTAGTCTCTACTAGTACAAAAGCCAGCTGATTCTAGCTTGATTCCAGCTGATTAAATAGTGTTATGTAAGAGAATAAACTGAAAGAAGCTAGAACTAGTTCAAGCGCTTAAATATTATATGACTAGCTCTAGAAATGAATTTTTTCTTAAAAAAGGTCTAATATGCTCCTGGTTGGAATATGATATATAAATATATTACTTTTTTCTCGAAAACGCAGGAGAGTTGTATTTCATTATATTAAGAAGAAAATATGGGACAAGAACCTCAACATCCACACACACACTCTACACACCCCATCAGTGATGGAGTCAGAAAAAATTATAGCCAGGGTGAGTTGTAATGAGAAAAAAACAATAAGGCATATCGCACCGCATTCATGTGCTACAATCTTCTAGATCATATAAAAACGTTACAATCATACATGTTTTTTACGAAAACCGGTTGAAAGACATAATATATATGTTACTTGCCAAATTGACATGCTCTGCTCCTCCTG
The DNA here is from genome assembly GCA_022036555.1 of Microstegium vimineum. NCBI lineage: Eukaryota > Viridiplantae > Streptophyta > Magnoliopsida > Poales > Poaceae > Microstegium > Microstegium vimineum. The sequence continues at coordinate 12,232,858 of CM039129.1, read as the reverse complement.
TCAGGCGACAGCAGTACCGCAGCAGCCGCCGACTCATGCAGCGGTGGGGGCGGGGGGGGACCGGCCATGGTTGACGCGACGGAAATGACGCAACGGTGGCCAGTGAGCTCGTGGCGGCTATCAGACTGGGGAGTGGGCGGTTAGAGGCATGCAGTGGGAGTACGCAATGGTAGGCTTTCAATGGCCATCTCACCTCTGCTGGACTGAACAAAGCAAAGAAAAGACCCAATCTTCCTTTAGGTTCTAGCCCTGCAGCGTTTGTCTGCTCGTGCTCGCCGTTGCCGCTCCAAGGCTTATCTCTACCGGTGCCAGGGAATGAGGGGTCTGAGGGTATGGGGTGAGCTCGCCGGTAGCTGGGGCGGCCACCCCACCCCGCCGCATACAAGCTCTAAATAAATACAAAATATTTATATAAAAATACATATATTGTACTAAAACGTTGAGAGAGAAAAAAACACATATTAGAAATTCTTTACATTCTTTATAGGAAGAAAACCTGATGTACCACTAATCTCAAGAACACACTATCAAAATGGTGGAATTCTCCTAATGTTTTAAGTAGTACAAAACAATACAACTAATTAATTATAGCACATGAGAATTTCACTATGAGATATTTACTAGGGAAAGTTTATACTAAAATTTGACTACTAAAACACTAGGAAAACTCCACCTCACTAGGAGAAGTTTAATATTTTCGTTGTGACAAATCAAACAAACACATACAACTACCGTCAGTTTGCTTGATCGTTTCGGTAGCTGATAAGTCGATTGATGTTCTTTTTAGCTGTTTATTTTCATGTGAAAAAAAATACTGTTTCGATGGCTGATAAACCGATTGATAAGCTAAGCGCAAACGATATCCATACCGCACGCACAGCCTTGAGGCCGTGCATAAGCAGCACCGGGATGATGGGCTTGTGGCGGTGGTGGTTCGGCATCGGGCAAACCTTTCGCCCGCGGCCAGCCGGTGTTGGGGCAGCCAGCAGCCGGGGCTTGGCTGGAGAGCGGCGCATGGGGCAGCCATGGCCCTGACCGGAGGCACTGCCTGAGGGGAACGAGATCGTTTAACTTCAGTGAAAACGACTGCACCTGCAATCAGCGTATCGACGCCGTCGGCTCATGATCGAACGAAGGCCTGGACGTCCGGCTGTTGAGCTCCTGTTATCTGGGCCTCGGCCCAACAATAGCTCCATTGATGTTGTGTTTTGGCGCCAACTTCTCTACGTTGACGCGATTTTTCTTTACTTTCCCGCGAACGAGGCCGCGAGGGTGAGGCATCGGGCAGGGGCGATCAACTTTTCCGAGGAACACGAAGGCAAGGCGTCGGCATTCTTGGCTGATGCTTGTGTTATGTCATCAGGAACATGTTTGTAGGTATGCACTCCTCTCCATATGTTTAGATTGCATCAATATTCTTTTAATTTACTTGCCTTCCTGTACTACGTCATCTGTTGTTAGGCTTGATTAAAGAAACATCAGCTTGCACTCATCACAAAATCAAATCAAGATATCTGATATGGAAGCAAATAGGTGTGTAACCATCCTTGTTTCTTTCTCCCCATGTGGTCAGACATATATATGGCCATGAAATTAAATATTTTGTTTACTGTAGGGATGAGTTTTCCTCTAGTTTCTTACCTCAGGTTGGTATGGAATTCAGTAGTAGAGAGGAAGCTTGGATTTTTTGGCTTAACTATGGTGGTCAAAAAGGTTTTGAGGTTAGAAAAAGGTATTCAAACAAAAGAAAATCTGATAGAAAGGTTATGTCATGCATATTTGTTTGTGCGAATGAGGGTCACAGATTGAAAGATAAAAGGGATCATGATGAGGACATCACCGGCTTAGATATGACCATGCCAACTACTTCTATACCAAAGGTGGAACCATTCTATACGAGGTTTATTAATGTTACATTTGATGAATGGGTGTTGCACTATGAAGTATGTATATTTTCATTTTCAGAATTGCTTACATGGATCAAGGAAGGGTTAGATTGCATATGGAAAGCATGGATGGTCAATGAAGTTGATTGGGGACCAAATCCAAGTGTTCCTAACGTCCTCCACCAGACCACCACGTCACTTTGGATCCAAGGAAACAAAGAGTCCAAGTCCAACACGTTTTGGAAGTTCAATTCGGACTGCAGAAGAGTCCAAAGTTGCGACGGTTGCCACGACTTTATACGGACTCCGATTGAGACGTTCTAGTACTTTTTGGAAAGCTTATAAAGTCTACTTTCTAATGGGTCCGGACTCATACCTATATCTTTTCAGATGCGTGCGTAGTAGACAATTTACTACCGAGATCTTTTCTACCAACGGTGCTGCGTCACCCTATTTTGGGCCGATGGCCCGTGTATCAAGTTGAGTCCATTAGGGACTCATCCTAGGGTTGTAGGATGACCCCAGGACCCTTGTGGTCGTCCTCTCCTCTCCTTATACCCCCTAGAGCCGCCACAAACAGATTGGGTTTTGTTTAGATGAAAGTTTAGCTGCTGCTACTTCCTTGTAGACGCGTGTATCGACTAGACCATCCGTTCTACTTAATTCGAAACCCCACCTTCATGTGTATCAGATCTGAACCTTCATATTTCATATTGCAATTGAGTGCTTGTTCTACTTGTTCTTGCTTGTTCTTCGATTGCTTGCAGGAATAACCCTAGTGGTTTGGTTGGTTGTGATCCGCAAGATCGTGAGCAATCGCTGGATTTTGTGTATCGATCGCTAAGGCGCAGCGTCCTTGGACAGTTGTAGTCGGATCGTGAATGTCGTTCCAGTTAAATCGAAGTTATCTATCTCCACCGAAAGATCGGGACACCCACACACTCATCAGATCATTTAATAAAATGTCCAAGAGCTGAAACAATAACTGATTGTTAAGTTCGTATGGGTCTCATACTAGATCGGGAGAAGGGAAACTATAAAGTCACTGAGCTGATTTTGGAACACAATCACACTCTTCAATTACCACAAACCTCACATTTTTTGGTCTCTCAAAAAAGATTTCGGAGCTACAAGGTTTTGAAATTGAGACGGCCGATGATGCAGGAATTGGGCCCAAAGCTGCACATGAGTTGGCTTCCATCCAAGTTGGTGGCTCACTTAATCTTAAAAACTATTTAAGGGCCAAGCGCCAACGTAAGATGGAATATGGTCAAGCTAGAAGCATGCTCATGTATTTTCAAAAGAAAATTGCCGAGAACCCATCATTCCAATATGCATTGCAAATGGACCTGAAAGAACAAATAGCTAACATTTTTTGGGTTGATGCTAGAATGCTCACTAACTATGCATATTTTGGTGATGTTGTTAGTTTTGATACTACTTTTGGAACAAACAAGGAGAGTAGGCATTTTGGAGTATTTGTTGGGTTCAATTATTTTAGGGAAACTGTGGTTTTTGGTGTTGTTCTCATATACGATGAGACATTTGAGTCCTTCAAATGGCTATTTGTGACATTGTTAAAAGCACATAATGACAAGCAACCAAAAACAATCTATACTCATCAAGATGCAACAATGGAAAAGGTTGTTAATGATATCTTTTTAGAAGCTTGGCATGGTCTGTGCACTTTTCATATTATGCAGAATGTTGTTAAGCATCTAGTTGAAGTTGATGATGAAGAATCATGTACTCCTCAAAAAACAAAGGTTGTAGACAGCAAGGAAGAACCAAGTATTCTTGCAAAGAAGGGAGGTAAGGAAAAGAAAAAAGAAGCAATTGTACAAGACACTACAATGGTACAAGACACGGCAACATCACAAAATATTTATCCTAGTACTTCTTTGCAATAGTACATAGCCATCAATACCTTCTCTCAGTCATTTACGGTAATGTTTGCAAAATACACCACATTTTCGAGCCATACATGGCAACCATGTTCAATTATTGTTCTTACTTTTCAGGGAGCAATCACAAATGATGTGATTGGTGAATTCTAGTAGCATGAATATCTTTTGCTATGGATGTGCAATCTGGATGTCTTTTGCAAGTTTGTATATAGGATGTCTTTTGCCTTTTGAAAATGAGCTACCATGATCTACATGTATTTTCACTCAAATGAGAGCATCAGAAACTCTCATTATGTAGTCTCTGGAATTTAGTAGTTACATGTCTCATGCACTTCATATTAGATGCCTGGGAACAATGATATTTATGTAGTCTCTGAAGTTTTTAAAAGTCAGCAATGCCTCCTTTTATTCAGTCAAAACATTCCAAAAGACAATCTATTGATAATTGCTCTTTATTCAGTCATAACATTCCAGATTTATAAAAGATAATATATACAATTTGCTCTACTAGTCTGCTTCTATATAATCACAACTTGCTAGCAGTATTGCTGCCTACCTGCACAAATTGATAAAACTTGTGTACCTATTCAGTTACTGCAGTGATACAATTCACAATATATAGTCAATTTGCATAACACAATGCTTGAGCATCAGCGTCCATGCTCCTAGTCCAAGCTTGATGGCCTCGATGTAACCAGGCTACGCACGACCTCCTGAAAATGATGCAGCCTGAAAATGACGTCTTGCACAAATTGCACTTCACAGCTAGCTCCTGAAAAGCTAGCTTCAGCTAGCTTGTCGAGATCGAGCGTGGCGTGCTGAAGGACCGAGAACGGCGACAAGAAGGGGGAGGTGAACGGGAGCCTCAAATTTCTCTCAAAATATTCGGGCCACTCTTTCCAAAATCAAACCCAGTTGGGTGTTGCTCGGGGGATTCAGACGAAAACGGGCAAATAAAAGCTCACCGGCAGTGGAGAAAAACTCACCGGAAACCCTCAAGAAGAGTTCTCAACCCCTATGAGAAAGATGCAAGAATTCCAAGCAAATCAGCCAGAAAAGCAGGTGACGGACGCTAGACAGCAGGGCGCCGGACGCTGAAAGATAGTGCGACGGACGCTCCAAGGCAGGGTGACGGACGCTTAGACAAGCGTCCGTCGACCTTCCAGAGAGCCTAACAGGAGTTGAGAACTGCTGAAGCGACGAACGCTTGGCGACAGACTCTGAAGAGCGTCCGACACCAAAACCGAAGGACACAGACAAGCCGAGCGACGGACGCTGACGTCAGCACGTACCAGCGTCCGACGCAAAATCGTCGGAGCGTCCGACGACCCCGATAGAAACGCAGAAAGCTCGAAAAGCGATTTTCTCTCTGCCAAAACTTCCCAAATCCTAACCAAATGATCTCCACTAGCAACCCAACTTGATAGGCATGTTTCTAGTGCTATGGAGGAGCTATCCCGAAGAAATCATTGCTCAATTTGGTGAGCATTGAAGGGAAACGAGAATTTGGGGGAAAAGGGGCAAGAACGAAGAACTCCGCAAAGAAATCGCCCGATCTGTGTGCTCGTGAGGTTTTAGGAAAATTCCTTCGGTGCAAAGATGCTCCTCACGAGTACCAAGAACTTGGTTCAAACGAATTTGCAAGAGTTACTCCCTACAAAGAGAAATCATCTCGGGAAAAAGGGGGAGCAAAAGCAAAACGCGAAGAACACAAGCAAAACGGGGACATGGTCAAGAAATCGAAGCCACCATGGCTTACGGAGGTTACGGCCTTCGATTCCTCGCAACAAACTCAGGTTCTTACAGAGGTTGGTGAAATCAACCTAGGGATCTCATGAACTAGAGAGAGGGTAGAGAGAGAGTTGGGGCAAAATGATTAGGGTTCAAGAGATAGGATGAGGATACCCCTTCAACCTCTATTTAACGGAGCTTTGACTATTTCCCAAAGACCCCCTAGATACAAGACCGAATTTACCTAGCCCTAAGACATTGTAATCCAAGTCGGTACCTCTTAGCCACTCATTTGAATGGACGACCCCGCTTCCTGTCGGGAGTTGTCGTCGCCTCGACGCAACCTCCAGGATTTCGCCACGTGCCATCCCCGCTTCCTCGGAAGCTCCGCCTAGGTTTTGAGGCCCAAACCCAGGAAACCCGCCACCGGTAGCTTTGGGCTCAACTACCGAACCCCGAGTTTTGCGGCCCAAACTCGGAAACCGACGCGGATGGTTTTGAGGCCCAAACCACCAAACCACTCGACGCGAGCCACCTTGTCTTCGCCCAGTCGAACTCCGAGTCCCCTCAGCCTCCGCTCGACTCGCGCGTCCACCGTCTTGACTCGGCCGACTCGGTCTACCTCCATATCTTCTCGCACTTGCCGGTGCCAAGTACTAGCCACCACAACTAGTCCGCCGGCGCCCATGATCCATCAGTTCGAGCCCCGCTTCCGCCCTTCACCGCTCTTTCACTTGCACACCACAAGCCGATAGACAGGCACACATTTGCTTTCGCAAAGCATTAGAATCAAGCCACTCAAACTGAACCGCTCAAGTGTTGGGCAATCACTTATCACAAAACTGAACTACATGGGTAGTTATCCACCATGTGTTCGCACGTGAAGCAAGTGAGTGAGGTGGAAACGCCACGGCTCGAGGACGGCAACGGCACCACGCTCGGCAAGGGACGGCGACGGCGCCGCGCTCGGCGGGAACGGACGAAGACAGTGACCGCGCCGCGCTCGGCAAGGACGGACGGAGACGGCGCGACGCTCGAGAGACGGCGACAGCGCCGCGCTCGGCGAGAACAGACGAAGACGGCGACGGCGCCGCGCTCGGCGAGGACGGACGAAGACGGCGCGACACTCGAGGGACGGCGACGGCGCTGCGCTCGGCAAGGGCGGTGACGGCGCCGTGCTCGACGAGGACGGACGACGACGGCGCGACGCTTGGCGAGGCCGGCCGCTCGGCGAAGTCGGCGATAGAGCGGCACTGCGCGACGCGGTGCTCGGCGAGGACGGCAATGGCGCGGCAGTTTGCGGCGCTCGAGTGGGACTACGAAGACTGCTGCGGCGGCGATGCGTTCAAGTGTTCCTCCACGGGAGCTTTTGGCACAGGCAGAACGTGGGCTGTGCTGGGCCTTGCTATGTGCAGCCCATTTCAATTTAACGAGTCTGTCATCAGATCATCAGTGCAGTCGTTTTCAGGTGAAGTTAGACGATCTTGTTCCGCCTGAGGAGGCCATGACAGCCTGACACTCGCGACAACAAGCTTTCACGAATCGCGGCCATGGCACCAGCAAATTCGTGCGTACTTGGAGAAGACGAGACGGGAGGAGGTTTGAGGGCAGAAAAAAAAGAGGTCATCACTGGATCTATCATCTCGGTCCATCACTTCGGGGAAGCTGTGACGGCCAGAATCAGTGGCGGCGCACGCCTGGAATAGGGAACAACAAAATTGCGGAGAAGAACGGTCGGGTGGTGGAAAAGGATAGTAGAACAAAAAAGTTACCTTTGTAACAAGTGTGTTACAGTGATAATAATTATCTCTTAAATCCACGAGAAGATACAAAATATTAGTTTTTAAGTATCCGAGCTCTATGAAAAACGTGGAGTTACTCCTCAACTCTATTTCCGTTTTGGAGTAGAATTTCTAGAGCTAGATTTGTTTGGTTGAGTAGTTTAAGAGGAGCCGTAAAAGTTAGAGTCGAGCAATCCCAAAGAGCCTGCTTGACAGAGGGTCTGCCACTCTACCTGTCCTACTGTACTTTTCCAGTTGAAGATACGGACATGGTGTTCATATTTCAGGAGAGTAGTTATTTGTAAGCCACGTCAAATGAGTACACACCAAAGTAAAGATAAGAATAGGATCAATAATTAGAAACCAAATTGGAACCGCTGATCTTCATCATCTTTGGAGATTTTTCGAAGTCCAGAGTGAAGATCATGTGCTTTGTTTAAAGTAAACAAGTCATAAAACTCTTCCTTCTTCATAGCCTTCCACACGCGTGTGATTTGGAGAGTTCATCATGACTTTACTTTTGATACTGAATAGTTTCTGTGGTTGATAAACCGACTGATGATACTTTATTTGCTGAGAGAAAAACATTGTATCATAGTTGATAAGCTAGTAAAAAAAACTCATTATTATTCCGTTCAGCACCTAAACGAGCTTTAGAAAAATCATCCAATATGGTTTATGACCTCTCCCGGCCATGCACTGATTTTAAGGTAGAACAACACAACTTTGCTGAGAGATATGTCATGTCCATATATAACTAATAATTGATCCAAAAGTTAGGAGGTTTGAGATTTTTTCAGTGGAACTCATATTTGAGTTATGCTAATGGCTAACTGAAGGTGTCATGCTGAGTAATGTTCTGCGACATATGAATGCGTAAGTGTTAGGTGTGCCAAGATGGTCAACTGGACATATAGAAGATCAAGTAAGAAGTCCACGCATGATGGACTAGTAACAGTGATGGACACACAAGTAGGCTTGGACTAAAGCACAATAAGGTCGAGGTTCGACCATACACTAGTACAAAACTTGATAACAGTGCCGGTTCAAAACCCCCCTTCAGTGGCAGTTTTTGAACCGGCACTGACAATTCGGCAGTGATGAGGCCAAGTCATCGCTGTCGGTTATGCCAAACCGGCAGTGATGGCTCAAGCATCACTGCCGGTTCGTGTTACCAACCGGCAGTGATGCTTGAGCCATCACTTCCGGTTTGTAATATCAATCGACAGTGATGCTTGAGCCATCACTGTCGATTTTAATTGAACCGACAGTGATATTATTTTTTAAAATTGTATTTTATCAATTATTTTATTTTCATTTGGGGTTTAGGGTAGAGGTGGTGGGGAGGGAGATCGTGGAGGTGTTTGCTATCGAACCATTTGATATCGATGTGAATTGAGGGTTGTTGTGGACTAGCGACAATACAAACCCATCACACATTTATAATAATTATTACAAAATATCCAAATAAAACTTAAAGTATCGAATTAAATGTCGCATTACAATAGCCTTTCGAGGCGGTCTTTTCCATAGATCTTCTTGAAGTCCTTACTCTGCACAATGGACAGATATCCTTTTCTATACACTATCTTGTCCAAAATAAGAGCTGATATCTCCTCTTGAAATCCTCTTATCTCAAAATCTAGCAACCTGTTGTGGCCCTGATCTTTGCGCTGTAAATTGATACAAGATGATATTGAGATGCACATACGGAAGACAAAACAATAGAATTAAAATGAGACGCGTACGTACCATGCCATCTCCTAATCCTAGTTTTGCGCCAAAGTAGCAAAGCATTGCCCACTTCACATAGAACCCGCATTCGTTGTTCCCCATTGGTTGATCTAGGTTCTTAACCTTCTTAATATACTCCACGTTGAATGGGGCTCTCCATTTCTTTTGCATCCTAGGCTCCACATTTCTCCAATCAGGTAACACCTTCATCCTATATGACAATGTAAATGAAGTGTGAAGGCTGAGGACATTAATTACAATATCATATGTGATTGAAAAGTGTGGTGATATTGGGTTCACTTACATATTTAGCACTTTGACTAGGTCTTCGATAAGTTTTAATGGCTTCTTTTTTGAGTCCCACACCTCGATAGTTGAATTTTTAAGACTTATATCTACGAGGACATAATGGTTGCTGCAATCACAAAGCTCATGTTATTGAATGATATATCAAGAAAAAACACTAAAGTAAGGGTCGAGAACACATACTCGCAATTGTAGGTTAGCATTGCGTTTGTTTTGCCGACTGAGAACATTTTTTCAAACTCTATCTTCAAACTTGCTGAGACATACGAATCTTTGAGACCGGCTTTACATGTTGTCTCATTTACCAAGATGGGGTCCAAGAAGTCAAAATTGCTATTTCGTTTTTTGAGACAAAATTTTGCTACAGACCTTGTTGACACAAAAAGCGTCAGGATCTGCGAACACCTCGGTCTATTACCCGAATTCGATATTCAAAGGTATGCCAGTCGATTTGACCAGTTAATCGACAAGGACGATAACTAGAACAAGATCCAAACAAGACAACGGCGATACGCCCAGATGTCAAGACTCAGACTTGATCAAGATAACTAGAGCAGAGCTGAACGAGACAACAACGATGCGCCCGGATGTCAAAGCTCAGATTACTCCCACGCGGAACTTGCAAGGGCTTGACGGAGATCGAAGAGATGCAACCCGTCGATTTGAAGAACTCGTAGATAAACTAAGACTAATGCAATAAAAGGGTAAATTGCAGTAAAGTAGATAAAAAGTAATTGATTTGTTTGATGTATGATTGATTCTCTGTTCCACGACCCCTAGGTACATATTTATACCCCAGCAAAAGTAGTTGTAAACAGACACAACTCATATCTTTCCTAAACAAAACTTCTATCTTTAAGGAAACAACTGACTCGCGCAGGAGTCGGACAATAATATTTTCCTAAACAAATACCTCTATTTCTAAGGAAATAAATGACTCATGCAAGAGCCGAACTCAAACTTCTATAACAATACTGGTATGAGATCACTAGTTTCCTTGTCTCCTCTTCGATGAAGCTTTCCATCGGCAGACTCTTCAATCCGCAACTTCCTTCTATTGCCATCGGCAATCCCCTACTGACGTCAACCGCCACGTCACCCTGTGCCCATCGACATCATCTCTTTATCGGTAATACCTTCCAATCGGCAACCCTTCACCTCCACTGTTAACATGTCTTTACCAATTAACTCCTATCGGCAAGAATCGTCCAGCTTCCATTGGCAACAAACTTATCCCTTTCGCAGCATTCACTCTCATCGGTAATATTGACCAATGACCTTCAGATGCCGATAGAAAACGGCTACCGATCAATGCAAGTCTTAGTTCATTTGACACATGCCGAAAAACGGTATCAACAGACCTGCAAAATAAACATGCATGGATATATTCAAATGCAGATCACGTATTTTATTATAACGTTGTTAGGGTATGGTACTTACAGAGTCCATAACATCATAATCTGCACATCCAGCGAGTGTCGTTGATAGAGTTGAAAGAGGTCTTCATAATGAATAGTATGCACAACTTCTTCAGGATGATTAAAATGTAAACAAGAAGGGATGCATACTTCAAAGGTTGCTATCTTGTCTTCGCTGCTATTACTGTCTATGATGTAATAATCATGCAATTGTCGCATGTTTGTTGGCAATTTTTTATACTCTTCTTCGCTGGCGACCATAGGCTTGCCTAGTTCAAACTTGTATACAACTTTGGGTTTTTTCAAATTCGGTTTTTTCAAAATAGAAATTCTCGGCATCCTTCATGCTTATGTCCAGTTCCGCGGCCAACTTTTGTATCTCTAGCTGCTGAAAGGTGTGTATTTCTCTAGATGTTTCTAGATTACCCGGATTTTTGCTTTGCCTTTCAAATTCGCTCTGTTTCTCAGGTATGTAAGCCAATCGTTTGTACAAGGCAAGTTTGGCGGCCTTTTCTGCAATCTGAGCTCATAGAATTTCGTCCTCAGTCGACGCTAGCTTCTGCCTTTTACTAGTCATCTTGGGATTTTTGCCAACCGCAGCTGATGACCTCCTCTGTTGCGAAGTCGAACCTGATCTAGAGCTAGGCCATCGAGATCCCAGTCCTGAGGACTTTGAAGCTGGTGGAGGAGGAGGAGGAGGAGTCTTCTCCTTTGGCGGTGGAGAAGGAGTCTTCTCCTTTGGCGGTGGAGGAGGTGTCAGTGGATCTTGACGAGGAGAGACACCTCTTCGCGGAGGGGACCGAGATGATTCACTGTCATCATCATCTTTCGAAGATAGCTGCTCGTCTAGCTTGATGAAGCGTTTGCGCCAGGCGACATGAGTGCCCAAGTTGTGAACTAGACGCGGCCTTTCTTCCTCCACTGGGAAATCAATATGTATCTTATTGTACTTCTTGTCCAAGATCTTATCAATGCTGACCCTGGCATACCCAAGTGTCACTGGCTTGCCATGAATGACGTTCTCTCCTCTAGGAAATGCTTGTCTGACCTCCACCTTGTCTTTGGTCCACTGCTGACGGATGTACAACCTGACATTCACAGGTTCTGTGATGTCGTCCACCGGATGAGGAGCATTGACCTCTTCTTCGTCAGGCATAGGGGTTGAGCCACAGCTACTGCGGCCCTTGCCGGGCACTGGGCTATTCAAAGCCGGGATTGCATGTGACCCTTGACTCGAACACATGGATTGCATAGCGCTCGCCACTTGAGCAGCTATCCGTGCTTCCATGCTCTGTTCTAGCTCCTCTCGCATCCTTTGGAACTCCTCTTCTCTTTGTGTTCTAGCCCTAAACCGGCTCCTATAGGAAGCAGATTCACCTTCAAATGCTTTCTCCCAAGGAATTATCCCGACTCCTCTAGTGCGACTGGGGTGCTCCTTGGTTCCAAGTGCTTGCGTGAGCACGTCATTTTCTCTATCCGACCTGCGGGCCCCTCTATGCACTTCCTCAGTGATCGTGGAAATCTTCTGGAGGAGATCCGTGACGGGTTCAGTGCTGGCGGAAAAGCTCCCGTTAGGATTGTATCGTGCCCCCCTTGCAAGTAGGTAGTTCACTGATCTAGGCTACCAATCGCTTGTCTGAGGCGTAATGCCGCTCCGCTCTAGTGCTTCGACTTGGGCATCTCAAACCGGAATCTTCCTTACGTTCCCACGCGATCCTAGGCGGTGAGGATTATTTGACCTAATCGAGTTTGCTTTTTTTTCTTTCGCTTGATGCCTTGGCCTCTTCGGATAGCTTGTAAGCCTTGAACTCCTCCCAAAAGTCCCTCTCCTTGCTGAATTCACCTCCCGCAAAATTCGGTTCTTTTTCCTCCTTGATGAGTTTGTGCAACTTTCCCTTGAAATTCTTGAAGGAGTGACCCATGATTTCCTTGGCCCTCTTCTTGACTGTCGCTTCATCACAATCATTAGGGAAAGTGAAATACCCTCTGAGCGTGTTCCAAACTAGTTCCTTCTCCACTTCTAGAACCCTCCACGGGTCTTGCTCACTGCCATTCCACTTCCTGTATTTGATCGGGATGAAGTCCCTTACAAGTGCTCCGATGGTACTCTTGTATGGGCCCAATGCTTTAAGTGGCTCCACCGGTTCCCCTAGTTGATCGAACTGAGAGATGTGCCAGTGTCTAGTTGTCTGAGGGAGCTTTGTTGCACCACGCTTAGTCCTTCTGGAACTCTCACCAGTACTTGGACCTTCTGGCGGAACCTGCTTCAAAATTTATGAATAAGTCCCCATCAAACTTTTCTGGCTATATCTACCGTGTTTTTAGGTATGACCTAAGTTATTACCTCATCTCCTTGGCCCTCTTCTAGGTTTAGCATATGGCTAGGGCTCCAAGGTCTTTGATCCCCTTGCTGATTGTCATCACTAGTTCCTTGGTCATCGGCTTCGGTCGCAGGGCGACGGGTGGTGAATCGGCACTTAATTATCATGTTTCTGGACATGAATTTCGATTATTGGTATTAACTCATAGGTAGATAACATATATACAAGCATAGGATGATGACATATATACAAGCATATATGACATTTATACATCTATATCTCTTTCTCTATCTTTCTTTCTATCTTTCTCTCTATCTTTATATCTCTCTCTATCTATCTCTATCTATCTATGAAAATTGCAAGCATAAGTTAATAATAAGAAAATTTTCTCAAAGTATCTCGATGTCTCTCAAAATTTGCTCAAACTATATAGATAAGTCATGCTATACAAGTCTATAGATAAGTCATGCTATACAAGTATATAGATAAGTCTATAGATAGCTCATGGGTAGATAGATAGACTCAAGCATCTTTCTCTATCTATCTATTTCTATGGGGGTTTACATGTATATATATAAGTCATGGTAGCCACTAAATTTATATATCTATCTCTCTAAGCTATCTATCTATATCTGTAATCTCTATGTGGTTCTCTCTTTATCTCTATCTATCTATCTATCTATCTATCTATCTATCTATCTATCTATCTATCTATCTATCTATCTATGCGATTCTCTCTCTCTATCTTTCTCTATCTCCATCTCTCTATCCCACTCCTTCCTCCCTATCTCCATGACCAGCAAGACTCCAAGCTCTTTATCTCCCTCCTTCCTCCCTATCTCCATAAAAGCAAGCAATCAAGCAAGCAAAAGCACTCTGAATCCCATGTAGACATTTCATCGAACACCTTCGGTTCGTGGACATGGAGCTCACCGCGTGGAGGTTTGGGCCGGTTTCTGAGCTCCTGCAGGGCGGGGATTCCGAGCTCCTGCACTGGCTTCGAGCGTCGGCGTGCTCAGGAGTCCTTCTTGGCGGCGGCGTCGAGCGTCTAGCGGCGGTGGGCACCGGCGGCGGCGAGCACCGGCTCCTGCGTGCACCGGCGGCGTCCAATTGGCAGGCTGGAGCGGTGGTGAGCTCGAGCGGCGGCGTGCACCGGCGGGCTGGAGTGGCGGTGAGGCTGGAGCTGTGGCGTGAGGTTGGAGCGACGGCGTCGAGCAGCGGCTTGTGCTCCTGCGGCGGCGTTTCCTCCTGCGGCGGCGGCGTGTTGTCACACCCGTTTTTACGAACGAAAACAAGTGCATAAGAGGCTCATGTGTACCCCAGGAATAGTCGCACACATGAGTTGACAAATCATAAGAATACCATCACAGTGCTTATTACATAGCGAATAAATATTCAATACAGAGTCTTAAACAAATAGACTGAAACTAAGACGACGATATCTGCGGAAGATCCAAGGGACTGGTTGACTCCAAGTCTAGTACTCATTGCGGTAATCATCAACCCAATCTTCATCTGTTGTGTTTGAATACAAGGGTGAGCACATACGTACTCAACAAATATAACACGGGTTTTCATGAAGCTCAAAAGGGTATGCATGGTTCATAGTGGTAAGCATTTTAAGTAGATCTAATTTATATTAATATCAACATTTGCCAAGGTAATTGCATAAGCTCAAATATCCATGATCATAAAGTAAATGACAATGATACAGTAAATGAATAATACTTGCATAGACAACATAAAAAATAAGAACCCAATAACTCTGTGAGTTTTCCGAGCCACTCGTGTCCGTGAGAACAGCTATCATGATAGTTTTTAACTCTGATCAGAGGTGTACAACTTTACCCACGAGTCGTGTTGCCTAGATGCCCGGGTTTATAACTCCCAAAACACTGCCGAGGTGAGCGGGCAGGGTACACTATGAAACCTTTCAAGGGTTCGTCTAACAAGTTAGGGCCGCAAAGTTTCCCTGGCAAGCAGATATAGGAACCCTCCTGCCTACGGCACACTCCATTACAGCGGCTGCGCTCATAGGTTAGGAGCCGCCCTATACCCAAATCGGCACGCCCCTTTCGCGCCATAAAGGTAACCACTGAACAAGCTAGAAAAGGTCCCCATACTGAGTTAAAGCCAGATCCATATAGCCCTCGTGGTTGTACTATAAATCCCAGCTTTTGCCCCCAGATAAGCTCCTATAATCCAATGTTGCTAAAAAGCGAGTTTTATCATTATTTCATATAGTCATTAACAAATTAAGATCATGTACATCTGGTTTGAGCGCTAGTAATACTAATCATATGTGGTGATCAAAACATAGGTGACAAGGTATTCAAGATAACAATTCACTAGGATCAATCTATGGTAAACAAGGAATATCATGCATATAAATTATATTAATTGTGAATAGGACAACAAGGATAATCTCATGTTATACTTGCCTTCTTCGAAGTACTCCTGCTGGTCCTGGTGGTCTTGATCAAAGCAGAACTCTGGTTCTTTAACCGGTTGCTCAACGTCTACCGATAATTAATCAACACCATTCAATCAACGGGCAAAACCTACACGAAGCAAACATGGCTATGATTAGAACAGTACACCAACAGTAAGAAAACAAGATGAAAATTTTATAAAATTAATCTACGTATCGCTACGATCACATCGGCGTTTCGTTCACGAAAATCGAAGCTAAAACGACAAAGTTATTAATTAAACAAGTTTTCCTATACAAAGATATTAAATTAAATCTAGTCACGAAATTAACCTTTTTCAAAACTGACTAACACTAGTATTCATATGTAGAGAATTTTATTACGGATCTAACGCAATTTGAACGGTTCAAAACGGATTTAAAATGAGAGAGTTATAGGGTTTTCAAAATCAATGGCAAAACTGTAAATATGATTTCAATTTATTTTTAGTTAAAACGATATTGGAAAGATAAATACGTTTTCAAAAGGGGAAAGAGTATTCAGGCTCTGCGCCAAAGGACGGCGAGTTGAGTACTAAGACTTTCCAGGGTCTCTTAAGCAAAAAGGCAGGGATGAAAGGGTATCGGGCTTTCCTGTCCTTCGGATCGAAGATCGACGGTCAGAAATAGATGGGGAAATAAAAGGGAGAGGAGTCGGCCGGGTACAGTGCCGGCGCGGCGGCACTCCATTGCCGGAGCGGCGGAGCTCGGTGGCACATCTGAATAGGGGCCTACGGGCCACCAAAAAATGAACCGAGTGGCTTAGGAGAAAGAGCAGAGTTGCGCAAACTCACCTAGGACTTCCGCGCGGACAGAAGGTCTCCAGAGGCGGTTGTCGACGTGTCAAGGTGGACTTGGGCTCCCTGGAAACAGGGATGCGCTAATGAGAGCGGCTCCAGGTGAAATTGAGCACGGGAGAGGGTTCAAGGATACCCGAACCTTGTTCTGTTGAATATAGAGGACTCGCGGTCGATGGTAGAGCTTGGCAGGGCTTCAATGGCGGCGGCGGGCTCTGTGCATAGAAACAGCGCTGCGTGAGCCAGGGCAAGGGCGAAGGCGGCACGTAGATGGGAAAAACGGGGGGCGAGAGGGCGTGAAGAACTACTTATAGGGACGCCCGAACCGATTAGGAAAGCAAATCCCGGAGATTCGTGGGTTCGGTGCGCGGTCGATCGAGGTCCGCTCGGTTTGGACTTCGTGTTCCACACGAACACGGAAGAGAGGAGGGTGGACGCTGACAAGCGGGCCAATGCCGTCAGCAACACAAGAGGGAGGGGAGAGGAGACCAAAGAGCTGGGTCGGCTGCTGGGCCTTTCGGTCAGGGCAGCCGAGGCCAGAGAAAAGGAGGGGGAAAGGCCTGCGACTGGCTGGGCCAAAATAAAGGAAGGAGTGAGGGAGAGGTAGAAAAATCTTTTCATTTTCCAGAATTGGTTTTGCAATTGAAATTTTCAAATCAGATTTAAATAATTTACAAAAAACACTCATAACAGAAACTCAAATGCACCAGCATGCAATGCGCCACATGTACCTATATGATATATTTTAATTTCACCACATCATATGTATTTAATTATATTAAATGCATAACAAGAGGAGCATAATTAAATCAATTTCATGCTTTTGAAAATAATGCAAATTTTTGGAGTGTTACACGTGTGCTCCTGCGGCGGTGGCAAGTGCTCCTCGGGCTGGAAATGGCTAAGTGTGGAAGGACGCGAGTCTGAAAATTTCAGATCGCGCCCTTTCCCTATATACTCGGTCAGATCACTGCCGGTTCTTGTTACAAATCGGCAGTGATGTCCCCTATCACTGCCGGTTTGTAATAAGAACCGACAGTGATGAGGGCGCATCAGCGTCGGTTCTTTTGAACCGGCAGTGATGATGGCGCATCACTGCCAGTTGGTTATTAGAACCGGCAGTGATAGGGGCACATCACTGTCGGTTACTCTATAACCGGCAGTGATATGTGTATTTTTTAAATCTGCCTTTTGCTTTAGAATTCAAATTACTCCTGATTTTTTACTAGAACTTGAAAAACTCCAAACATAGAAGTTTCATAATTTTTAATTCTCTACAACTTTTGCTGAAGTAGCATATTCAAATTCTTTATAGTTTTTGAATTCCATTTTGAATTTGAATAAGGGTTTAAAATTCAATTACCCCCTTTGTAATTACTCCAAAAATTTGAATAGAAGTTGAAAATATTCCAACATAGCTTTTGCTAGTTTTGAGGATCTCTACATTATTTCTTATACACACAAGGTGTAATTCTTTATAGTTTTTGAATTCCCTTTTAAATTGAATAAGGGTTTAAAATTCAATTACCCCCTTTGTAATTACTCCAAAAATTTGAATAGAAGTTGAAAATCTTCCAACATAGCTTTTGCTAGTTTTGAGGAGCTCTACATTATTGCTTATACACTCAAGGTCTAATTCTTTATAGTTTTTGAATTCCCTTTTGAAATTGAATAAGGGTTTAAAATTCAATTACCCCCTTTGTAATTACTCAAAAAATTTGAATAGAAGTTGAAAATCTTCCAACATAGATTTTTCTAGTTTTGAGGAGCTCTACATTAATGCTTATACACTCAAGGTCTATTTCTTTATAGTTTTTGAATTCCTTTTGACATGGTATACATCAATCAACAACGTGGTACAACTCAATCAATAAATGATGCAAATTACTAAAACAACATTTCATTAAGGATTACATAGTTTATGATACTCTAACAATTCACGGTGCAGGCACGATGATGGCCTCATCGTGATCACTCCGGAGGTAAGCAGGTTCGTCACCCTCTTCAAGGACATGTAGGGTAACGTCCGCCCCAAAAGGAGTCATTTCTTCATAACCTTTGTAGTCTTCTTCGTCTGTCACTCCGTCGACATCGACAATCTTCCTTTTGCCTTGCAATACTACATGTCGTCTTCCATTTGTATTGTTATCCCTTGCATAGAAGATTTACAAAACATCCTTTGCAAGGACGAAGGGGTCATCTCTGTATGCGGTCTTGGATAGATCAACGATAGTGAACCCATCCTTGTCGGTGTTGATTTCATTTAGCCAGACCCACAGACAATGGAAAAGAGCAACTTTCAACTGATGTCCATAGTCTAGCTCCCATATCTCATCTATGAAACCATAGTATGTTGCCACCACAGTGCTGTACTCATCGTGGGCGTCAAAACGAACACCACTATTTTGGTTGGTGCTCTTTCCGTCCTGTTTTTTTGTGTAAAATGTAAAACCATTTATTTGATATCCTTGGTACATCATTAGCGTAGTCGAAGGTCCGGGGGCTAAGAGATCTAGCTGACATCCCGTCACCATTCCTAGCCTTTGGCGTTGAAACCAGTCACCAAATTCCTCCTTATGTTTTTTTCTCAAGCCAAGCCTGTGACCTACCGATGTGCTTCCTTTGTAGTAACTGTTTGTGCTCATCAATGTATGCCATCACACCATCGGCCTGCTGGAGAACAACGAAGTGTGCTTGTCTGAAGGAGATCACTTTGTCTATTTTGACAGCTTTCTCACTTATTGTTCCTTTGCCCCCTAGTCTTCCATCATGATGAGATAATGGAACTCCAACCCGCTTGATGTAAAGATAATATGTGGAGAACTCAATAGCCTCCTTTGTTGACCATCCTTCTACCATGCTCCCTTCTGGTCTGAATTTATTCCTAACATACCGCCTAAAAACTTTCATGAGCCTCTCGAAAGGAAACATCTGGTGTTGGTACATTGGGCCAAGGGATTTTATTTGATCCACAAGATGAACAAGTAGATGCACTAAAATGTCAAAGTAAGTCGGTGGGAAATGCATCTCAAGCCTGCATATAATCTCGGCTATCTCCTGCTTCAGGCGGTCTAGCTTGCCCACTTCAATGACCTTTTCAGAGATCGGGTTGAAGAACGAACACAACTTTATGATTGGAGCGCGGACCTTGTCAGGGAGGATACCTCGCAGGGCAACTGGGAGCAGCTGAGTCATTATGACATGACAGTCATGGGCCTTCATAGAACCATAGTTAAACTTAAGTTCTCTAATGTTAACTATCCTCTTCGGGTTCCCACAGTAGCCACTCGGTACATTGAGATCATTGAAGAAAGAAATAAGTATTTCTTTTTCCTCCTTTTTCAGTGTCCATGATGCCATTGGAAGTTTCAAGTGACCATTCTCAAGAGTTACTGGGTGCAACTCCTTCCTGAGGCCCGGGTGTTGCATGTCCAAGCGTGTCGTGAGAGAATCCTGGCTTGTTCCCCCGGTGTTCATCAACGTGTTAAGTGTGTTACCGCACACGTTTTTAGTTATGTGCATTGGATCAAGACAGTGACGTACACTCAAAAGTTGCCAATAAGGTAGTTTCCAGAAGATTGATTTTTTCTTCCAGATACTATCGGTTGGCGCTGCTACTGCCCCGCCCCCCTTCCCAAGGACAAAATTTGTGAGTTTGCTTAATTGTTGAAGTAGTTGTTTCCCGTCTCGATACTTTGGAGGTCCATGTTTCTCAGTAGTCCCATTAAAATCTTTTGTATTCCTATGGTAAGAGTGATCACGACGTAGGAACCTACGGTGTCCCATGTAGACCATCTTCCTGTTTTCTGGTAGATGTGTAGCATCAGTCTCGTCCAAGCACTCGACACACCCAGTGTATCCTTTTGTCTTCTCTCCAGACAAGGAACCTCGCCCTGGTAGGTCGGTGATTGTAGCGATAAGTACAGCCTTTACCATGACATGTTCTTTTTTGTACTCATCCCAGACATCCTTCACACCCATCTCCCACATCTGTAGTAGTTCATCGATCACTGGTTCTAGAAGCACATCAATATCATTATCAGGTTGTCTTGGTCCTTGGATTAGTAATGGCATCTGGACGTATGACCGTTTCATACAAAGCCAAGGTGGAAGGTTGTATATACATAGCGTCACTGGCCAAGTGCTATGATTGGTTCTCACCTGGTCAAACGGGTTCATCCCATCCGTGCTCAAAGCAAACCACAAATGCCTTACCTCTCCACCGATGTTCTTATAGAACATAGTGTTGATAGTCCTCCAGTCCAACCCATCGGCGGGGTGTCTCATCATTGAATCTTTCTTTCGCTCTTCGCCATGCCAACGCAACAGTTTGGCTGACTTCTCATTTGCAAACAACCTATGCACTCGTGGAGCTATAGGAAAATACCACACAGACTTTACTGGCCCTCCTCT
The DNA here is from genome assembly GCA_022036555.1 of Microstegium vimineum. Taxonomy (NCBI): domain Eukaryota; kingdom Viridiplantae; phylum Streptophyta; class Magnoliopsida; order Poales; family Poaceae; genus Microstegium; species Microstegium vimineum. Next base: position 12,212,094 of record CM039129.1, on the reverse strand, counting down.
GGTCTTGCTTCCATCATTTGATGGCCCTTACTTGTATCGGGGAGTTTTATACTTGGGACATGCATCAAAGTCTTTGTATTTCTCTCCACGGTACAATATGCAGTCGTTGAAACACACGTGGATTTTCTCAACCTCGAGGCCAATTGGGCAAATCATTTTCTTCGCAAGGTAAGTCTTTTCTGCTAACTCGGCATCCGGGAATAGTTTATGTAGTATAACTAACAAGTTATCGAAGCCTTTATCACTCAACCCATTCGTTGATTTGAACTTCAATAGCATGATGTTGGCTTCTAGTTTGCTTATTGGGGAGCACGGAAACAATGGTGTTTTTGCATCCTTTCTCATCATCTCCAGTTTTTTCAACTGTGAAGCACTAAGAAATCCCCCATGCACATCATGTAGAAGCTGTGAAATGTCATCATTTTTCTCAGTGTCGTCAGCTAATGTATTCATAAACACATCATCATTGGTAGGCACATCTTCCGTGTACTCATGAACAGGCAATAATGCATTCAGGGATACACTAGGCATGCGCACATCATCATTAACATTTTGACCAACCTCCCCATGCAAAGTCCAAATCGTGTAGTTTCTCATGAACCCCCTTGTGATCAAGTGCAACCGTATATGCTCCACGTCGCCACATTTTCTCGTATTCTTGCAGTCTTTGCATGGACAGAATACAAGATGTGAATCCCCAGCATTGGCTCTAGCTCGCTTGATGAAATCGTCGATGCCCGTCAAGTACCGTGGGTCTGTACGTGACAGATCGTACATCCACCCTCGAGCCATGTCTGCACTGATAAAATGAACAGAGCAGAGAAAACATAGGAACATATTAATAGGAGCATTTTTGAACAATATTCTTTTTTCTTTATAATTTGAATTTGGTCGCGCTATAAAGAGTGATACAACAAAATAGGTGGATGCATGGAGTATTAAATATGAGTATTAAATGCATGCATAGAGTATTAAATGTAAGTATTAAATGCATGTATGCATAGAGTATTAAATGTAAGTAATAAATACCGAATCTATTCCACATCCCATCAAATCTTTAATACATGCATGGAGTATTAAATGTAAGTAATAAATATAACTAATTACAATTTTTATCCATAATTTTCGAGACGAATCTTTCGAACCTAGCTATTCAATAATTATACAATAATTAACCAATAAAAACAAAGTGCTACAATTTTTCTAAATACTTTTGGATCTAAAAGGTACAAAAAATTGACACAAATTGCAACATCTCTCTTCTTAATCATGAAAATTAGCATAGCTCTAAACTATAGATTTAGACACAAAAACAATGTAAACCAACAATTCTAAAGAATTATGCTTGTTAGTAACCAAGAGCAAGAAGATATGAGGATCCAAGAGTGAAGAGGAGCCAAAAATGGAGATCAAGAAATCCACCGGCCGCAACAATGGAGAGAGGGAGCTCCGAGCATTGTTCTGTACTATTGGGCAGAGGAGTGAGAGAGGAGATCGCGTGCTTTATACTGTACACAACATCACTGTCGGTTCCAGCCACCAACCGGCAGTGAAACACCACATCACTGCCGGTTGGTGGCTTGAACCGGCAGTGATAGGGCTGAGAGGCATCACTGCCAGTTCAAGCTACGAATCGGCAGTGATGTGGTGTTTCACTGCCGGTTCAGCCCCTGCCCCCAATAATTGAGGACCTGTCAGAGGAAGAACCGGCAGTGAAGAGACATCACTGCCGGCCCAAACAAAACCGACAGTGATGGGCCGGCAGTGATTGTCGTTTCTGTAGTAGTGATAGAGAGCTCACATTGTGCATAAGAAGAGCAAGAGTATATTGATTATGAAGAAGATGTCAACTAGAGTCAAGAAGGGGTTAGACACTACAACGTAGTCTCTTTAGGTGGCATTGTAGACCTTTTGTAAAGTCTCTTTAGGGGGTGCTGTAGACCTTTTCTAGAGGCGGTTCGGTGAGCCGCCTTGACTCATCCGTCTGTACATAAATCAATGGTTTCTAGGAGTGGGTGATCAGTCATCCCTAGAAATCACTTTATAGTGCCGGCTGAAAATCAAACCACCCTTATAAATCGTTTTCATCAGAAATAACCAATTGGCCTAAACTAGCAAAAAGAAAATTTTATCAGGGGACACCTCGACCTAGTTGCCCAACGCCCACGCCGTGATAGGAAATTTCGCCGGCGATAACATGCACTATGCAGCCACCGGAGCTTGAACCCACGGCCTCAGCCCTCGCGTGTTCCGCGGCTAACCATGCACTCTATCCATAAGACACTAGTGTTTATTTGGGATATTTATCTTCTCATTTTGTTTGAACCAATTTTAAACTAAGTATTTAGAACCCAAAATAAATTTAAATGAAAACATAGTAAACTATAAAGTTTTATAACTTCTTGAGATTTACAACTTTCATTTTGGTTGTTTCTCCATCTAAAATCATTTAAGAAAATCAAATTTAATATGTGAGAACTTCAAACGTAATTTTCTATATGAGCCTACTAGTTTAAGCTAGATCCTGACATTTCTCCTTGTTCGACCGATTGTTGATAAGTCGGTTGATGTTATTTTTGGTTGTTTTTGTTATAAGAGAAAAACATTGTACCATGACTGATAAGCCGGCTGATAAACACTGTTTTTTGATATCATTGTCAGTTTTTATTCTGACCTGTCAATATCATTATTTTGTTTCAGCTATCGATCCATCTAGCTATCACCACATTGATTCTATGATCATACCTAGCACCATTGCTTCTAATTTAAAAAAACATTCTGATGTTTTCGTGGCCATTTTTTTTTTGGGAAACAGACCCAACTTCTATTGATCACCAATTATAGTCTTGTTCGCTTGGCTTGACTTATCAGTCAAGCTAAAGTATTTTTTATCTTATAACAAAACAGGTGAAAACAGCCTCAGCTAGCTTATCAGTTATAGAAATGGCGAACCAAACAGGCTACAAACTCCAAATGGAGCCAAAGATTCTTTTAGTAGAAAATAGAGCCAGAGATGAGGTCCCCTGACGGCTGATTTGATCTATTTCGGCCCAGATGTCTGAGGATTGGTCTTCTTCAGTTACTGAGGCCCATTGCGGCTTCCCAGCGTCGCTGCTTTGCCGTCTTCAGCACGGGTTCTTCTCTTCTCGCCTTCTCCTTGGTCATCAGTCTCGACGTCAGCTGGTGCAATGGTTGGTGGAGTGGTTGAAGCAGGAGTGCTGTCAATGACATAGACATCTCATGTCGCACACCCGAGACCATCAGCGTGAGGAGCAGCAAGGGAGATAGTATGACAACAACAATAATTATAAACAAAAAGAACTGACACACAAATTGTCTATAGTCCATAAACATTATGGTTGCTTAATTTGGAGCCCTCGAGGCGTATTGACCAATTCAATCAAATTCAAAAAACATGTAAGGGTGGGGTCAGGGTCTCGATTTTTCCACAGATACATTTGACTATTTGTTTTTTCATTGTCCATGTTGATATTATTATTTTAGTAAATAAGATTAAGTTTACATGTACAATAATAGGTAAAATATTAACCAGTGCTAATTATTATCTTTAAAAAATATTTATTTCATTTAAGAAAATTTATAAAATATATATATTTGTTTAGTGATGCATAGTTGGTTAATTATGTTGTTTATTCTGTCTCTTGCATGAAGAGTGCATTATATAAGTATGTATATGTGTATTTTACGGCAACAACATGATAAAAAAAAAAGTGGAATAGTATTAATATATAATTTTAAATAAGAATGAATCCTTTCAGAATAAGATACAGTATTTATATTCTTTCGAGTTACTTATATCTAACTTAATCTTTTTTCTTTGTTTCGTTGATCGCTGTACAAAAAGGTGGTGTCTCGACTTTTTTCCACATATACGTATGTACGGGCCCTTTTCACTGTTTGTTGAACTTGGTCTTCTGGGTGCTTAGTTTTAATCAGGGAATAGGGTCACACGGGCTCCAAGAGTTCTCTAAATATTTCTCCATATTTTCCAACTCCTTCAAAGATATTAGGAGGGAAAAAAAATCATATCCAAGAGTTTCTAATAATCCACCCCTAAAATATAGAAGATAATTTTACATAAAAAGTTCTATACTATTTCTAAATTATCTTAACCACCTTTATATATTCTTTCTTTTTTTATATACATTTGTATCTGTAACTATTTTTTAGTCTTTATTCTTTCTATGCCCTTCCACCTCTAGAATTGTCGGGGCTTTATGCGCGACTTGAAAGCACGTAACTTTGCGCAGAACCGGTGATTTTTTCAAATTCTAAAATATTAGGAGGATAGATTATGAGTTGTTGGAGAGGTTTATTTTTCTTGTCGGGCTAAAAAGTGAGGATTAGGAAAAGTTTAGACAACTCTGCCCGTCTTTGCCTAGTCTTTTAGTTGAAAATAAGGACGGGGAGTTGATACTTGTACAGAGTAGTTATTTGCCAGCCACGCCAAATGAGCACACACCAAAGTAAAGATAGGAATAGAATCAACAATCAGAAACCAAATTGGAACAGGTGGAGAAGTCACGCTCAAGATTTTTTTTTTCTTTTGCTTCATCATCTTTGGAGATTTTTCTACGTCAAGAGTCAAGATCATGTGCTTTGTTTGAAGTAAACAAGTCATAAAAGTCTTTCCCATTCATAGCCTTCCATACAAGTGTGATTTGGAGAGTTCATCATGCATGACTTTAATTACTCTTGACACCGAGCCTATTCGGCTAATGGTTTCTACGACCAGTCGGCTAATATTGTTTTGTTGTTAGAGAAAAACACTATACTATGACTTTAAACTTTCAAAGTGTTTACCGTAGGTCCCCAAACTTGACAAATGGTATCATTTAGGTCCTTAAACTTTCAAATTGCTCGCCGTAGGTCTCTAAACTTCGCTGACAATGTCATATGAGTCCAAATACGGTATAACCCACTCTTATAATAGCATTAAAAGTTAACTATAGTATTAATTTAATATGTATGTACTATTAATAGTATTAAAAGTTAACTATAGTATTAAAAGTTTTCTCAATAAAAAGTTACTTCTAATTTCAATATTATATGTAAGGATGCAAGCGGCAGCCCGAACCCGCATATAGGTTTAATTTTGTGGGTTGCCGCTTGAACCCGTAAAAATTATGTCTATATGTGGGTTCGCGGGCTAGCCCACTTGCATCCTTAATTATATGTATCTTTTAATATTATTTTAATAACAATTCTCTATTATTAATAAATATATGCTTTAGTAGTACATAAATATTAGTTTAATTTAAATCGTGTATTTTTTAGTATTTTTTATATTTTAGTTTAAATCTAATATATTTATTGTTGAAAATTATTTTAATATTTCAATTTTTTGCTGATGTAAATTATTTGATAAATATTACATAAGTAGATAATTAACTAATTCATATATCTTGAATCCACGTCTAAGGTATAGTCAGCTTATAGAGTTGGTTAAACCTTATTTGGACCGAGATGACAGTGTCAGCCAAGTTTAGGGACCTGTGGTAAACACCTTGAAAGTTTAAGGATCTGTATGACACTGTCTGCCAAGTTTAGAGATCTACAAATATCACTTTGAAAGTTCAAGGACTTAGATGACACCTTGAGCCAAGTTGAATAACCACAGATGCATTTTGCTCGCTGATAAAATAGGCTGATAAGTTTAAGTTGTTTTAAAGTTTTCATGATTATATTTCGTTCAGCACCTAAATGAGCTTAAAAAATCATCCAACGCGTGTGCATTGATTTCTTTATTGAGAGCTACTGTCTAGGTCTCAACCAGATATAGCTCAAAAGTGAGGAGGTTTGAGATTTTTTTTAATGGAGTTCAATTTGATACTTACTTGATTATTCCAGTGGCTAACTAAAAGTTGTCATGTTGAGTTGTATTGTGCGACATCTAAATGTGTAAGTATTGGGTGTGCCAAGGTGGTCGACTCGCGATATAGAAGATCAAGTTGGAAGTCCATGCGCGGTGCACTAGCAGGCACACTGATAGATGAACGAGTAGCTAGGCTTGGACTAAAACACAAAGAGGCCGAGGTAGGTCCGACCATGGGCAGCTCACATTGTGCTTGTGCACAAGAAGAGCAAGAGTACATGGACTATGAAGGCAACGTCGACCAGAATTAAGAAGGGGGTTAGACCAAATCATGGCGAGGCGTCATAACACACAATCGGTGTCGGCTGCGCTTGGGCTAGCAGTAACTACTAATCACTATCGGTTGGTAAGGCGAAGATCCAGAAAATGGGCGGGGAGAGCTAAACACTCGGCAACGATGGAGCCTATCATTGCCGACTCAAACCAAGCCAACCCGCAGTGATGTATCACCAGCGACGAAGCCAGGATAATTCCAAGGGGGGCTAATTCCTCTTCTTCTTCCTCCAGCCCCTCCTTCCCTTCTTCTTCCTCCTCCATGGCTTAGGGTGGGCTTAAGTGTATCCATGGCCGGTAGGAGGGGCTAGAGCACGGGTTGTCCCCTGCTGGCTTCGTCACTGTGTATCACTGCCAGCACTAGTACATAATTCTTATTGGAGGCGGTCGTTTTTGCTTAATGGAGGTGGGCAAACACGACCGCCTCCAATGGAAGGCCTCAGTTAATCGCCCACCTCCGTTAATGAAAAAAAAACAAAACCTCCTGTTAATGAAAAAAAAACAAAAAAGAAAACCCATAAACAAGTCCAGGGAACCCATCCATAGGCCCGCTAATCCCATCACGGGTCGCCGCCGCCCACCGCCACCAGATTCGCCCACCTGCGTGAGGCCGCACCGCGAGGTCGCGTCGCCGGGACGCGCGAGGCCGCCCGCCGGGATGCGTGAGGCCGCGCCGCCGGCCCCTGCGAGGTCGCGCCGCCGGGATGCGCGAGGTCGAGCCGTCGGACCGTCGCCACCGCGAGGCCGCCCGCCGGGATGCGCAAGGTCGCGCCGCCGAGTGCTAGACGCCGTTTTGAGGAGATGAAGGGAGAGAGAAGGAAGAGAGGAAGTGACGGCTGAGGGGGTGAGAGAGAGAGAGTTTGAGAAATACGAAACCCTAACTCTCTCTCTATATATGGACCCAGTAAAAGCTGAGGGGCTGTTGGATATGGGCTTTTTTGTGGGCCTTGGGAATGTTAACCGAGACGGGCCTCATAAGTGGTCCGCCTCCGAAAATAGGTGTATTTTTGGAGGCGAGCCACTTATAAAGCCCGCCTCAGTTAATAGTTTTTAGAAGGCGGTTATTTTTTGACCGTCTCGGTTAAAAAAAAACCGCATCAGTTAATCCAAGCATTAACCGAGACAGTTCAATATCCTGCCCGCCTCCAACATAGTTTTTCAACTGTCTCGTAAAATCATTTTTGTAGTAGTCCAGGTCATGGTGTTAGTAACCTGTACAAACCATAATTAGCACGTCCTGTGGCTCTCCTTGAGTGTAGCTGCCTATGCCAGTTATCTGACCGTGATGTACATGTATAAGAGGCGTAAGCCCTGATCAATAGAATCCGAGTTGTCCTCATTCTCTCTTCTTGCTCTTATGGTATCACATGTATAAGAGGCGTAAGCCCTGATCAATAGAATCCGAGTTGTCCTCATTCTCTCTTCTTGCTCTTATGGTATCAGCCATTCCAAGTTCCTAATTCTCTGGTGTCTCAACTCTCAACCTCCCACCTCCTCCCCAATATAATGCCGCCATGAGTTCCTCGTCCTCATCGTCGTTGAGCCAACAATGTTAGGAACCATATCGCGGCCGGGCCATGCTACCATCTAGCAGTGATATAACCATCTACCATCTCGGACTGTAGCAGCTAGCTGATGGTTGTACTGCTCTTCTCCCTGTTGCTGTTCTCCCTGTCATTATTGATTCAAAAAGGTATTAATATATAATATTAATATGATGCACAATTAATATGTGTTATGTTCTTTCAAAAAAATGTGTCACTAAAAATAACAGCATATTTCGTTGAATTGATAAATGAAAATAAAATGGAAAGCCTGGTTGCACCAGTTTTTCTTTGGTTCAATTCGTGCATTTTATACATCACTTCGTAGTACACTTCGTAGTTTCTATCTGAAATTTTTCTGGTGCGGTCTATAATACATGCTTTTATTAATGTACTTTTTGAAGGCACAATTTTTTTTAAAAAAAAGGCACACTACGTGAGATTATTACATACAAACTGGTTAGGATGAATATACAAACTGATCTTTCTTCGTCTAGGATGACCTCTACGATCGAGGACGAAATGGGCACTACAATCACGAAAGTACAGTGGAAAAAATCTTATTTGATAATGGGCTCCTATTTAAGCATATGTGTAGGCCCGTTACCTGGGATGCCAATCGGCCCATGTCACGCTGCTCCACTGTCCGTCTGTCCCCTTCCCGCCGCAACATCGCCCCCGCCGCAACCACCGCGGGTGACTTGATCTCCTTGGTCCTCCCGGAGTTCAGCGGGATAGAGCTGGTACGAAGCTGTCACGCCCCGTGGCCGTCGCCCGTCGCCGGCGGCGGCGTGAGTAAGCGAGGTGAACAACAATGGTGTCGCGACGAGGAAGCAGGTCAGGTATGCCCCCTGACCTTGGCTCCTGTTTGTATTGTCTGAATCTGAATAGGGGTGTTCAATGTCGGATACACGGGTCTTATTGCCCATCGCGGTTGGACACCGACGCAGCGGCCCCACCCGCCAGTCTTATCATAAAACGTAAAATAGTAAATACGCCTTCCTACTAGTCTTCTTCCTCCTCCGCGCCTACCGCTCCTTGAGATGCCGCTTGCCCCCAAGCGGGTGCGTCAGGGAAGCGCTTCTTGAGGACGTAGTAGTCTTCCCGTGTTGTAGATGAGGAAGGTAGTCCCGTCCACGCGATCCGGACTTGTGGAACCGCGGCATTCCCTTTCTTGACGAGTCGGCGCTCCATGATTTGCGCTGGTACGGCCTCAGCTGCTTGAAGATCAGTTGTCACCGGTAGAGTGTCGTAGACAGGTGTGGAATCTGGCACAAAAGTCTTGAGCTGGGAGACATGAAAAACATTGTGAATAAGAGCGTTAGCGGGAAGTTGAAGGCGGTATGCCACTGAACCAATCTTGTCCAAGATCTAATATGGTCCATAATACTTGAATGCCAGTTTGGGGTAAGGTTGGTTAGCTACAGAGGACTGAGTGTAAGGTTGTATCTTGAGAAGAACGTGATCTCCCACAGAAAACTGAAAATCTGTCCATTTCCGGTCAGCGAACTGCTTCATTCTGTTCTGAGCGCGCTCGAGATTTTGTTTCAGTGTAGTCAACTGAAAGTCTCTGAGTTGGAGCATCTCTTGTACTTCAGTTGGTGTGTCTGGTGTCACCGCCGGAACACCTCCCAGGTTAGGGTCATACCCATAAAGTGCTTTAAAAGGAGAACACCCCAGATTTCAGCCAAGGGTAGCCATTCTTTCCAGGAAGGTGGGGAGTTCTGTACAGAGCACCTCAGATACATTTCCACACACTGATTTACTCTCTCAGTTTGGCCATCAGACTGAGGGTGATAGGTAGTGGTGAAGTGAAGATCCACTTTGTATGCCTTAAACACTGATTTCCAGAAATTGCTCATGAAGACTGTATCTCTGTCAGTCACAATGGATTTTGGCATACCATGAAGCTTGACAATACTTTCCATGAACAGGTGGGCCACTGATGAAGCAGTGTAGGGGTGTTTGAGAGCAATGAAGTGTGCATACTTGGTTAGTCTATCCACTATGACCAGTATGACATTGAAGCCATTTGACTTTGGCAATCCTTCCACAAATTCCATGGAGAGGTCCTGCCACACTCCTTCTGGTATTGGAAGGGGTTGTAAGAGACCAAGAGGATGAGTGTTGCTTATCTTGGATTGCTGGCATGTGATACATTGCTTGACAAAAGCTTCGACATCAGTTCTCATTCCTTTCCAAGAGAAGTGTGGTTTGAGCTTGTGTAGTGTGGCAGCTATGCCTGAATGGCCTCCCAAGGCACTGGAATGACAAGCAGCAATGATCTTTGTTTGAAGTGCAGAGTTGTGCCCAATCCAAACATTATCATTGTGTCTGATTAGGCCTTTGTCCAATGCATATCCCTCACTATTTGGGCTAGAGATAGTAAGTTGCTGGATTAACTCCTGAGCCTTGGAGTTAGTAGTATAGGAATTTAGGACTTCCTGTATCCAAGCAGGCTGAACAGAGGAAACTGCCTGAAGAGCAAGGAGATGTGCTACCCGAGATAAGGCATCGGCAGCCATATTATCTTTACCTTTTTTGTAGATAATCTTGAAATTCAGACCCATCAAGCGTGTCATGGCTTTTCGTTGTAACTCTGAATGCAGATTTTGGCCATTCAGGTAGGCTAAGGACTTGTGATCAGTTAGTATTGTGAAAGTGCCCCTTTGAAGGTAATGCCTCCACCTCTCGACTGCCATGATGAGGGCTAGAAATTCCTTCTCATAGATGGATAGTGTCTGGTTCCTCCCTCCCAAAGCTTTGCTTAAATAGGCAATGGGTCTGCCGTGTTGGCTGAGTACTGCCCCAATGCCATCTTGGCAAGCGTCTGTCTCCACTGTAAAGGGTTCTTGGAAATCTGGTAATATCAGGACAGGGGTCTATGTCATTGCAGTTTTGATGTGTTCAAAAGCATCCTGTGCTTGCTTAGACCATGTGAACTGCTTGAATTTGAGGATTGTTGTCAGTGGTTTAGTGAGTAGTCCATATCCCTTGACAAACCTCCTGTAGTACCCTATTAGACCTAAGAATCCTCTTAGTTCAGTCATTGAGGTTGGTGTGGGCCATGATAGCATATTGCTTATCTTTGTGGGATCTGTGGAGACCCCCTGAGCTGAGATGATGTGACCCAGATACTCTAGACTTGCTTGGGCAAAGGAGCACTTGCTTTCCTTTAAGTAGAGTTGATGTTTTCTCAGAAGGTCAAAGACACCTTGTAGATGATCAACATGATCAGACAGGGAGGGGCTGTAGATAAGGATATCATCTAGAAAGACTAAGACTGACTTCCTGAGGAATGGTTAGAGGATCTGGTTCATGAGGCACTGGAAAGTGGCAGGGGCATTAGTGAGACCAAAAGGCATCACTTTGTACTGGTAGTGCCCCTGGTGTGTCTTGAAAGCAGTCTTGAGCTCATCTTCGGGCTTCATCCTGACTTGATGGTACCCAGCTTTCATATCAAGCTTAGTAAAAAACTTTGCCCCAGCTAGTTCTTCCAATATTTCCTCTATTACTGGCATAAGGAATCTGTTCTTGATTGTGAGGTCATTGAGCTTCCTGTAGTCGACACACAGTCTCCAGGACCCATCTTTCTTCTTGACAAGAAGCACTGGTGATGCAAATGGACTCTGGCTGTGGGTAATGAGGCTTGTGTTGAGCAATTCTAGCACTTGCTGCTCAATCTCAGTCTTGTGGTGGGGAGAGTAATGATATGGCTGGCTATTGATGGGGATGGCTCCAGGTATAAGAGGTATGGTGTGGTCATAGGTTCTATGTGGTGGCAGGGATTTGGGGTCTTGGAATATGTCTCTGTATTGGATGATGAGGTGATCGATGGGTTCTGGATATGGGTGAGCTTTGGTGTTAGGTACTTGGGGTGGTTGGTTGGTGTGTTCTAGCAATACTAGGGCCCAAATCTCATTTCCTTTGGCTGATTTGAAGGCTTTTGGTGCTGAGATGGTATTAATGGTGGCTGGTGGGGGAAGGATACCTTGTAATGTGATACTGGTGCCCTGATTGTTGAAAGTCATTGTCTTGCTGTCCCAATTGAAAGTCATATGAGGGTGGGTCTTTAACCAATCATAGTTCAAAATTGCATCATATGGTTGCATGTCCAAAACAATCATATTGTTGGATAGTGTATGCCCTTGGCAAAACCATTGCAAATTCTTAGCCATAAATTCTACAGTGATGGCATCACCATTGGCTAGGTGAACTGTTTTTGGTGGAATTGGGATTAGAGGGATATTAGCCATGTCCACAAACTGTTGACTCACAAAACTATGGGAGCTTCCACTGTCCAAGAGAATCAGCATTGTTTTGTCCTTGACTCTTGCTTTGAACTTGAGACAGGAGAGGGTGTCTTTGGTGGTCACTGCATTTAGTGATAGTTGACAGAATTGCTCCTCGAGTTCATCTTCAGTTGCTAATGCATTTAAGACCTCATCTGGGAGTTCTTTGTTTAGGTCTAGTTCATTGATCACTAGAGCATTCGTTTGTGGTTTGTTTCTTAACTTGCAGATTGTCATGTGACTAGGAGCAAAAGGTTCCCCACAACTGGAACAAAGATTGTTTGTTCTCCTATAGTCTCTGAGTTGTCTGTCCTTCCATAGTGAAGAGGAGGATTGGCTAGATGAACTATCAGTCCTGGGAGAAGTAGAAGTTCTAGAGGTGTACTGTTGTCACCCATATCTTGGCCTGGATCTTTCTTGTATCTGTTCTTGGACTTCTGCCAGTATAGAAGCTCTGAGGACAGCAGTAGGCATCTGTCCTTCTACTATTCCTCTAATCTCAGGCTTGAGTCCCTTAACATATTGCTGAGTGTAGAATACATCATCATAGCCAGCTTGATGCATGCTGACTGTATATTGGAGGTTCTAGAACCTAGTGGTGTACTCCTCAATGGTGGTGGTCTGTCTGATGTACAAGATATCATGTATGGCTGATCTGAAATCATCAGAGCCAAATTCTTGTTCTATTTCATGACAAAAATGGGTCCAGCTTCGAAAGGTGTTCTTTTGCTTGAAGGCTTGGTACCATTTGCCAGCCTTATCTTTCAGATGTACTCTAGCTACAGTTATCCACATACCCTCTGGAATCTCGTACATGTCAATGTAGTCTGTACACTTGTCCAACCACATCTTGGGGTCATCTCCATAAAAATCAGGAAAATCCATCTTGGGCATGATATGTTTGGGTAGTCTTTGATCTCTGTCTTCTTTTGAGTATCTGCCACCCATTCTGGACTAGTATGGTGGGGCTTTAGCTCTAGGTGGCCTTGGTTGAAAGGTCTTCTTGCCTTTACTATTATGCTCCATTGTATACTGATAGTATGCTTTCAGCTGGTGGGATGCATTAGCTGCATTGGTAGGAACCCCTTTAGCAAACACATTCTCAAACAGTGGCTCATTTATGAGAGAATCTAGGTCTGTGGCATCTAGTCTTGGTTCCTCATCAAATCTGGGTAGTGTTGGACGTATATTTTCCTGCTCCATCTGTCTGAGGGTCACCTTGCTGATTGCATCTCCATTTGCTTGAACTTGATTTGCAATGATATGCTATTCCTTGGAGTATTCATCCATGACTGAACCATAAAGATCCAATTGTGCCTTCACCTGATTCTGTGCTGCACTCATTTCAACCATCTGACTGAACATAGTGTCAAAGTTCTTCTGAAGCTGCTCCCATTTGCCGTTCTCCTCCTCTGAACGTCGTGTCATGGCTTCAAGAAGGAGGCTGGTCTGATTGGATGGGAAAGCTGGAGTTTTTCTTGATGAAGCCAGGTGTGCGTAGCAGAAGGTTTGGCCAAAGCCTCCCCTGATCGCCTGCTACTCACTGTCTCCGCCGCCTGGGAAAGAGGCAAAACCGACGGAGTAGAACCGCAAGCTTTGGACTTTCCCCCGCCGTCGCCACCGCACAACAATCGGCTCACGCAACTCCGGAATTTTACACGGAGACCTGCTCCGAAACCCTTGTCACGACCGACTGCTTGCAAAGATAGAAGCTTGTGAGTGGGCTCGTGCTCTGCTTGCCGCCGCCCAAACCAGAGTGAGTAGCCGCTCAACAGATGGTGAAACAAGATCGTCGGAACTGTGGACGTGGAATTCTGGGTGGAAGGTGGGCTTAATCGACTCTCTAGGTTTACACGGACGCCGAAGCTGACCCAGTTTAACCAAAGATGAACCTGTTGGGACCTCCACTTGAGCACCTTGTGGGCGCAATAGGAGGTCGCCGGCACCGAGGATTTACAAACCGAGATCTGCTAAGGGGCTGCAAACCAAGAAAGGCAAAGAAGCTTACCCGTGCGGAAAGGCTGGTGTAGGCGGTGGTGGTGGTGGTGGTGGTCGGTGCTCCTGATGCCTCCTGACGAAGTCCGTGGTGACGCCGGCCGGTAGCTCTGTGCCTTGGATCGGATAGCTTTGATGCCACTGTCACGCCCCGTGGCCGTCGCCCGTCGCCGGCGGCGGCGTGAGTACACGAGGTGAACAACAATGGTGTCGCGACGAGGAAGCAGGTCGGGTATGCCCCCTGACCTTGGCTCCTGTTTGTATTGTCTGAATCTGAATAGGGGTGTTCAATGTCGGATACACGGGTCTTATTGCCCATCGCGGTTGGACACCGACGCAGCGGTCCCACCCGCCAGTCTTAGCATAAAACGTAAAATAGTAAATACGCCTTCCTACTAGTCTTCTTCCTCCTCCGCGCCTACCGCTGTGACAGAAGCTCTGTGTGGTTTGATTTGTGTGTTTCATCGCTTCATGTGCCCACCAAGAGGGCTTAAGCATGTTCGCTGTTCGTTAATCATGTTATAGTTACAAGCGGGTTAAAAATCTTGGGGCGCTGGCATGCTATAGATCTGATTCTTGCTTGCCAGAAATGTAAGTGGATTCGTGTCTCAATGCTTACCTTGGCTGCTCCAGTATTTGTTATACATTGCCTGCATTAGTCCTTTCTGCTATTGTCATAGCAAGTAGAAATGTTACATGCCCGCACAAAAAAAATTAGAAATCTTACATTACCTGAGTAGAAGATCCATGCCGATATTCCAGACATGGTTGATCCTGTATAATCGGCTAGCTTTTTTTGTCTCATGGTTATTGTACTGGTGCTCTGGGCATTCTGTGCTTATGCTGTGAACAATTCTTCCATAAATGAGTATGTTAGAATGACATGATTTGTCAAATGTTTACTTAGATTACTTCTTTTGCAGCCTTTACATGGCGGATTACCTTTCTGAAGCGCTCATGCACAAATTAAGGCGATGCTAGGGATAAAAGGAAGAGAATGAAGAGCTCTTCAAACATTATACAGTACATATATATTTGACATGGGTGGGGAGCTCTTCACAGATTTGTACTTGTATCCTTCTCTTCACACGATGCACACTGAATCTTTGAAGGCATGGGTGGGCATGCGCTGGGTTCGAACAGTGGGATCTCTGAAGAAATCTTTGCTGGGCTCCAATAGCTACCAGATTCAGTATTGGGTGCTTCTCAGATCTTATCTTCTGATGATAATAAGTTGGCCGCGCTGTTGCCGCTTTCAATGGATATGTGGTGGAAATCGATCTAATTGAAAGTGTGGAAGAAGTAATGTTACTGATCAGCTCTATCCCGATTTCTTCTATATGCTGCCTGGGCTTATGGTTTGTACTGAATTCTTGAGCTTGGTCATATAGATTGCACATTTGTATGGATTGCTACTAGTTTCCTAGCTGCAATGGTCTGTTTTAGAGATATGAATGATATCATAATTCATATATTAATATGCATATATTCAATCACATTGTTCCGTACCATGCAGCATGCTGTCTTGCTCCTAAGTCTTTGTCATTCAAGACCATGATGGAGCCAACAGTCATCAATATTTTTTTACATTTCAGTAATTAGTACTGAAGAAAACTGTTCAGTTGCTACCCTCTGTATGTATAAATAAGTGCTTGACACATCACAGAAAGAACTTAGCTATCAATTATAAAATATTCTTATGGATATGCTAGAATCCATTTTATTGCTCAAATTACACAGGCCTAAAAAGCAAAGCATAAATTACAGCATAGGCTTAATTGTTTTTGGCTACTCCATATATACATATAAGATAGCAGGTTTGATCTTCACATACAAACTATGGATCGACGCAGACAGACCCAATACAATAGGTCTGTCAAGACTCTCAAGGGTCTGGTTTCACTTTCTGCTGTGTCTTCCCCATATCACTATGATTGTAATTGAAAAGAAGATGCTAAATCCTAACGCAGTGAACATGAAGAGCAGGACATCTTCAAAGTCGTTGTCTAAAGCATGTAACATGTTTGTTTCTGTTCCATTGCCGCATTGTTTGGACAATGGAGGTTCACACAAGCCAGTGTTCCTCAGAAAAGAGCTATTCGAAAATGTGGAGAACTGAGATGACTCTGGTATTCGTCCAGCCAACATGTTGTATGACAGATTCAAAGTCGAAAGGAAGTTCAGTGAATCTAGCTCCTCTGGAATCTCACCAGAAAGCTCATTTGAGGAGAGGTCCAATGCTTCAAGTTGCTTTAAGCTGCCAAATTGAGCTGGAATTGGCCCTTCTAGAGCATTATGAGACATGTTGAGCCCAAGAAGGAGCACGAGTTCCCCAATGGACTTAGGAATGGTACCGCAAAATGCATTATCTGAGATATCAATCAGCACTAGGGTCCTCAATATATTCAAGTTGGTCATGTAATTCCCTTTGTATGTTATTGCTGCTGTAAAATGGTATGTTTGCCCATGGTAATATTGATTTTGCATGAATAATGTCCCATTATCAGATCTGGTCATCATAGACTTGAGCATCTTAAACCATCCTACTGGCAATGTGCCGGTGAAGTTGTTTGAAGAGATATCGGCAATTCGCAGTTCTGTAAATGCACATTTGTTTCCGTCTACTGTATCATATGATGGATCTAGCAGCTGTCCAGTGAACCTGTTAGATTTGAGGACAAGAACTTGAAGTTTAGGAAGTGTGCTCATCCAACATGGGAAAGAGTCACTTATCTGGTTGCTTCCAATGTCAAGTACCTGTAGATTTCTGCAAGCAACAAGAGGGTCTGTTCCCCTCAATCCCATTGCCACTTAAATCCATCACCTCGAGTGCACAGCCATCGCTAATGCTATCTGGTAACTCTCCAACAAGTTTATTTTGTCTTAGACTTAATACCTGAAGTGTACTGAGATCATTCATTAAACAAGATGGGATTGAACCACTTAAGTTGTTATTAGAGAGATCAATCAGTTGTAGACTCCTAACTGCACTACAAATTGATGGTGGAATATTTCCAGAGAGTCTATTTCTGGAGGCCTTAAAAAGGAGAGTACCAATGAGATAGCTAGAGAAATCCAGAGGCAAGGATGAAAATTGGTTGCTTGAGTAATCTAGTGTAACACTGCCATCTCGTGGTATAGGCATAGGCCCCTCCAAATTGTTGAAACTGACATCAAAGTATTCTATGTGAACAGGAAGCAAAGGGTCAAAGCCAATATCTGTAAACATATTATGTGATATGTTCAAGAGGTGGATGTAAGAGCCGTTCCAATTCTCCCATGCCCACCGAGGCATTGGCCCATGGATCTGGTTGTCTGAGAGGTCAAGACCAGTGATGCCATGGAGATGCCTCAGTATGCTGGGGAAAGTAGACATTCTGCAAGATGCTAAACGTAGGAATTCAATTTTAGGGAAGGACACCAGTGAAGAACTATTTTCTCCGTCTACCACTTGTAGTTCATTGTTTGAGAGATTTAAGACAGTTAGGTTTTTCATATTTGAGAACACTGCAGATAGCTGCACTGTGCCTACAAAATTGTTTGAGTGGAGCAGGAGAGTCTGTAATCGACTCAAATTTGAGATCTGTGGAGGTATCTTCCCATGGAAGTTGCAACTGTACAGTGCTAGTTTTGTCAATTCCGTCAAGTTTCCTATCCAAGAAGGTATTTGTCCAGATAATCCACAGTAAAAGAATTTGAGAACTCTGAGAGAAGTCAGATTTGAGATCCACGATGGTATGGATCCTACTAACTGTAACCCAGAAACCTCAAGCAATTCCAAGGATTTGAGCTCACCTATCGAAGAGGGCAGTACTCCAGAAAAGCCAAGTGCGCCAAGGCCCAACATCTTTAGAGACTTGAGGTTGCTTATGGAGCTTGGTATTGTACCTGAGAAGTTTGTGTTGTTGACAAACAGATTCTCCAAGCTGCTGCTGCCCTGTGCGAAAGTTGGCAGAACACCAGAGATGCCAAGATTTCTAGAGAGGTCAACTGTTTGTAACTTGTTGTGCTGGAGAAGATGATGGGAGGGAACCATCCTTCAAACTTATTTGTCGAAAGCTGAAGAACTGTTAGTTTGGAGAAGCCAGCCAAGAACTCTGGCACTGAACCAGACAAGTGATTATAATGAAGATCGATCACTCTGAGAGACTGCAAGGCCGAGATCGATTTACAGATGGAACCTGACAGCGAGCAGTATGGTAAGCAGAGAACCTGAAGCTTAGGAGTAAATCTGCCCAAGTCGTCGCACCATTGCGGCCCGTTGCCGGACAGATCTACCATGCCTAGACGGAGCTCCTCCAGGTTTGTGAGCTTCGCAAGTACAGTGTCCAGGTTTGGCGCCGAAAGCTGCCAAATGTCGTCTGAGGTGTAGCGAATTTCACTGTTTCCGTCGTCGAAATTAACGATCCAGAAGCTTGTGGAGAGATCAAGGTAAACCAGGTTCTTGAGGCGGCCGATGCCAGGTGGCACAGAACCTGCCAAGTTGGTATCACAGAGGTCGAGGTAGATGAGATCGGTGAGCTGCTCGAAGCCAGTGGCAGGGAGATGGGCCATGTTGAAGTTGTTGCCGGAGAGGTCAAGATGATGGAGTGAGGTCAGGTTGAACAGTGTCGATTCGAGGCTACTGGCTTCCAGCTGACGGCCACCCAGGACGAGGGAGGTTACGCGGCCATCTGCCCTGCCACAGCGGATGCCATCCCAGCTGCAACAGTCTGTGCCGGCGATCCATGACTGGAAGGTGGTGGAATCGGCGCCAGTTTTGTGGAAGGATTTCTTCAGATGGAGGAGTGAGGAGGCCTGCTCTAGCAGACAGGGCGACGGCGGTGTGGACAAAGAGTTGGTGCTGCTTGTCGACACGGCAAGTGTGTCTATGGTGTGGATCTGTAGGAGAATAAGCAGCATGGTTAAAAATAGCTGGAGGTAACACAGGTCAGTACTCACTAATGGAGGATGATTAAAGGATAGAACATTGCTTTGTTTACATAGTATATATATAGAGTTATTTACCACACTGTATTTTCAGGGGTTTTCACAAATGTAGCAATGCAAATTGTCAGTAACCAAGTCATGATTCATATTTGTCCACCTATATATGCATTTGCTTTCGTGTTTTGTGCAATACATTTTTGGAAGCACCTTGGATCCCATTTGACTTTTGGCTTTCTGCTTTTCGAAATGGATAGAAATGGAGTTATTTTAATTTACAGCTGCTAGGATCCGGTGAGAGGGGTTAGGTTTTATACTTGTTTCACCTAAACAACTTACAATCTTTTCAAAGCACATAGCTCAGAGTGATTTTTTTACAGCTCACAACTCATAGTTAAACCAAACAGGCTATTAGTACCTATCTAGAAAGTGGACAAAATTGGACAAGCCAATCCAATAGAAATACTAATAGAATATTAGAATGAATTATAAGATAAAAGCATCGCAAGATAATAATATGATATGGAAGCTTTATATATTTTGATAGATTTTAAATAGTAATTACACTTGTTGAAGGATGATATCGGTAGTTTGTGTGAAATGAGATTGAAAGTTAGACCCTGTTTGATAGAGCTTCCATAGGCAGTTTTTTTCTCTCTTATCTCCTCTCACTTAGCCACCAGGAGCCCGCTAGCTCTGTGAGAGGAGAGAGGGGAAAAGAGAAAGAAAAAGAGTTTCTATTAATAGTGTATGAGCTGGTAGAAAATGTACCAAATGGGCTCTTAGTGAAGGAGTGACGTGAGAATTTAATGACTCGTAACATGGATAGATTGCATGTTGACAATGAAAACTAGTAGAGGGAATGATGTGGTATCTTATAGGGATTATGTTGACAGATTGCATTTTGAGATTGCTCCAAAGCTAGTGGAATTTGCTTTATTTATTTGATATATAGATATAGATAGAGAAATACAAGCTACATCGTACTATGAGTTTAGTCAAATTTTCAGACTATTAGGATTTTCACCTGAATAGTAAAAAAAATTATAGGACCCAGTTCAACTTATAACATGAAAACGTTGATTTAGGTCTACTTTGGCACCAGGGGATTCCTCTGGTTCCTGTGACTTTCATGGACCAAAAATGGACAAAAAACCATGCGCCAAGCATCTTGGGGTAATTTTGTCGCTCTCTTTGGAAGCCCATCCATGGCAGGATCAAGCCCGCTTCCACTCTTTTTCCACGTGGAGGAAGACCTAGAGTCATGAGGCCAGGAGTGTTCCCCAAGCTGACCTGTCGCGGAGGCCACCTGCTCGTATTTTTCTTGTGACCAAAGGCACTTGCTCTTCTGCTTCCAAACGACAGCAAGGAAATTGTATTTGCATGGATATCTCCCTTTCCTCCTATTGGTTCCTAGGGTTAATCACCCTATATATGGCTGATAAAGTAGTTTTTAAGACTTATTTGAATATACTCGTATCTACGCCAATGCAAGGATAAAAGGAAAAGAGAAATTAAAGGAATATAAAGGAACACTGGAAAACATACAGAAAGAATTTTATGCAGCAACACTTACAGTCGTCATCCTTTTCTTTTCTTTTTTCTTTTTTCTTTTTTCTGTGTTTCTGGAGTATGTTTGCAGCATAATTTCAGGATGGACAATAAAAAGATTTTTGCATTACTTTAGTTAATGATTGGCTCTTCCATTTAACATATTTCAAATTTCAACTACAT
Organism: Microstegium vimineum; assembly: GCA_022036555.1. Taxonomy (NCBI): domain Eukaryota; kingdom Viridiplantae; phylum Streptophyta; class Magnoliopsida; order Poales; family Poaceae; genus Microstegium; species Microstegium vimineum. The sequence continues at coordinate 12,191,434 of CM039129.1, read as the reverse complement.
TACAATGATCTCCAAAGTGTTGAAATACCAAAACACCATCAAATACATTACAGAAAGATCAAACTACATTTCCCCCCAATGAGAATGATTCCTCTAATTTAATTGGTATATAAATTCACTCGAGAATGTACTATATATCGAACTACCCAGAAAGAACCTCTCCTCTTAATTTCAGTGGAGAGGAGGAGGGCAATGAGTTCTCTCCACAACAGAGCAGCTTGGTGGGTGTAGGTGTCGTACCCGAGACGCCTCCGTCGCTAATAAGAGGATCATCAGAGTCAGCGTGAGGAGGAGAAGGAACGCCGGCGACAACCCTGTCATCTTCATCTGCTCTCCACACTCTGTGGCGCCGTGACGTCAGCGAGACCCCGGGGCAAGTGCAGTGGCGTCGTGGCGCAGGTCTCGCTAGCTTGTGTGCCATGTTTAGATGCACACCTGTATATATAGAATTGAAGGCCGTCCGTCTAACAATTGTTATGAGTGCCATTATGGCCTTGCTTGATTGTTTTGATGGCTGGTTGATATTATTTTTGTCTGTTTTTGTTGTGAAATACTGTTTCGGTGACTGATAAGCCAAACGAATAGGACGATAAGCTCACCGGAGGCAGCAGCACCAAGCTAAAAAAAGCCAGCTGCCATCATTAAAGTTATTGGTCCCTACAAAAAGTCAGCTGACATCATTAAAGTTATTGGTCCCTAAAAAAGGCTAGCTGTATTGTTAACTAATAATCGTCATATAGCTTATCAGCCATTAAAATAATATTATTTTTCTCACCATAAAATAGCCAAAATAACATCAACCGGCTTACCGGCCACCGAAACAATCACCTGAACAGGACGATATATACTCTTTTCATCCCTAAATAATTGTCGTTATTGGTCTACGTAGTCCCTCCATATTGTAAAAGAAGTCGTTTTGATAAGATTTTAGTCAAACATTGAAAATATAAATCATGAATAACTTTTAAATGGTTGAGTTTGACAATATGAAAACCATACAAATAGATTTGTGTTGATATATATACTTTCATAAAAGTATACATATATTATTTTTAAATAATTTTTTTATAGAAATTTAAAGTCAAAGTTACACTTCGAAGACCATATCATTATCCAAAACGATTTTTTTTACCATATAGAGGAAGTATACCTCAAGTTTTACTCGATTTACAACATTTATAGTATTTCTAAATAAATTCATTAAAAACTAGTATATTTAAATATCTTTCGAATAATACTAATTATTAATATTTATTAATATATATTTAGTATCAGAGTTATTTCGGGAAGCGGAAACAGCAAGGATAAAACTGGTCCGCACCAGACCCGACCAAGCTGCCTACCACGTACTACTAGGTCCCATTTGAATGCTACTCCGAACATAGTAAACTTTAATTCTCATCACATCAAATATTTGCATACTAATTTAGAGTATTAAATATATAGTATTTATAAAATTAATTGTATAGATTAGGGCTAATTTACAAGACGAATCTATTAAGTATAATTGTTCAATAATTTAACAATACAATGCTCCAGTAAAGAAGTGCCAAAAATAATTAATTAGGCTTAAAATAATTATCTTATGAATTAGCCACGATTTTTATAATTAATTTTAAAATTTGTTAATGTTTAGTTTTCTTAATTAAGATCCAAACGTTCGATATGATATGATGATACAGATAAACTTTAGCATCTGGTCCCAACACTGAAATCTTTAGCCTATGGTCCCAACACTGAGTCAACCGACGTCAACGTTGATTGTCCTTGTGAATATCAATCTAGCGGAGGGCTAGGTTGGCTTGAGAGATTCTCTTCGTGCCGTTGCCAAAACACTGGGCCATGCATTCACACGCACACTGTCACATGCATAGTTCCATCAACTGGACTGATTCGTCGCGCGTTCGGCCAGGGCCCCGGTGATACATGCACCGGTGTTTGGTTGTTTGAATGTGTAGATGCAGAATCTAGTGAGCAGTTATTTGGTTGGCTGACAATAGAGCTTGGGGGCCGCATGGAAGTGCCTCGCTACCGCATGTGCGCGGAACGCGCGAGCCTGGCTCGGGAAAACGATTCTGTTTCCCGGGAGCCTGGCCGGCGGAGGTTCGTTGCATCAGTTGGGTCTGGCCCAAGAGTAGATTTAGGCATCCAAACGCATGTGTCTTACATCTTGGCAGCCTGGCCTAGCCATATGCGAGCAACCAAACACGCCCTATAACTACAGGAACTTGCAGCGAACCTGGCAACCCCGGATGAAGCCAAGGTTGACTGACCTTCTAGGTCTGCTTGGATGTCAGCCTTTGTCACTAAATGAGGCATTCAAAATTTTATAAGATTTCTCGTCATATCAAATCTTTAAACATATGCATGAAATATTAAATATAGATAAAAAATAATTAATTATATAGTTTGTTTGTAATTTACGAGATAAAATTTTTTAAGCTTAGTTACTTCATGGTTTTGAATAGTAATTATCAAATACAAACGAAAGTGGTACAGTGTCAGAATTCCAAAAGTTTTTGCATCTAAACACCCTAAGATTTTGCTAAATTTATAGAAAATATCCGTAACATTTATATTTTAAATAAATTGATTATGAAAATAAATTCAATAATCTATCTTATCTGTTTTGGTGAGAGGTTGAAATTTTTTAGATACTATAAATATTAATATATTTAGTATATTTATATAAAGGAATCCTAAACAACAATTAAAAAAGAAACGTGAGACTAATTTGCAAGATAAATCCATTAAGTCTAATTAGTATGTGATTTGATAATATGGTGCAATAGTAAACATTTGCTAATGATTGATTAATTAGGTTTAATAGTTTTATCTCACTAATTAGTCTGCTCCTGTGTAATTAGTTTTATAATTAACTCATGTTTAGTGCTTCTAGTTATGATCCAAACGTTTAATGTGACACAAACTAAACTTCAGCCCCCAGATTCAAACACCCCTAAATATCATTCTCGGTTAAATATTTTTAACTTTGACTAAACATATATAAGAAAATATGAATATTTGTAGTATATAATTATTATCATTAGATGAATCCTTGAATATATACATATATATTAAATTTATATATATTAAACTTACTTGATTATATGAATGTTATTTGTATTTTATATAAATCCAGTCAAATTTTAATAAGTTTGACTAGAACATGTTCCATAGTATACTTGTTTTGGAACAGAGAGAATATACTACTATATACTGTCATGTGTGAAATGGTCACTTTATGCTACACGAACGTGTTATTTGTGTTAGAATCACATGATGACATGTACACACCCTTGTATTCTTAAGAAGAAATGGATCAGAGATTCTTGTCCATTTGTCCTAATAGGTTAAACAAAAATCATTGTTGTATGGAAAGACAACAATTGCGTCCACATTGAAGTAAGTGAATTGCCCACCTCTTAAGATTTTAGGGTTAAATTAGTCTGTGCATGTAACTTAATATGCATGGCATCAAAAGCTATAGATTTTGAGTTTAAATCCTAACTAGTATAATAAAATAAAATAATTGTTGTTTATTCCATGTCTATTGCTTGAGGGAGCCTCTCCCATCATCTTAAGTTGTCATAAGAATTGAGCAACAATAAAACGGGTTTTGCTACTAGTTTCTTAGGGCATGTTTAGATTTCTTTAGTCCAAGAGCTAAAGATTAGTCCCTAAAATAAGGGCTAAAGATTAACCTCTTGGGGTAACCACCCTAGGATAAAAGGTAGCTAAAAGGTAGTCTTTAGGTCCTCCACAACATCTTTTGACTCCTTTAGCCCACCTTGAAGGGAGTAATGGGATAATGGAGAGATAAAGATCAGCCTCTCACCCTCCCCTTTTAGCCCTCATGTTTGATCACCAAGGGCTGAAAGGTAGCTAAAAGGGAAGGGCTAATCTTTAGTCCATGGTTCTTCTAACCACGACTCTTCACCGTGCCTATATGTATATATGCACCCATGATTTTTAAGTAACACAACACATATCATCCCAAACCTAATACGCTTACATGGTATCACCACACAGTTTGCTTCTTGTGATCTCTCCTTGCTTTCGCAAACCCTAGCCACTGTCATTGAGTCTACACTTTCCAGTGTTGGAATACATGTTACACCCACTTTTACATGGTAATCAGAGCAAGGTTTCTTCACAACCTCATTCTTGGCTTCTTCTTTCGCTCCTAGTGCTGCAATCTCCATCGGGTGTCCTGTCACGGAAAAGCTCATGAAGAATGACTATCCGCTGTTGATGGCGCATGTCATGTCATTTCTATGCGATGCACAAGTTGCACACTTCCTTGACCCCAACGCTCTAGTGCCAACAAAGGAGATTTCCAAATCTAATGACAAACCAATTGATCTAGTTCTAAACCCATAATATGAGACCTAGTTTGCAAAGGACTAATATATCCTCAATTACCTTCTTTCCTTTATTTCTAGGGAAAAATCTTGTGCAGATCGCCACCTATCATATCGTGGCCGAGGTTTAGAAGGTCATCAAAGACATGTCCTTGAATTAGTCTTGTGTGCACATCATCAACACATGCATGGCATTGGCTACAGTGTAGAAAGGCTCCTCCACCATCGCCGAATTCTTTGGTCGCTTGAAATCTCTTGTAGATGGCAAGGTGGCTATAGGGAAGAAGTTGAAGGATAGGGAGATTGCTTCCTACATCCTCACTGGCCTCATCATGGACTTCAATCATGTTGTCTCCACCATGGTAGTGCAATCTTTGGGCAACTCTACACCCAACTTGTTATTTGGCAGCACACTACCCTACCAATTTTTCCATGATGGACAAAACTGTCAGGAAAGACTATGTTTACACTGGATTTTGGGTCAAGGCTAAGAAGAATCGATGTTCGGGTTTGGCTGAAGCATGAGAAGTTGGATGCTTGAAAGAGCTGGCCGTTTTGTTGGAGATCGGCTATTTCGCCTCGGATTAGCTATTTACCGCAATTGGGAATTTACAGGAGTTGGCGCGATTTGTGATATTTTGATTCCAAACCCGAAGATGACAAGAAGACGTGTCGAACCTTAGGAGAAAGGAAAGAGTAAGGTCCAAGTTATCTATGGTTAAGGAAAGTTTGTTACTTTTCCATTATCGTTTTTCGTTTCTTGTGTTGGACTAGGACTTGGTCTAGTTTTGTTATAAATAGGGGACCCAACTATTGTAAAAGGGAACAATTCAATGAAACACAAAACTGGCGTCATGCCAACCCTTAGGAGTAGGAGTACTGTAGAACCAACGAGTTCTTCATCAAGCTAGGCTGTAATGACCTCAATCGATCTCTAGTTTGTTGTAAGTCCCGTCATGGCTCGTGTTATCGTTTTGTAAGGCTATAACGACTTAGACAAATCTCTTATGATGCATAATACAAGCTAGTTATCATCAATTTCATGTTGAATGACTTTGTTACTTGATATGATTTTGATAGTTATCGAATATCTCTAAAATTGAATCTAGCTCGCTTTGTTCTTTCTATAGATTGAGTTAGTTATCAAATATTGTTGTTTTTAATGTATCATTAATTATAACAATATTTTCCGACATAGATTGAAGTAGATCGATCCTTTAATTACCATGTTTGATAGCTTGATTCTATGTTTTATTTAATTTATCTTCAACCAAGCATGCTAGATTGATCGTTCTTCTTTCAATCTTATGTCTCACGTGATACATGTTCAAGGATATTTTTAGCGTTAAGGTTAAGGTTCATTAATCCCTTCGAAGGTTTTTCTTGCATGGTTGTAACGACATCGACCAATCCCTAATGATAGAATCCCCTAGATTAAGACACGTAGGATTAATAGATCTTACTTGAGGCAGTAAATATATTTTTTGTTCGTTGATCATGTTAGTGTCGATTTCAATAGCCGAAAGCTTGCCCGCTGATAAATATAACATATGTTTTATGAGTTTGCTAATTTACATATGCATGCTATCTCGATACTTGAATAAAAGTACAAATAGATCTGTTAGCCCTTCTATGAACTTTATTATGGCTGCAATGACATAGATCGATCCCCACTGATAAACTCACAGATTAAGACGGGTCGGTTAATAGTTTTATTTGCTATGATTAGGATGGTCGCTTGATAATATTCATGTGTACTTTAGTTAAATTATTTTCTCATATGTTATAATCTTTATTTCATCTGATCGGCTAAGTTGCATACTCTTCCACTCATATATGAGGATAGCCGATTTGTGATCTCTCAAGGAATTGTCTATTTAGGTGATAATCCTATAAACTAGCCTTTTCAGCCTGATATTGGAACGGTCTGGTGAATGTACCAACTTGTTCCACCTGGTGTTACTAATTATTTTTCTCTCCTTGTCAATTGCAAGGTCAAATTGACTAACACGCCTAGGGTCAATTGAGTCGAGACTAGTATCTGGAGAAACCCATAGGTTGAAGTTCTTTGCTTTGACTTTTGGCTGCAAGTGTGCCTGGTAGCATATTTTGCCGCCAATAGATTTTTTATGATGGTTATCATCAGGGATAACCTATTGGAAAAAAACTTTCAAGGAAAGTACACCTTCATGATGGTTTCATGATGGTTAGTGCCGTTAGCAGAGAGCTTCCCTATGTTTTCCTTTTCCCATCAGGAAAAATATTTGTTATCAGTTACTTCACAAGCAAGGGAGGTTCAAACTTTCCCTATTAGCTAAATACCATCAGGGAAGGTTCAGACTTTCCCTATCGATTTTGGTATCATCTGGGAAGGCTCAAACCGCATTTTTAATATTAATGAAAGCTCATTGAACTACTCAAACCACATCCAATTATTTCCACATAATCTGAATGAACCATTCAACCATAACAAGGTGATACATGTTATATTCAAATATCTAAATACATATATCATCATCACTAAAAAATCATACATCTAGCAACATGTGCAAACCTAAGTCATCATGAAGCAACTATAAATTAGTAGTGAACCTAAGTTGCTAGATAAGTCATACAACTCTCATTATGGAGGTACTAACATAGTCTACATTCTAAATGGCACAATCCAAGTGCATGGATGGCTCCACAATTGGTGGCCAGATTGCCAGTGATGGTGCCCACTGATGCAAAAGACTTCCCCCGACTAGGTTTCAGTGCACGCGAGGGGTGCTCATGCGCCCCGGTAGAAGGTGTGTAGTCAAGGGGAAATGTTTGCATTAGGAGAAAAGTGAACTGAGGTACACAGTGAATGGAACTGTTGCACGACAACTTTGGCTTGTCGGTCAACTTGGTTCTCCCATAGTGGCCACAGAGGTAACAGTCATGGTGGCAGCACTAGCCATGGCCATAGTCATGGTCATGACAATGGCCACAACAATGGGGGTCATCATCAGCAAAAGAATAAACTCCAATGTCAATTGCCCTACTTGTCAACTATGTGGCAAGGAGTGGCACACGGTTTTGTGCTGCTTCAAGCACTTCAATGCGTCCCCTTCACTAGAACACCGAAGCATTGTTAGGCATCAATGACCACTACTTCCTATGGTGTCGACAAGAATTGGGGCACTGATACCAGTGCTACCAATCACATCACCGATGAGCTAGACAAACTCACCATGAGAGACAAGTACCATGGCACCAATCAAGTGCATACCGCCAACATCGTAGGTATGAGAATCAACCAAATTGGCTAAAGTTTTGTTTGTACTTGAAAGGTCCTAAATGTCTAGAGGGGGGTGAATAGCCTAATTAAAATTTTACAAAACACTAGAGCAACTTGTTAATAAATAACAAAGCAAAAATGAAATTTGCTCTAGCTCTAAAGGTTAGGCAAGCCACCTATTTGTGATTCTAGTTACTTATGATCTCTATGTCAAACAAGAGCTATGTTGCTACTTTACACCTAAGTGAGAGATCTAAAAAACTAAGTTTGATAAGGAAAGTTAACTACTCAACTAAGCTAAGCAAGAGATATGAAGAAGTGAATATAATACAAGTGATATAGGGAATGTTACCAAGTCTAGCAAGAGCAATGAAAAATCAAATGAATAGAATGAACAATGTATAATGAACACAATGATTTTCTCCCGAGGTTCACATGCTTGTTGGCATGCTAGTCTCTTGACACCAGAAGTGGCAAACGGGAAAAGACCGCAAGCGTATGAGCTGTCAAGTGTAGCTTTCACCGGGAGTATTCCAGGTATCGTATTTTCCACAGGGAACGAGAAGTGAGTTAACTAGGGTTATGGATATGTCCTATGATGGATCAAGGGAGACTATGATAATTGGGTTGAGAGGTTCGATATAGGAAAGATATCTAACAAGGTATAGCTGGTTATACTAGCTTTATCAACCCTTCTCTTGCAGGAGGCGATGGGATAGATCAGAAAGAGAGCAAAAGTCTAACCGGACCACGCCATCATGTTGTATTGAGGCCCTACCTTTTAAGAACTTATCTTACACACGTGTGTTGGCACAAATTTTGATCAACTTTTATATAACTAAAATGATGCCACCAACCTCAGGATCAAGGATAAACAAACACATCATGAACATAATTTATCAAATAACTAGTTCCACATGTCCATGAGTGTTTGAATGCAGGAATAAAGAAATGGAGCAAAGGAGAGCCAATTGGGCCCACATAGGGGGTCGACCGACCACCCTATGGGCCCACCAGCTGTCCCCTCTTGGCCATGATCCAAGATAGGCACTCTAGAGTGAAATCCATCCATTGGATCACTCTGTGTTTCCTCTCAACGGCTCACATGAATAGCACCGTAGGATCAAACCGTCATTGTAACCATCTTAGATCAACAGTGGAGATCAAGTGGATGCATGGCGGCATGCAGGAAGGCAGTGGAGAGGTTGGGGCACCTTTTTGGCACTTTGGCACGGTCGACCAACCACCCCCTGACAGGTGGGCCCTGCCACTTCTTCCAGAAGGTGTCCCCACTACTTAGGGAGCATGAGGATGGCCTAGTGGGCCCAATGATGGGGTCTCTGGCCCACCTCTATCTTTTGTATGCTGGTCCCACTTGTCATGTGTTGGGTGTTTGTTCTAAGATGTTTGTCATGCTGATATCCTTGATGTGGGCCCATGGATCCTCGTGCTTTGATCCAGAACCGTTGACAGGTAACACACTTGGATCCAAGTGGTAGAAAGTGCTTTGGAGAGTGTTACTTGGATCATGGGGGCTTGGGAGGCCTAGTGGCCCCACAGGGAGGTCGGTCGACCCCCTAAGTAGGCCCACTAGCTCCCAAAAGTCCCCATTTGTCATTACCTGCACTCAAATAGTCAAGGGACATGTGAAACTAGTTATTGGGTAAAATATGTTTATGCTATGCTTGTTTTTCTTCGGATATGAGGATGTTGACGGTATTTTGATGGTGACAAAATGGCTCATTTTTACCGTCAACAAGATCCACCATACTTACCTCTTTGCTCGTCCTCAAGTAAAGGATAGAAGTTAATAAGACTATGCTATTCAATGTATAAAGCAAGCATAAAGATTCACTCAAGACATTTTATCATAACAATGGGATATGTGGTATTGACTAACATATATCCTTGAGAAGTTGAGAAATGGAATAGCTCTCAAGGCAAAGTCATCTTCCCAAATTATATTTTAGTACTTGGAGTTTTTTTTTGATAAATTTTTTCAAAAGAAATCTCATAAGTCAACTTACTCCTCATATAGCACTCTAGATCGCTCAAAGTGTATGATTCCTTACTAAGGCATAAAGAGGTTGCCTTCTTTGTGTCTTCCTACTTCTAAATGGCTTATGTGGAGCTTAGGTAGGGATAAACAATGTAGCATACTTACCTTGCATATATTGTAAAGTCAAATTCCGGATCCAAGAAGAGAAATGTCATACTCTTAGATCAAGATGTGCAAGTGTGTAGAAACATGGCAAATGATCAAAACTCCTTTATATGATCTCTCTTTCCTAACTTATTATTTTGAGACATAGCTATCTTTATTTTTCTTTGAGCTTTGAAATGCTCAACATTCATTTTTTTTCTATGAGGTTTGATGTGCTCATCATTTTTCTAAAACTTGGGACCTCAAGTGCCCCTATATATATATTTTTTTTCATTTTTTCATTTCTTTCATAATTTTGCATAGTCTATGTCTCATTTACTAGCACATACTGAAGAGAGGATTTTCTATTAGAACATGGATCATGAACTATGTGGAAAATGTAAGGCATGTTTCTGCGTACTTCCAGTGTAGAAGCAGCATGTATATGTGGCGAGTACGTGATATTCATCTTGGGAGTATGATAAATCTCTCTACAAGGCTCACAAAACTTGATCAAACTCAACACAAAGTAAGCAGCTTATGTAGAAAGCTTATATCATGAAAGAGCATATATGACTTTGGTAGGAATTTTCTCACTATAGAGGAGTAGTGACATTATGGTTTTATGACGTTTTCAAAAATTAATCTCCAAATACTTTAAATAGATAGGGTATGAATCATAAGTTGAGAACGTATATCACATTTAAAACAACTTAGTGAATATGATTTCCTATCAAGATATTTTCCCACTAGCATAAGCAAAAAGCAAGAATTTGTCTTTATGAAACTGTTGACACCGTTTTTTTGTATGTGTCAATATGAACCAGATGCACTGATCGGTAAAAGGATGATTGCTTTTCCTTATCGGCATAAGGATACGGCTAATCAGATTGTCAATAGAAGCAGGAGATTGAAGAAACGTCAAAGATAAAAAGAAGGATATTTGCCGATGGGAAGGTGTTGCTGATGGAAACAAGAAGACATTGCCGATCGGAAATGTTGCCGATGGATGCAGAATGATGTGGCCAATGTCAGCAGAAAGCTGCCGATAGTAATAAGAGAAGGTTGCCGATTGAAGGAATCTGCCGATGGAAGGTTTCATCGTAAGGAAGACAAATAAGGAAACTAGTAGTTTTATTATAATATTATTATTATTATAATTGGAGTCCGACTCTTGCACGAGTCGTTTATTTCCTTAAAAATAGGAGTTTCGTTTAGGTATTAGTCGTGTCTGTTTGCAACTCCTCCTGCTGGAGTATAAATATGTACCTAGGGGTGGTGTGAAAGATATACAATCAATCAAAAACAAATCTATTACTTTCGTCTACTTTTTTAGCATCTACTTTTATCGCATTAGTTCTAGTTTATTCACGAGTTCTCACGATCTCGACGGACTGTATCTACAAGATCTCCGTCTACTTTGCGAGTTCCGCTTTTTGAGCAATCTAAGCCTTGACGTCCGGGCGCATCGCCGTCGTCTCGTTCATCGTTGTTCTAGTTATCGTTCTTGTCGACTAACTGGTCAAATCGACTGGCACACCTTGGATATCGAATTCGGGTATAAGCCCGAGGTGTTTGCAGATCCTGACGCTTTTTGTGTCAACACCTCTTTTGGCACACCCGGTGGGACACTACGTACATCTTTTGATCACGATCATGGGTGATTCTACTGATGTCAATCCGAAGAACGTCATTGAGGTCTCTGAAGCAGATCTGAAAGACGATCAAAAGCAGGTTATGGAGCAGGCTATGGAAGAATACAAACAGTTGTATCTGAAATCCTTCAGCCTAAGCAGGAGCGGCGAAGCTATCCAGAAGCACGATCCGACGTTGCCGTGGCAGGTCACTTTCGACGCCAATCCTGGTAAATAACAAGAGATGGTTAATTCTGCATTAAATCAAGCATTAATTAGCCACTCCACTGTGATGTCCAATACTGTATACAATGATGTTATGCAATCTTTCAAAGAAGGGCAGACACCTCATTATGTTGGTCCAGCGTATCATCAACCTGGATCGGCATCTATTACGACTCCATCGGCGGTCCCAGTAGCATCTTCCCAACCTGCGAAGCCGTCTGCCGGTGAAGTTACTCCACCAAGATCAAGCCCTATAAGCGTTGTTCGGCTGAGTACAGATCCAATAGCATCGGGGATGTCAGGACCTATAATCCAGAATCAACCAATTCCTGCTAGCTGGTGGGGATACGGTATGCCTCCAGATCCATCCGTCGATGCTAAATTGATCCAGAGTGACAATGCAACGGGGAAAGCCCCTGTGGAATCGGCAATATCGGCACAACCGATGAGCCCGATAATACATTATGCTACGTCTTCTCCAAACGTGCAGTTGCCGCCAGGGAATCTTCAGATGATGGTACCCAAGGTGCCTTACGGGCAACCATCGACAAGTTCTTTGCCGATGCAACAAGACATGGCAGTTGCAAACCATCCCATGATGATGGCGAATCCTCAGACGGGGGTATCAATGCACCAAGGAGGCCAATTTGTTGATTATTCCAGGGTACAGGAGCAACAGGCGTCGGGTGGCTATCAATTATCGGTAAGTCACATGCCAATGACTTATAATCCTGGATGGACTGTTCAGACATCGATTCAACAGCAGATGGTGCAGCCTGGACATCAGGTGGCAGGAGCGCAACGACACCATTACCTGGCGAACGCTTAGAATGAGACATCGGTGCATCAACCGATGAATATAATACCGCAGTATACTCTAGTGGGTGTTCAAGGTTATACATTGGAAAATCAACCGATGCATAATATTCAGCAAGGTGGTGCTGCGTCTGCGCCAATCGGACTAGCTTATTTGCCACAAAGGCAAGAAGGGGCATACCAACCAGTCCCGCCAATCAATATCCAGCCAGTGCATCGGCAGGATCAAGATGCATACTGGACCGATAAAATCGCCAAAGTGATGAAAGAACAATTCGGCATCAAGCCTAAGGTCAATACATACTCGTATCAGACACCGTACCCTCAGGCATATGACTTGATTCCTCTCCCAAATCGGTACAAGGTGCCGGATTTCACAAAGTTGTCTGGCCAAGATGATACATCGACAATGGAGCATATTAACCGCTTTATTATCCAAATGTGGAGAGGCAGCCAACAGAGATGAGTTGAGGGTGAGATTGTTCTCGTCATCGTTATCTGGATCTGCGTTTACATGGTTCATTTCACTACCTCCGAATTCTGTGATCACTTGGGCCGATCTAGAGAAGAAGTTTCACAAATACTTCTTCTCTGGCGTACATGAGAAGAGGATTACCGATTTGGTCAAGTTAAAACAGCGTAATGACAAATCGGTTGAAGGCTTCGTTCAAAGGCTACGAGACGTAAAGAACAAGTGCTACATCTTGGTGCTTGATGATCGGCAGTTGGCAGATTTGGCTTTCCAGGGGTTGTTGCCACACATCAAAGACAAATACGCATCTCAAGAATTTGAGAGTTTGAGCCATCTCGTGAAAAGAGTTGCCGATCAGGAAATCAAATCTTTCGAACCTAGAAAGACTTGGAACAAGAAGGTATCCTTCATTGAACAGGAAGAAGATTCTGAATCAGATGAAGGGACGGATATCGGCGTTGCTGAATGGGTGAAAGATAAGAAGCCGATATCCTGTCCGTTTGGCCAGAAGGAGGCTGAAAGATTCACCTTTGATACTACTAAGGCCGATAGGATATTTGATCTGTTGCTTCAAGAGGGGCAGATTAAGCTTGCGCCTAATCAAGTGATTCCATCGGCTGAGGAACTTGGAAGGATTAGGTATTGCAAGTGGCATGATGCAACTTCACATACTACCAATGATTGCAAAGTCTTTAGGCAGCAATTGCAGTCAGAAATTGGGTCTGGACGAATTAAGTTTGAAAATTCTAGAACCCAGAAGCCGATGAAGATCGACCAACATCCGTTTCCAAATAATATGGTGGAAACTAGTGGAAAAATCAAAGTACTGACGTCGGAAGCTGCCAAGAAGAATGCATCGGTAGATCCTAAACATCAAATAGATGTTCATGATGTGAAGGGAAAGAGGTTTGCCGATGGCAGCAAGGGCAAGAGGATTGCTGACCAAGGTAACAGCGTCGGGAGGTCTCGTGGACATGAACCATATGGTGTTGTAATCACGCACAAACGACTGCAATAGGAATATCGGCGCTCGCAGGAGGAGCAATATCGGCAGCAAGAGGAAGAAAGAAGCCAAGAGTGGCATCAGCATAAAAATCATTGGAATTGCCCTTTCTTTGTTCATTGTTGGGAGGAAGGCATCAAGCTACCCACTGCCGATAATTGTCCTGAGTGCAACAGGTACTATCCTTCTGATCGGTCGGGAAAGAGACTCTGTTCTGATGATAAGAGAGAAGGGTTGGGTGCAAGCCGATCAGAGAGAAGGGTTCGGTGCATGATCGGCTTGCGGGCAAGCTCAGCGTACATGACAGGCTTGGCAAACGTGGCCGTCAAGAAAAACTTGAAGAGATGGCTGATGCACAGGTGCCAGATGAAGAAATATTCTCTAGGGATCCGAATATAAGGAGTATATGAATGCCAAAGTGAAGTTTTGATTGCACACCATGAAAAGTGTTTGCAATTATTAAAAGAATTTAAAGAATACCGCCTCAAACATATTCCCCGTCTGCATAACGAAGAGGCTTATCGGCTAGCACAACATGCTTCGGGATACTAGCTGATTCAAGAGGTCATGATATCGGTAATGGCTGCCGATGATTGGAGAAGAGAGATTGTTGATTACTTGAGGGATCCGTCTAGAAAGGTCGAGAGGCGTCTGAGGTTTCAAGCTACCAAATACGTGCTCCTTGATGATGAATTATATTATCGGACGATTGATGGAGTTTTGCTCAAGTGTCTCAATAAAGAGGAATCAAAGAGGCTGATGGGTGAGATTCATGAAGGAGTGTGTGGAGCACATCAATTGGCGTTCAAAATGAAATGGATGATCAAGCAGAACAGTTATTTTTGGCCAACGATTCTTGAGGATTGTTTTGGGGTACTTCAAGGGATGTCAAGACTGTCAGAAATTTGGTAATGTTCAGAGAGCACCTGCATCGGCAATGAATCCTATCATCAAACCTTGGCCGTTTAGAGGATGGGCTATCGATCTCATCGGTCAAATTTATCCACCGTCGAATAAAGGGCACACATTTATACTTGTTGCCACAAATTATTTCACGAAGTGGGTTGAAGCTATTCCTTTGAAGAAGGTGACATCGGCAAACATGATAGATTTCGTGAAGGAGCATATTGTTTACCGATTCAAGGTGTTAAATTCTTCTCCTTATTATGCTCAAGCTAACGGTCAGGCCGAAGCGACTAATAAGGGAATAATAAAGCTTATCAAGTGCAAGATTGAAGAGAACCCTAGGAGGTGGCAACAGTACTGAATGAAGCTTTATGGGCGTATCGGATGGCATATCATGGTGCTACTAAGGTTTCACCATATCAGCTGGTGTACGGACATGACGCTGTCCTACCTTGGGAGATTAAAATTGGTTCTAGGAGATTGTTTTCCCAAGACCAATTAACAACCGATGAATATGACATCCTTATGAAGGATGAGTTAGAAGATCTAGCGGGTCATCGGCTAAGGGCTCTAATCAGTATCAAAGAGAATAAGAAAAGGGTTGCCAGATGGTATAACAAAAAGGTAAAAGCAAAAGAGTTTGTCGATGGTGATTTGGTGTGGAAACTGATTTTACTGATTGGAACTAAGAATTCAAAGTTTGGGAAGTGGTCTCCTAATTGGGAAGGTCCTTTTCAGATAAATTAGTCTGTTTCTGGCAATGCTTATATTTTGGAAACTCTCGAAGAGTTGCATTTTCCAGAGCAATCAATGGTAAATATTTGAGGAAATATTATCCTAGTATCTGGATGGATGCATGAAGTGATGCAAATATAAGTACCGATGATGAAGTTATTGTGCGAAACATCGGTAGAAGAAGCATTAACTTTTTATTACAAGGAGAACACTCATCAAGTTCACGGTTATTGATACAACAAATTACAACAAGGTTTGGATAGATGAGATCGCACAAAGGCGAATTTGATCCGCTTCCTCTATCTCCTTGACGTCGTCATCGGTAGAGCCCTCAATTGGCTTGATCTTCCTCTTCAGCAGAAGGGCTTCGCGAGCATCAACATCTCTCTCTTGTTGTAAAGCTTTAGTAGCAGCAGGGAGTTGAGCCTTCTTTTGGTTAGCTGTGCCTAAAGCTTCGTCAATTTTCTTTAGTTCCGCTAGTAGTTCCTCTTTTCATGCCGATAGACGGATAATTTCTTGTTCAGGCTCAACACCAGAAGCTTCCAAACGGCTGATGTCTTTCTGCTTTTCTTCGGCAGTTCGCTTGAATTTGAGCATTTCTTCTTCAAGTTCTTTTTGGGTGGCTCTATCGGCAATATGACGTGAAGCCTTTTGATATTGGAGTTGTCAGCTTTCAAGATACGTCGCTTGGAAGAGAATTTCTTCGATATCGGCAGGCAGTGGGCCTTGAATCTCTTTGAAGGCTATCCTTACTGCGTTGGAGTCTTGGACCAGTTGGGATGTGTTTTGCTGCAGTAAGAGTAGTATTGCTTCGAGTTTGGACTTTACTTCTGCCGATATGATGTCTGAGGCTGGAGCGGAACTTTCGTTTTCTTCATCCTCGTCTGGCAGGTTGATGGCGAAGGAGAATAAACTGTTGGGAGGGTCTTGGGCCTGAAAAGAAAGGAATTAAAAGTTTATCGGTTGAAAGCTCGTATTTTACGAGTTTATGATAGGTAGTTGGTTTACCTGCTTTAGAACAGTTTCTCGCCTCGGACTTGGCAGAGTGGCCGGCGTAGCTGTGTCTTGATGATCGGCAATGGTTGCGATGAACTTGCCTCTGTGGGAGAAGCAGTTGGTACTAGTGCTGGTGCTGATGCCGGTGTTGTTTCTGCTGTTGCGGCTAACCCCTGCGGTGATGGTATTGTCCCTTTGTCGGGGATTTCAGCCGTTGATTGATCAGGGATGGATACCGATGCTGGCTTTGGTGTTGGTGTGTCAGTAGAAGGTTGAGGAGACGTAGTCGGCGATGTGACTGGAGCTGATGGTCTTGAACGTTTTGGTCGGGAAGCGCCGCTTGAGGAGCCTTGGCGTTTCGATCCTTGCACTTGGGGGGCATCGGCAGACCGAGTTGGAGGAGCCTGTATATTTGGGATGACTACCGATGAGCCCATTGCCTACAAAAGAAGTCATTTGATGCAAGTTGAGAAGAAAGTGAGCATTACCGATGAGAGTTTGTAATCGGCATAAATGAAATAAAAATTATTACTACAAAAGCTTGCGCCAAGACGGCGGCAGCGGCCGATGGGGTAGCAGTAGCCCTAGTCGATGTTGGCTTGGGTTTGAGGGTAACCTTGGGTGCCTTTTGATGTATGAGGGAGGCTAGTGAAGGATCCCTGCTGCCGATTACCGATGTGGGATTCATCGGTCGTAAGTTGAAGGTTCTGCCACTTTTGCTTTTTCTTGGAATTGGGTCATCGGCCTGTTAATAAAAAATCAGTTACTAATGCATTTGAAAGGAAATAACATGAAAAATAGTATCGGGAGTAAACTTACCGCGTCGTCTGGGATAATGTGATCAGCGTCAATCAGGTGCCGATAGTAGTGTGATGATGCAACAAATAGTTGAACCTTCCACTCTTGCCACCAGGATTTGTATGACTTAGTGATGAAAGACGTCAACGCCCAAGAAGATAAGTCAATGTTGGTTACATCGGCATGAGGGGGGAGAGTGAATATCTTGTTCCAGTCCATAGCGCTGGAGATAACTTCTCTCGGTTTTATTACATCGGCATAGCTGAGTTTGATCGGTAGTTGACCAAACGCCAACTGTCTTGCTGCTGCCGATGGGTAATAAAATTCATAAGTTGGAGAAGTGTTCTTCCCAGTCCCGAAGATGTTGACTGGAATAGCCCGGGGAATGAGTGTGGCCTTCATGATTCCTTCATTCTGTGGTATGTTTCCATCGATGAGATTGAAAGAAAGTGGAAATCGTTCGTCCTCATCGATATAGGGCCACCAAACCCGTTCTGCAGCAGGAATCCCATAGTAGAGTCTTTGAAAGAACATGCCGAATTGACTCTCATTGGAATCGGTTCCTGGTAGCACTATTATAGCTTCCCCAAAATTGAGAGGGGAACGAGTTACCGATTCATCCTCAGCAGGTGCATAATCCTCAAGCAAATCTCTTGGAAACTGTTGGCTAAACAAATCAAATTGAAGACATTTGTGCATATGGGCGTTTAGCCACAAGTTGATAAACCACCAAGGACCTTCGAGGTTGCCGATGGGCTTGCCTAACAGTAATCTTTCCGATACCTGATGCAGGAGGTGATAGACTGAACTAAGAAGGTATCGACCAAGAGGAAACCCTCCGTCAGCTAAGAGTTCTGCTGTAGGAAGATACATGTTGGTGGGTCTGACTGTCTTGCCGCAGAAAATGAACTTTTCCAACCACATATTTAGGAAGGTGGCGTGCTCCCTCTGACCTACCGATCCAGTCTTTTGATATTCCTGGATATATCCGGTCCAACCGCCAATATTGCGAGTGCTCACCCGACGTTCGGGCTTCCTACGAAAAAGGGTGGCATTATCGGCAGAGGAGACATCCAGGCCAGTGAGCATGTGCACATCGGCAAGTGTGGGGGTGGCTGGTCCGTGTCTAAATAGGAAGACATTCATCGTATCAGACCAGAAGTAAGAAGTAGCAATCATCATGTTTTCAATCTTGGCCATATCGGCAAGAGACAATCTAATACATTGATCTATGTTGCGTTCTGACCAATAAACTTGTTGTGACCTAACCATCCTGAGGTACCAATTTTTCCAACCTTTGGTAGTTTTGGGCCAAGAGCGGAAGGTATCTGTCCATAATCCTAGATCGAAGTATTCGGCTCTAAAAGGGATGTGGTTGGTTTCCGCGTTGATGAGGTCAGTCGGATCGGTATTCCCCATTGGACCCAGACAGCAGAGATGTGTTTGATCGGTGGGAATCACTATTCTGCTGCGTATTTCCTAGATTCAGAAAGCGAAAGAAGAAGGGAGAAGGGAGATCACGAAACAGGACAGAGAAAAATTGCAAGAATGTGGAGCGGGGAAAGAAAAGTTACCGTAGGAACATTGAAGTTGATTGCCATCCAGGCAGGAGAGTTCTTGCAGTTGTCGCGCCTTCTGATGGAAGGAGAAGCCGTTGTTTGAATGATGTTGGGTTGCTCTTCAGAAATGACGGTGGAATGGGGGATGAAAGTATGAACTCAGGGTAGAAAGGAGAACGGACGATGGTATTTATAAGCATAGGTCAAAGGCCATTTTCGAGTTTTCCTTTTTAACTGAGCAGAGATATGGAAGGATATCGCGATGAATTTGCGCGGTGATCGAGGGATTGTAACTATTGGCGCTATAGTTGCGGGAGTTGTTGGTAATTTACAATGATGGCGCGCGGTAATCGAAATGATGGCATAGGCATTTTGGAGGGAAAGATTACAGTAGAGGAAATTCTGGCACATGATATATTTCATACTCCGAAATTGGGGGGCATGGGTTGACACCATTTTTTGTACGTGTCAATATGAACCGGATGCACTGATCGGTAAAAGGATGGTTGCTTTTCCTTATCGGCATCAGGATACTGCTAATTAGATTGCCGATAAAAGCAGGAGATTGAAGAAACATCAAAGATAAAAGGAAGGATATTTGCTGATGGGAAGGTGCTGCCGATGGAAACAAGAAGACATTGCCGATCGGAAATGTTGCCGATGGATGCGGAATGATGCGGCAAATGTCAGCTGAAAGCTGCCGATAGTAATAAGAGAAGGTTGCAGATTGAAGGAATCTGCCGATGGAAGGTTTCATCGTAAGGAAGACAGATAAGGAAACTAGTAATTTTTATAATATTATTATTATAATTGGAGTCCGAGTCTTGCACGAGTCGTTTATTTCCTTAAAAATAGGAGTTTTGTTTAGGTATTAGTCGTGTCTGTTTGCAACTCCTCCTGCTGGAGTATAAATATGTACCTAGGGGTGCTGTGAAAGATATACAATCAATCAAAAACAAATCTATTACTTTTGTCTACTTTTTCAGCATCTACTTTGATCGCATTAGTTTTAGTTTATTCACGAGTTCTCACGATCTCGACGGGCTGTATCTACAAGATCCCCGTCTACTTTGCGAGTTCCGCTTTTTGAGCAAGCTGAGCCTTGACGTCGGGGCACATCGCTGTCGTCTCGTTCATCGTTGTTCTAGTTATCGTTCTTGTCGACTAACTGGTCAAATCGACTGGCACACCTTGGATATCGAATTCGGGTATAAGCCCGAGGTGTTTGCAGATCCTGACGCTTTTTGTGTCATCAAACACTTTTTCCCTTTAAATATCATAGATCGTGTTACTTTTTAGAATTTTAAATTTGGATGCAACCTTCTTGTTTTATTCAACATTGAAAGGAAAACAAACTGAGTGATGAATTTCATGAAGAAATTATTTTTATTTCATTTTTTATTGAAAGGGAAAATGAGTAAACAAATGAAAAGCATAAAGGAAAAAGGGAAGAGACGTGGCAAACCAGTCAGGATTGATGTTGAGCCTAAGTGGATGCTGGCTGGTGGGCCTGAGGCCTATAGGCACGGTTGGCCGACTGCCCTCTTGGCCTGTTTGGCCACTCTGGTCTCTGAATTGTGATCTCTTACCTCTGAATGTTGTTCTGCTCTGTCCGAACTGCAATTTGGCCTCTAAGGTGCATCGGCCGATGCACAAAAGTGGCCGTTGAGGTCCAAATTTTTCGTGGGATGTGTCATGACCGTGTACATCATGATTCCATGGTCGATCTGGTGAAATGGTATGTTGGGGTGTCGACCAATACCCCCATACTTGTTTCACTGCATACTGCAACACATGACAGAGAGAGATCAAATGCAGAGGTTCTGCTAGGGTAAGATACCAGTAGAACCAAGAGTTTCTTTTATCATTGATAGCTTAGGCGTATGTTCATTGATTCATGAGTGATAGACTATCAAGCCTAAGTATCTTGTTGCTATGAAGGGCTAAGGTGCGTCAAGGTAGAAGATGGAGAGTGTAGGTTGTGTTGATGGCTCTAGAGGATAGTTGAGGAGAGGAAGAGGTAAGGAGATCCTCTCTCTCAATGGTTGTGGATAAGCGCTTGAACTTTGCATTAGTGATAATGCAAAGATCATTAAAGCTATCTTCAAGACCTAGACTCGCCATTCTCTCCTCAGAGGCCCTTTCTTCTAAGTTGGCAATGCTCTCTTTAGCAACAACACGTAGAAACTTTTCCATATCACTCTTTTGATCTTCTTCTTGGTGGAGCCATGGTGAGGTTAAAGAAGGTAAGAGGAGATTGAATTTCTACTAGTGGTGAAGAAGAACAAGGTAAGCGGAGGAAGACAGAGAGGGAGAGGTTAAGAAGAGAGAATCCAACGTCCTTTGCCTCTATTTTCACTTGGATCGTGCTGGAAACAGGAGAACTGTTGGTCCAATGTTCAGGAGCAACATGCATGGCTGAAGGGTCAAGATCCCGGTCGGCCGACCTCTTTTTGGAAGATTTGGCTCGACCGAGCCTAGATTGAAGGTCCTACGGGTCAGGTTAGGCAGGTCATGCAACGTCGGGCTGAGAAGCCTCTAGAGACGGTTGACCGACCACCTATTGGGGCCAAATGGGCCCAAATTTTGTGTGGGAGGTGACAAGGCTAGTTACATGCTAATTCTAGGGTAAAACACGAAAAATGAACAAAAATTAAAACAAGTAGATTTTAGTTCTTAATTGGATTAAGGAAAAAATCTATCATGTTAATTTCATGCTCAGGTGATTCATGAAAGACTTTAAGACATTGACCATTTACCTTTAAAGGTGTCACAGCCGTAATCTTGAAGCGTGACGATTCTATGTGTCACGACATTGATAATGACGAATGGTCTTTCTCCTCTGAATCATCGCGTTATACTCAGACCCTTTCCTCCATTCATTGCTTCTCTCCCGCAAAGGATTAGTGAACCATACATACCTGAAGAAATTCACGAATAACTTGAAGTAGGGGCATTATTTTCATAGAAATAGAGGACATCTTCTATGCTATAAAAAGTTGGCTTTAACATTTTAGCACAGACAGAGATGTTCCATCATTGTTCACCAATTCTTTAAAAGTTAAGCAAGGTTGAGGCAAAGATGTGCAAGATTGTTTCATTACTACCTCAACCCTGGATTTGTCTCTATGAATGATCTCATGGCTTACCCACCAAAATTTTGAAGTTATCATGCATGGGTTAGTCCAAAAGAACAACCAAATTCCATATAAGTTTACTTTTGGTTCTTTAATCAAACTTGACACCATGTCTAATTTGATGAAGGAAGGCCATTTAACCTAAGCACCATGCTTAATTTAAAGAGCTTATAGGAGTATGATCACTACTCCCAAACCAAAGCATACTCATAACAGAATCAGGAATCATGAAAGAATAAAGAGATTCATTTAAAAAGAGACAAGAGCATGGATGGTGAACCGGATGAGCATTTGCATTTTTTTTATTATTTCTATGACTTAGCAAGATGATCAAGGTATAAATAGAAAGCAAGGTAGAGATAACCAAACAAAATTAAGAATCAAGCATGACATGAATTTCTTAGAGAAATCCACTCCCCCATACTTGGATTTTGCAACATTTGATAATGAGCAAATCCAAGTCTAGGATGTGAAATTTTCTTTTAAATGTGCTTCATTATTAAAGGATGTTGGGTTGGACATACCTTGGGTTTTGCTCCATCATTCTTTTTGTTCAAACCTAGAATGGTTAGTGACAAAAATACCCGAAGGAACACTTTCACAAATATTCCCTTAATCTCATTTTACAAAGTCATTTTATTTATTTCAGAATTTTTGGGAAACTAAATATATATATATATATATATGTTATATATAAATATATATATATTTTAACAAGCAAATTTTAATGGAAAAGAAGAAGGCTCGGGTTATCTCCCGAAAGTGCTTATTTTTAAGACACGAGCTTGTCTTTGGGAAACCTTCAAGCGTATCTCATGTTGGTGAAGCAGTTTCCCCTTCAACTCCAACATTTTGCGAACCTATCCTCAAGACCAAAAACACTATGAGATTTGCAAAATTTATGGTAGACAAACACATCTACTGCCAAACCTTGCAAACATTTTAGAAACAAGAGGTATGAAGAGGTTGTAGATGATGTGTGCAGTGATGGTAGAGGGAAGGATTGATTTGGGAGATTTCTCATTTGAGCATGGATTTGATTTGAAGATCGGGGAATAACTTTCATGCTCATTTGTAGAATCTTCCGTTTCAAGGAGTGGGTGAGCACTTTCTTTCTCATGATATTTCAAGTCATCCTCCAGACTTGAATGGGTCATGATTGTTAGTGAGATTGACATAAGCTCACCCCTTGGATCAAGAACAGGTTTGGATTCTATCCCTTTGATGAGAGGTCGGGAAGACCAAACGGGTAGATAATCTTCACCAATTATATGACCAAGCTTCTCATTTCCTATTCTGTTCTCCAAGATTCTCATGATTGGCCTTCCGATAAAGGTAAGATGAAAGGAAAGTCTAGGAAGGTCAAATATATGGAAATCTAGGAAGATCTTAACATCATCAACCACCACAAGAACATCATGAAGGACTCCTAAACAATCAATGATTTGACCATTAGGGAGTCTAAGGTGTTTTTGTGATTGGGATAGATGATCATTTGATGATGTTGGAACATGGAAATGAGTAATGATGTTGATCCCGAGGCTAGGATCATAGCAAAATTCACCATCAATGCCTAACACTTGACATGATATTCTCCTCACATGTGTGGGAATTTTAGTGACTTCCTTTGAGGATTTGGCCTCATCCAACCAATCTTGACTTACAACGGTAGACAAAGGCTCTAACCGTTGATTATGCTCCTCTTGGTTAGATTTATGACCCTCATGGCTTCCATGCCTCGGGTGTCTTAATAAATTCCAAAAGTCATTAAGTGGGTCATCATAAGACTTAAATGAAGGAACACATGGGGAATCATCAGGATCAAAGATGGGTTCAGAAATGGGTTCGTAGGATATGTCGGATGTGGGCATAGAGAAAGAGAGGATAAATTTGGCTTCTAAACACTTTAGTTCTCCTTCTATAAACTCACTCGACATTCCTTTATGAGGTATCCTAGACTTTTCCTGATGTGCCATGCGCGAAGTCGAGGCACAAGATGATGTTGATTTGGGAGGTTTTTTAAGAGATCCCTTCATGAGAGGTCTAGAAAGATGTTTCTTAGAAGGTCTCTTTAGGAAAGGATAATTTTGGGCATTCCCGAAACCAGCAAGATCATATGAAAGGTTAGCCTCGAACTCGAAGGAATGGTTTAGATGTTGAATTTCTTCTTCCTTCAAGATTTGTGATATTTGTGGTTTAGGATCGATGGCAGAATCTTTGGATAGCAGTGGTGGTGATTCGGCTATCGAGATTTCTTTTCTAGGGACTAGTTTTTCTCCTTCTATGGGTCCTTCATTATAAACGTTAGTGTAGGGGGTGTTTTCAAGAATCTTCATAAGAATACTCTTCCCTTCACTAATGGGTAAACATAGGAAGGCTCCCCTAGAAGTCATGTCCAGAATTTGTGCAGAATCTTTGCTAAGACCGCCATAAAAGTGTTGTAACAATGTTGGCTCGGTGATAGCAAGATCAGGGCCAGATGATGCTAGATCTAAAAGACGGGCCCATGCCGCACCAAGAGGTTCTTTCTCCTTTTGTGAGAAGTTGATGACCTCTTTACGAAGACGAACAACATGAGAGGTGGGGAAGAAAGCTAGGCAGAATTTGGATTGTAACTTTTCTCATTCTCCGTTTGCATCATTTACGTGGTGAAGGTACCATCGTTTGGCTATTCCACCAAAGAAAACGGAAATAGCTTCCACTTAAGGGTACCTCGCCTCTTCCCATGGATGTGGACACATGAACACAATTGTTCAAAGTCACGTAGATGAGTGTAGGAATTTTTGTCTTCGTCCCCAGAAAAAGGTTTGTTCGGAACCATCGCTATGAGACTTGGGCGAAGCTCATAAGGAACGACGAATATGTCCTGAGATGAACAAGGTGGCTCCAACCTAGCGCCCGTTGGAGCACCATACTCAAAGAGAGGCGTTTGACCCATAGGTGTATATGTGGAAGGAAAGGTTTAAATCAAACAAGGATAATAGGATCAAAGGGTTCTAGTTAAAACAACTACCGTTCCCCGGCAACGGCACCAGAAAGCTTGTTGACACCAGAAGTGGCAAATGGGAAAAGACCGCAAGCGTACGGTTGTCAAGTGTAGCTTTCACCGGGAGTATTCCTGGTATCATATTTTCCACAGGGAACGAGAAGTGAGTTAACTAGCATTATGGATATGTCCTATGATGGATCAAGGGAGACTATGATAACTGGGTTGAGAGGTTCGATATAGCAAAGATATCTAACAAGGTATAGCTGGTTATACTGGCTTTATCAGCCCTTCTCTTGCAGGAGGCGATGGGATAGATCAGAAAGAGGGCAAAACTCTAACCGGACCGTGCCATCATGTTGTATTGAGGCCCTACCTTTTAAGAACTTATCTTACACATGTGGTGGAATACAAGGACTAGATAGAGTTGTCACCTTATACTAGCATCCACAAACAATCCATGCGATAAGCTGTTTACAAAGGCAAGATCTAGTCTAGACACCACATCTACACTATTCTTACTATTTTAACCCCAGCTAAGGACTAAAACACTCTACTTAAAGTAAAGCGATGAACAAGAGTGAAAAGATGTATAACAGCTATGCCAGAAATAGACTAATAAATGCTATAAAGAACTCAGAGGAATCACTTACAAGTGTTGAACTTACAAGAGAATCGCACCGTTGAGGAACAACTCGGAGAAGATGCCTTACGGGCCCAGCTCTTCTCCAGGCTCTCCTCACCCTCTTCCAACTAGCATAATACTATAGCAGAGCTATGCTAAGCTAAGTAGTTTCTCCAATGAGGCATGAAGCATAAGGGAACTCTAGGGGTCTATTTATAGCTAGAGGTGGAGTAGGGGCTACTCCGGTGCCATGTCAGCGATCCGCGTCCCTTCCATCAACCACCATAGGATCAAACCGTCATTGTAACCGTCTTAGATCAATGGTGGAGATCAAGTGGATGCATGGCGACATGTAGGAAGGCGGTGGAGAGCTTGAGGCACCTTTTGGGCACCTTGGCATGGTCGGCCCACCACCCTGTTGGTATTTCTTATGACTATTGGATAAATCCGCAAGCGCACAGATTATACCGTTGTAGAACTTCACCAAGGAGTATTCCAAGGTATCGTAATTTATATTATCCCAAGGGAAAGCTGGCTAGAAATGATAATTAGAGAGAGATACTAGAGAGCACCTCAACTTAGTACCAACTAGTATAGAGGGTAAATGATATATGTGATAGGAAGGGGTTCATGAATGAAGAAGCTACGGTAAAGTATACTTAGAACGGACTAGAAAGACTAGCTAGGTGGGAGGACAACGAGAAGAGTAAAGGGACTTCTATGTACTTCACTGTACTTCAATATACTTAGCTAATTAACTAGTCTAAACACTATAGTTTGTCTCCTTAATACAAGTATGCTAGGCGAGGGGATAGATCAGTAGGAGGACAAAACTCCTACCGGGCTGCGCCCTCTTCTTACTGGGGCCTTACCTTTTAAGAACTTGCCTATAAACACGTGGTGGAATACAAAGACTAGACAAGACTGTCACCTCTTGCTAGCTACCACAAACAATCTGTGCAGCAAGCGATAATCAAGGATAAGATTATGTATAAGCACCACGCTTACACACAACTTACTACTTTGACTATGATCAATAATCAAAGTACCCTATGATAGGCAATGATCGCATACGGGAAAGGTCACAAGGATCACAGACTATTGATGTAAAGGCTATTAAAGAGCAAAAGCATATAGCAAGACTATATCTAGTATAGAAATGCTCAAAGTAAATACTAAGTAAAGTAAAGAGAAAGATATATAAGATAAAGTCTTACAAAGAAAGAAAGATACAAGAGCTATACCAGACTTCCCAGAAGACAACTCCGGAAATCCCGAGCACAACTCGACTCAACTCTAACTCTCACACTAGACTAACTCCTAGAACAATCTAAGGAATAGAGCTTGTAGGCTTCTTCTTCATGTCTAGAGAGGGGGGTATGGCCCTCTATTTATAGTAGGGGGTGGAGTAGGGGCTACTCCATCGCCACGTCAGTGATCCAGGGCCTCCCATCCTCCACCGTTGGATCCAACTGACCCTGGAACCGTCATTGGATGGATGGTGGTGATCCAACACATGGGGAAGAGGGGAGCCAACCGACCTAGGGGGGTGGTCGACCGAAACCCCCCTATGGCTAGTGGGCCCTCCTCTGGCCCCTGGGAGTGGTCCCACTAGTCAGGGGACCAAGTGGGAGCCAGGTGGGCCCATGGGGTGGTCGGCCGACCCCCCTTGGGGTCCCTAGCCCACTTCCTTCTCCCTGGTGTTGGTCCCACTGGTCATTGAGGTTGGATGATGGTTCTGCGGTGGTTGTCACGTTTATCTCCTTGGTGTGGGCCCATGAATCCTTGTGCTTTGCTTGTGAGCCGTTGAGAGAAAGCACAGAGTGATCCAAGGGTTGGAAATCACTCTAGAGTGCTTCTCTTGGATCATGGCCGAGAGTGGAGGGCTAGTGGGCCCATAGGGTGGTCGGTCGACCCCCTATGTGGGCCCCACTGGCTCTCCTTTGCTTCATTTGTTCATTCCTACATTCAAACACTCATGGACATGTGGAACTAGTTATTTTGATAAATTATGCTCATGATGTGTTTGTTTATCCTTGATCCTTGGCTTTGTGGCAACATTTTAGCTATGTAAAATTTGGTCATAATTTGTTCCAACAAGATCCCCAAGCTTAACCTTTGCTCGCCCAAGCAAACAATCAAACTTAGCTCGTTGGATCAGGAGTTGCTACTATGCTTCATATTTCAAGAGTACTAAATCTACAACAATCATACGTCTCTTTTGAATGGAAAAGTTAGCAATAAATACTCTCCCATATTACCTTAGTCCTTCATGGGGCTTATAGCTTTATCCTTGCGAACACATTGTGGATAAGTACCCATGTATGTTCAACTTTGATGATGAGTGATTGACCAACACTTGAGTGTTTCAGTTTGAGTGGCTTACCCTAACCCTTTGCGAAAGCAAATGTGTGCCTGTCTATCGGCTTGTGGTGTGCAGGTGCTATGCCTAGTGATAGTGGTCAGTGGCGTGGAGAAGGTTGAGTAGAGGCTTACCGTGTTGATGGACCGATAGAGGTGAAGGGCGGAAGCGGGGCTCAGACTGAGGGACCATGGGCGCCGGCGGACTAGCTGTGGTGGCTAGTACTTGGCACCGGTGAGTGCGAGAAGACATGGAGGTAGACCGAGTAGGTTGAGTTAAGACGGTGGACGCGCGAGTCGAGCAGAGGCTCATGGGACTCGGAGTTCGACCGGGCGAAGACAAGGTGGCTCGCGTCGAGTGGTTTGGTGGTTTGGGCCTCAAAACCATCCGTGTCGGTTTCCGAGTTTGGGCCACAAAAACTCGAGGTTCGGTAGTTGAGCCCAAAGCTACCGGTGGCGGGTTTCCTGGGTTTGGGACTCAAAACCTAGGCGGAGCTTCCGAGGAAGCGGGGATGGCACGTGGCGGAATCCTGGTGGTTGTGTCGAGGCGACGGCAAGTCCCGGTAGGAAGCGGGGTCGTCCATTCAAATGAGTGGCTGTGAGTTACCGACTTGGATTACAATGTCTTAGGGCTAGGTAATTCGGTCTTGTATCTAGGGGGGTCTTTGGGAAATAGCCAAAGCCCTATTAAATAGAGGGTGAAGGGGTATCCTCATCCTATCTCTTGAACCCTAATCACTTCCCCCCTCTCTCTCTAGTTCATGAGATCCCTAGGTTGTTTCCACCAACCTTTGAAAGAACTTGCTTTTGTTGCGAGGAATCGGAGGCCGTAACCTCCGTAAGCCATGGTGGCTTCGATTTCTTGACTGTGTACCCGTTTTGCTTGTGTTCTTCGTGGTTTCCTTTTGCTCTCTCTTTTTCCCGAGATGATTTCTCTTTGTTGGGAGTAGCTTTGCAAATTCCATTTGAACCAAGTTGTTCGTATTCGTGAGGAGCTTCTTTGCACCGAAGGAATTCTCCTCAAACCTCACGAGTGCATAGATCAGGAGATTTCTTTGTGGCGTTCTTCGTTTTGCTCTCCTCTCCCCCAAATTCGAGTGTTCCTGTTTATCCTCTCCAAATTGAGCGATGATTTCTTCGGGATAGCTCCCCAACTGCACTAGGATCATTCCTACAAAGTTTAGTGGCAGTTGGTGATCATTTGGTTGAGTTTTGGGAAGATTTCTTCGGGATATCCTCTACAAAATTTTTTGCGAAGAACAATTTTCTGAGCGTGAGCTCTGGACTAACCTCCGGACCACTTTGACTAGGCTCCGGACCATAGGCCACTGGTCCGGTGGTCAAGTCCAGGGTGACCGTCTGACAGCTCAGAGCGTTGGACCAGAGTCATTGGTCCGACGGTGAGCGTCGAACGAGTTGTCCGAAGCCTGTTTGCTTACTATTTTGGAAAGGAAATCTCTCTGTGTGCGTCGGACCAGAGCCATTAGTCCGATGGTGAGCGTTGGACCTGAGTCCGGAGCTTGGGCACTCCATGAGTAAAATTTTGTGTGAGCGTCGGACTTCCGAAAGTGTCCGTTGGACTAGTCCGGAGGTGCTTGGGAAGCACCGGACCAAAGGCTCCGGACCACTTCCATTGGTCCGGTGGTCTTGACTGAAGTAGTCCGGAGCTCCTCTTATTGGCTGTCCTTCTCCGTTTTTTGTCGCGGTTTGTTTCTCCGGGTCCGTGGCTAGCTCCGCTGTGTTCCTAGGACATCTCCTAGAACATCCACCCACTTGTGGGTCGTGAGCATAGTTTGTGCTTTGGACAAGGGTCAAGACCTTCCAAAAGGAATTTTTATTTGGCTCTCATTCACCCCCCCTCTGGTCGCGATTTCCGATCCTTCAATCCTTTGTCTTGAGAAGTTGAGAGATAGAACAACTTGACTTGAGCACTAGTTTTCTCATTCGTTCACAAGTTTCATATCGGAGGTTTTGCAAGGTTTTGTAAAAGAAAACTTAGTGTTCCTCAAAATGGTACTCTCGAGTCGCTCATAAGGTGTATGATTCCTCACCAAGGCATATATCAAAGTTTTCCTTCTTTCATCCTATCTCTAAAGCTTATGTGGAGCTATAGGTAGGGATCAAAGATGTAACAAAATTACCTTGCATATATTGTAAAGTCAAATTCCGGATCGAAGGAGAGAAATGTCATACTCTTAGATCAAGATGTGCAAGTGTGTGGAAACATGGCAAATGATCAATGCTCCTATATTTGGATGATCCCTCTTTCCTAAAATTATTTTGAGACATAGCTATCTTTTTAATTTTTCTATGAGCTTCGAAGATGCTCATCATTTCTTTTTTTTCAAAGAGCTTTGGAAATGCTCATAAATATTAGGACTTTAGACCGCCCTTGGATTTTTCATAATTTTGCATAGTCTATGTCTCATTTACTAGCAACAAACTAGAGAGATCTTTTCTACTTAGAGCATGGAGTATGAACTATGTGGAAATGTAAGGCATGTTTCTGCGTACTTCCAGTGTAGAAGCAGCATGTATATGTGGCATGTACGTGATCGTGATCTTGGGAGCATGATAAGTCTCTCAAAAAGGGTCACAAAACTTGACCAAACTCAACACAAAGCAAGCAGCTTATGTTGAAAGCTTATATCATGGAGAAGCATGTATGCCTTTGGTAGAAATTTTCACCATTGAGGAACAACAAAGTGGTTTATCATTTTAATAAATAAAACTCCGATAGTCATTCTTTCTTAGAACAAAATTATAGCAGCTCTTATCTTGTCATATCATGTCTCACAACAACTTAGACTTAGTTACGGCATTTGCACCCCACAAAAGTTCTAGGTTCATGATGTTTTCTTTTAAGCCAAGTAATCCATACTTAAAGAAGTACCAAGTTGTAAACTAAGTTCTAGAGAAACACTTAGCAGAGCAACTATTCATCATTTCCGTATGAGATATTAATTTTCATGGAATATGTGAGAGTAGAGAAAGTCTATTTATTTATTTTGTCATATGCAATTTTTTTTAAATGCAAAGCTAAGATAAGCAAGAAAATGCATAAATATAAATGCTGAAATTAAAAACTTACCTTAGTGGGGGAGAGAACCTCCCCCAAGCTTGTCTTTTGCTCAATACTGCGACGGATGTGGATGTTGTTGCCGCCAAAAGTCCCAACGCCGATGTTGTTCTTTATGCATTGCTTGAATGTTCTCGGCTGTTTGTTGGACGATGCGTGCTGTCTCATCCTGCTCAACACGCAGCTCACCAAAGGTGTTGGTGAAATGATCGAATTCTTGCCGAGTTCACGATGCTCCCTATCTCGTGTGGACGAGAAGGATGCTCGTGCTCGTTGCGGATGTGATGGTCGAGGATGCATGCCACTCGAAGTGTACATGGAAGATGCATCGTCTTCCTACTCGTCAATAGCTCCTCGAGAAGGACCACCTTGCTCAAGATGAATAAAGTATAGCCCCTCCCGAGCTCTCCTGTCTGGTCCTGCAAAACCTCTTTGTCCATTTCCTTGATCTAAACTAGGGGTTAATTTACGGGTCCTATACAACTGAAGTTGTCTATTTGGAAGAGGCACCTCAATTGTATGACCACTGTAAATCATTTGGAGTTCATTATTGTCATCTCTTTTTAACATTCGAGCAACTGCAAGATATGCTTCTGAAATTACAGCTATAGGAGCAGAGATGTACACAAAGGGTTGATCGCCATTTAGCAAGTTCATGGATTCGGCAAGACGAGTAATTAAAGATGTGAATTGAAAAGATTCATTACTCTCAATTGAACTTTTCCAAAATTCCACTAAGCATTTTACAGGAGAGATTCACATTCTGTTTACCATGGCATAAAACAATTTTAATTCCATATCACTTATCAAGTTAGCATTACTTCCAGGAAACAAAGTCATTTTCATCCAAAGATGTATGAAACAAAGAGTTGGATTATGAATTTCCTCAGTTTTAGGATTTGAGCAATCTTTTAGAGCATATATAGAGAACCAAAATTTCCTCTTGTTAAACCTATGCAGGGCAAGGTCTAAGTCTATCAAGCATGAATTATCAAAACCAAGAGCAACACTTAGATGATTCCAAGATAGACTATAGCTTTGATGAAACATGCGAAAGGAAATTCCAACATTAGAGATTTGGAGAGAGCATAGAAATTCTATGGTAAGCAAATCAATTCCAAACTCTTCTATTTTCCAAAAGCCATACCAACCAAGAGTAGAGAAGACAGTTTCGAACTCGGTGGTCATACCTACGTTGGAGAGAAGACTTGGATCCAATATCCTTGTATGCTCGAAGGATCGGTCCCGAAGAGAGAGATATCGTTGGTACTCCAGTTGGTCGAACCAGAGACCACTTTGTTGATCGTAGATCCTCATTGGGGGCACCATGAATACCTCCACATGAGGTATCTCTTCCGGCACTTCTTCTTCCTCCTGAGGGTGTTCTTCGGTTTGGAGGTTCTCCCAAGTGTATCGGGAAGAACCTCCCCTTCTTCTTTCTTGGGAGGTGCCCTCGGATTTGTGGGAGCGGCGAGATGAGCTCCCCCTTACGATGTGTTTTGCTTTCTTGAACATGGAGCTTATCGGATTCTTCATCTTCTAGAGAGGAAGATGGACACAAGGACAAGACTAGGAAGAGATGTATGTGGAGTGGATTTCTAGTTTGCCTCGTGGAGAGAAGTTTGAGCTAAGAGAAGCTTGATGAAGACAAGAGATCTTCTTGTGGACTAGTGAGAGCAACACTACTTCTCTTGAGAGTTAATAACTTCTCTTGAATGAAGAGAGGAGAGAGCAAGGCAAGGAGAGGCTTGAACTAGAACTGAATTCTGGTGGAGGTGTGAGGGATGAAGCACTCCTTGGGTTTTTATAGGGGAAGGAAGTGGCACCAAGGGGGTACCATGGAGTGGTCGGTCGACCACCCCTTGGGCATGCCCTTGGGTGTCATGATTACTTACTTTATTGGATGCCTTACACAAAGCAAAAGAGGGAGAGGGGGTGACCAAAGCATGGTCGGTCGAAGGGTAAGAATTTATTGGATGCTTTCTTGATTACTTACTTTATTGGATGCCTTTCTTGTTGTTGCGTAAGGGTAAGAATTTAGTAGTGCCTAATCACTTCCCGCCTCTCTCTCTATCTAGTTCATGAGATCCCTAGGTTGTTTCCACCAACCTTTGAAAGAACTTGGTTTTGTTGCGAGGAATCGGAGGCCGTAACCTCCGTAAGCCATGGTGGCTTCAATTTCTTGTTTGTGTCCCCGTTTTGCTTTTGTTCTTCGTGGTTTGCTTTTGCTCTCTCTTTTTCCTGAGATGATTTCTCTTTGTAGGGAGTAGCTTTGCAAATTCCATTTGAACCAAGTTGTTCGTATTCGTGAGGAGCTTCTTTGCATCGAAGGAATTCTCCTCAAACCTCACGAGTGCGTAGATCGGGCGATTTCTTTGTGGCGTTCTTCGTTTTGCTCTCCTCTCCCCCAAATCTGAGTGTTCCTGTTTATCCTCTCCAAATTGAGCGATGATTTCTTCGGGATAGCTCCCCAACTGCACTAGGATCATGCCTACAAAGTTTGGTTGTAGTTGGTGATCATTTGGTTGAGTTTTGGGAAGATTTGGCGGAGAGAATTCCGTTTTTCGCGAAGAACAGTTTTCTGAGCGTGAGCTCTATAGTAACCTCCGGACCACTTTGACTAGGCTCCAGACCATAGGCCACTGGTCCAGTGGTCAAGTCCAGGGTGAGCGAATGATAGGTCAGAGCGTCGGACGAGTTGTCCGAAGCCTGATGGCTTATTGTTTTGGAAAGGAAATCTCTCTGTGTGCGTCGGACCAGAGCCATTGGTCCGACGATGAGCGTCGGACCAGAGTCTGGAGCTTGGGCACTCCTTGAGTAAGATTTTGTATGAGCGTCGGACTTCCGAAAGTGTCCATCGGACTAGTCCGGAGGTGCTTGGGAAACACCGGACCAAAGGCTCCGGACCACTTCTATTGGTCCGGTGGTCTTGACTGAAGTAGTCCAGAGCTCCTCTTGTTGGTTGTCCTTCTCCATTTTTGTCGCGGTTTGTTTCTCCGGGTTCGTGGCGAGCTCCGCTGTGTTCCTAGGACATCTCCTAGAACATCCACCCACTTGTGGGTCGTGAGCATAGTTCGTGCTTTGGGTCGTGCTTGGGACAAGGGTCAAGACCTTCCGAAAGGAATTTTTATTTGGATCCCATTCACCCCCCTCTGGTCGCCGTTTCCGGTCCTTCAATTGTTATCAGAGCCGGTTAAGGATTAATCCACCTTACACGGTTCTTGATCCGCGAAGGCGACATGGAGCAAGGTGCTGGTAAACCTCCTTACTTCGATGGAACCAACTTTGCCTATTGGAAGGTGCGCATGTCCGCTTACCTCCAAGGGTTTGATACGAAGTTTTGGGAGATTTGTGAGAATGAGAACTACGTGGTTCTTCGCGCTCAGATCACCGATCTCCAAGTCTCGGAGCATGCGTCAAACTGAAGAGCCCGTATCATTCTTTTCTCTTGTTTGTCTCTTCCGGAGTTTGAGCGGGTTTCGAGTCTCACTATGGCACAGGAGATCTAGCAAACACTCTTGAGATATCATGAGGGCAACCCTCAGATCAAGTCTAGACTCTTTGACACGTACCGTAGAGAGTATGAGAACTTTGCTCAGTTGGCCGGCAAATCTGTTGTCGGGATGTTCACTCGCTTCCAATCTATCATCAACAAGATGTGTGCTAATCGAACCAACTTGCCTTATGATGATCATGAGATGGCTATCAAGCTTTTGCATGCTCTTGATCGGAAGGTGTGGGAGATGAAGGTGGCTGCCATTCAGGAGTCACCGGGCTATGATGCCCTGACCGTAGACGAGCTGTTTAGCAAGCTCAAGTCCTCGGAGATTGACTACCAGACCCGGGCCAAGCTTGAGAACCCGTCAAAACCATCTATGGCGTTGGTTTCTGGCCCCGACGGTACGTCTTCTTCCTCCTCTGACCCTTCGCACTCTTTGTTCGCTTTGTCTTTGATTTCTGTGACAGAGGAGCAAGTGGAGGCTCTTGGAGATGATGAGCTGGCCCTAGTCATCACTAGGTTCTCACGGTTTCACAACAACCGTTTGAACCGACGATGTGGTGGCTCGGCCAAGGGGTGCTACCACTGCGGTGATGAGGAACCTAGTGCAAGGGCAAGATGCGGGCGACTTCACCAAGCGCAAGGGCAAGCGCGAGCACCACTTTGAGGACAAGCACAAGCCCAAGGGTGGCTATCACCGAAGGTCCTCCAAGAAGGTGGTCGACAAAGTGAAGGCCAAGCACCGAGCCTTCCTCGCCTCCCTCAGCGACATCGATGCCTCCTCCGATGGAGGTGCTTCTTCAAGCGATGATGGGTCGAAGGGAAAGGTTGAGGACAAGCTCAACGGTTGTTGACACCATTTTTCGGCATGTGTCAAATGAGATAAGACTTGCATTGATTGGCAGCCGTTTTCTATCGGCATCAGAAAGTCATTGGTCAGATTTACCGATGAGAGTGAATGCTGCAAGAAGTTTGTTGCCGATGGGAGCTGGACGATTCTTGCCGATAAGGGTTAATTGGTGGAGACAAGTTACCAGAAGTGCAAGGTTGCCGATTGGGAAGTATTGCCGATGCCGATGGGCATAGAGTGACGATGCCGATAGGCGCAGGGTAACGTGGCGGTTGACGTCAGCAAGGGATTGCCGATGGCAATAGAAGGAAGTTGCGGATTGAAGAGTCTGCCGATGGAAAGTTTCATCGAAGAAAAGACAAGGAAACCGGTGATCTTATACCAGTATTATTATGGAAGTCTGAGTCCGACTCTTGTATGAGTCGTTTATTTTCCTTAAAAATAGAGATGTTTGTTTAGGAAAATATTATTGTTATTTGAGTCTGACTCCTGTGCGAGTCAGTTATTTCCTTTAAAATAGGAGTTTGTATTGTTTAGAAAAGGTACGAGTCGTGTCTGTTTACAACTCCTATTGCTGGAGTATAAATATGTACCTGGGGGTCGTGAGAAAAAACAATCATCTATCAAACAAATCAATTACTCTTATTTACCTTTACTGCAATTTACCCTTTTATTGCATTAGTCTTAGTTTATCTACGAGTTCTTCAAGTCTCGACGGGTTGCATCTCTGCAATCTCCATCAAAACCTTGCAAGTTCCGCGTGGGAGTAATCTGAGCTTTGACATCCGGGCGCATCGTTGTTGTCTCGTTCAGCTCAGCTCTAGTTATCCTAAAACAAGTCTGAGTCTTGGCATCCTGGCGTATCATTGTTGTCTTGTTCAGATTTTGTTCTAGTTATCGTCCTTGTCGATTAACTGGTCAAATCGACTGGCACACCTTTGGATATCGAATTCGGGTAATAGCCCGAGGTGTTTGCAGATCCTGACGCTTTTTGTGTCAACACCTCTTTTGGCACACCCGGTGGGACCATTATACATCTATCATGGGTGATAACTCCGACATTAACCAGAGGAACGTCATCGAAGTCTCCGAGGCCGATCTGAAAGATGATCAAAAGCTGGCTATGGAGCGGGCTATGGAGGAGTACAAACAGTTGTATCTGAAGTCCTTCAGCCTAAGCAGGAGCGGTGAAGCCATCCAGAAGCAAGATCCGCCGTTGCCACGGCAGGTCACGTATGATGCCAATCCTGGTAAGTTGTAAGAGATGGTTAATTCTGCCTTAAACTAAGCATTAATTAGCTACTCCAATGTGCTGTCCAATACTGTGTACAATGTTGTTATGCAATCTTTCAAAGAAGGACAAGCACCTCAGTATGTTGGTCCAGCATATCATCAACCTGGATCGGCATCTATAAATCCATCGGCAGCCCCAATGGCGTCTTCCACTCCCGTGGATCCGTCTGCCGATGTGGTTACACCACCAAGGACAAGTCCTGAAAGCGTAACCAAGCTTAGTGCAGATCCGGTGGCATTGGCAATGGCGGGACCTGCTGTCCAGAATCATCCAACTCCCGACAACTGGTGGGGATACGGTATGCCTTCAAATCCATCTGTTGTTTCCAATCTGGTGCAGGGAGACAGTTCAGCTTGGAAGGGTTCCATGACATCGGCAATGCAATCACAGCTGACGATCTCTATGATGCATTACTCCACGTCTTCTCCAACTGTGCAAATACCATCAGATGACCTCCAGGTGGTGATTCCTAAAGTACCTCTGATGCCACCATCGGCAAACTCTCTGCCGATGCAACACATTATAGCAACTGGAAGTCAACCTATGGTGGTAAACCCTCAAGCCGGAGTACTAGCACATCAAGGTAACCAATTTGTTGATTACTCTAAGGTGCAGGAACAACAGGCCCTAGTTAGCTGTTAGCCATCAGTAAGTCACATGCCGATGATTTATAATCCTGGATGGACCAGTCAGCCGTCGATTCAACAGCCTGGCGTACTAATGTATCAGTATGGGAGTCCAGGAAACATTCAGAATGGAGCATCGGTACAGGAACCGATGAATATGATGCCACAGCATAACCCAGTGAATGTGCAAAGTTATTCATTGGTGAGTCAGCCGATGCATAACGTCCAGATGAGTGGTGCTGCGCCCATGCCAGCTAACCCAAATCATCTATCAAACAAATCAATTACTCTTATTTACCTTTACTGCAATTTACCCTTTATTGCATTAGTCTTAGTTTATCTACGAGTTCTTCAAGTCTCGACGGGCTGCATCTCTGCGATCTCCGTCAAAACCTTGCAAGTTCCGCGTGGGAGTAATCTGAGCTTTGACATCCGGGCGCATCGCTGTTGTCTCGTTCAGCTCTGCTCTAGTTATCCTGAAACAAGTCTGAGTCTTGGCATCCGGGCGTATCGCCGTTGTCTTGTTTAGATTTTGTTCTAGTTATCGTCCTTGTCGATTAACTGGTCAAATCGACTGGCACACCTTTGGATATCGAGTAATAGCCCGAGGTGTTTGCAGATCATGACGCTTTTTGTGTCAACACTCGGCAAGAGCAGGATGCATATTGGACCGATAAAATTGTTGAAGTGATGAAAGAACAATTCGGCATTAAGCCCAAGGTTAATACATACTCTTATCGGATGCCACATCCTCCGGCATATGACTTAATTCCTCTCCCAAATCGATACAAGGTGCCTGATTTTACCAAATTCTCCGGCCAAGATGATACGTCAATGATGGAGCACATCAACCGCTTCATTATCCAGTGTGGAGAAGCTGCCAGCAGAGAGGAACTAAGGGTGAGATTGTTTTCGTCGTTGCTGTCTAGATCAACATTCACATGGTTTAATTCACTGCCTCCAAACTCGGTGATTACTTGGGCCGATCTAGAAAAACAATTTCATAAATACTTCTTCGCCGGCATACATGAGAAGAAGATTACCGATTTGGTTAAGTTGAGGCAACGTAATGATGAATAGGTGGAAAGCTTTGTCCAGAGGCTGCGAGACACGAAGAACAGGTGCTACAGCTTGATGCTTGATGATCGGCAATTGGCAGATTTGGCCTTCCAAGGATTACTGCCGCACATCAAAGATAAGTATACATCTCAAGAATTTGAAAGTCTAAGTCATCTGGTGCAGAGGATTGCCGATCAAGATGTTAAAACTTTTGAGCCCTATAGGATGTTTGACTTATTACTTCAAGAAGGGCGAATCAAGTTGGCGCCTAACCAAGTAATTCCATCGGCCGAAAAGCTCAGAAAGATCAGGTATTGCAAGTGGCACAATGCAACTTCTCACAGTACCAATGACTGCAAAGTATTCAGGCAGCAGTTGCAGTCAAAAATTGAATCTGGACGAATTAAGTTTGAAAATTCTAAAGCCCAGAAACCGATGAAGATTGATCAGCACCTGTTTCCAAATAATATGGTAGAAACTAGTGAAAAAAACTAAAGTGCTGACATCGGAAGCTGCCAGGAAGAATGCATCAGTAGATCCTGACCATCAAGTAGTTGAGCGTGATAAGAGGAGGTTTGCCGATGACAGAAAGGGCAAGAAAGTTGCCGATGAAGGTAGCAATGCCAAGAGGGCTCCTGGTGTTATAATCACGCATAAGCAGCCAAGGCGAGAGTATCGGCAATCACAAGAGGAGCGACATCGGCAGGAAGAAAAAGAGCACCAAGAGTGGCTTCGGCATAAGGACCATTAGAAGTGTCCCTTCTTCGTTCACTGCTGGGAAGAAGGCATCAAGCTACCTACTGCCGATAATTGTCCTGAATGCAATGGGTATTACCCTGCCGATCGGTCAGAAAAGAGGCCTTGTTTTGACGATCGGACATCTAGGTATGCTAGACCGCTCAGAGAGAAGAAGTCGGCGCACGATCGACTAGGGGGCAAGCTCAGCGCGCATAACAGGCTTGGAAGGCATATTAGTCAAGAGGAACTTGAGGAAATGGCCAATGCAAGAATGCCTGATGAAGAAATATTCTCCAGGGATCCGAACATAAGGAGTGGTGCCGATGCAAACAGTGAGAGACAGTACCAGCCTGTTTGGAAAACCAAGCTTCCTCAATGGTGCCCTAAGGGTCTGACAAAGACTCAGAAAAGGAGAATTCAGCGCGAACGCCAAAATGACGTGTATGACAATGAAGATCCTTCAAGGGAAAAGCAGTGGAGGCCAAAGCGCAAGGATAGGGATCCATCGGCAGAAATCAATATGGTCGTCATATTGCCGATGGAGTTCATGGCACCTGTCAGCGACGACGAAGAGGCTGCTAAAATGGTGCAATTGGTGTTGGATCCGATGGCAGCTGTCTTTGAGAAGTCTGCCGATGATGAAAGGCAGCACCTGAGGGCTCTGTTCGTTAAGGGCAAAGTAGATGGACAGCCTGTGACAAAGATGCTGGTTGATGGTGGGGCGTCAATCAACATAATGCCATACGTCATGTTCAGGAAGCTTGGGAAAGGCGATCAAGACTTAGTCAAGACGGAAATGAATCTTAAGGATTTTGAAGGCAATGTGTCGCCAGCTATGGGAGCCGTATGTGTTGAATTAACCATCGACAGTAAAACTTTGCCGACAACATTTTTCATGATCAGTGGCAAAGGTACCTACAACTTGCTCCTAGGAAGGGATTGGATCCATGCCAATTGTTGTATTCCTTCTACTATGCATCAGAGTCTTGTGCAGTGGGTAGGAGACAAAATTGAAGTCGTCCGGAGTGAGACCCCGTCAATCATTGCATCGGCAGAATCGGAGACTTATGAGCAAACCAGGTGCATATCAGGTGAAGCTTGGGACACGGAGTTCCTCAAAGTTGCCGATTACCGCATTACACCGATCCAAGCAGTCGGTCCTGAAGAAGAGGTTTGATGGATCGATTCGCCGATGATGGAAAACTGGGACAGGGGTTCACATCGGCTGATGATTTGTTAGAAGTAGATGTCAGCGATGGCAATAAGCCCAGGCCTACTTTTATTAGTGCTAAGTTAGATTCCCAATGTAAGCAGCAATTGATTGACTTATTAAAAGAATATAAAGATTGTTTCGCTTGGGAATATACAGAGATGCCTGGTTTAGACCGATCATTAGTCGAACATCGGTTGCCTATTAAATCTGGTTTCCAACCACATCGGCAACCTGCACGCCGATGTAATCCTATGGTGTTGCCTGACATTAAAGCTGAAATTACAAAGTTAATTGAAGCTGGGTTTATTCGGCAATGTCGATACGCCGATTGGATTTCTAATGTGGTTCCTGTGTATAAGAAAAATGGAAAACTTCGTGTTTGTATTGATTTCAGGAATCTCAACAAGGCCACACCGATGGATGGTTATCTGATGCACGTTGCCGATCTGCTGATTGATGCTGCTGCTAGACATCAAATCATTAGCTTCATGGATGGTAATGTTGGGTATAATCAGATATTTATGGTTGAAGAAGACATATCTAAGACTGCTTTTAGATGTCCAGGTCATGTCGGTTTATTTGAGTGGGTTCTCATGACTTTTGGCTTGAAGAATGTCGGTGCTACCTATCAGAGGGCAATGAATTTTATCTTTCATAAGTACATTGGCACGATAGTCAAAATCTATATAGATGATGTGGTGATTAAATCTAGAAATTTTGAAAAGCATCTTGCCGATTTGCGAAAAATCCTGGAATGCACAAGGGAACATGGGTTGAAGATGAATCCTAACAGGTGTGCATTTGGTGTATCGGCATGCCAGTTTCTGGGTTTTATGGCAGAGAGGCATCGAGATCGGTAGAAATCTATTGATGCAATTAACAAAGTAGTTGCCCCTACAAACAAGACTGAGCTGCAATCCTTGATCGGCAAGATTAATTTCATTAGAAGATTTAGATCCAACTTATCTGGTAAGATTAAATCTTTTAGTCCATTGTTAAAGCTGAAAGCCGATCAAGAGTTTATATGGAAAGAGGAACAACATTTAGCCTTGGAGGAGATCAAGAAATATTTGGTAAACCCTCCAGTCTTGGTTCCACCTCAACACGGGAAACCTTTCAGATTGTATCTGTCTGCCGATGACAGTGTTATCGGGTCAACCTTAATTCAAGAATCTGAAGGGAAAGAACGCGTGATATATTATTTGAGCAGA
Organism: Microstegium vimineum; assembly: GCA_022036555.1. NCBI lineage: Eukaryota > Viridiplantae > Streptophyta > Magnoliopsida > Poales > Poaceae > Microstegium > Microstegium vimineum. The sequence continues at coordinate 12,149,843 of CM039129.1, read as the reverse complement.
AGACTGGTGGATGCTGAAACAAGGTATTTGGCCATAGAAAGATTATGCTTATGTTTACATTTCTCTTGCATAAAATTAAGGCATTGTTTATTATCGGTTGAATGCACTGTTATCTGCAAAGATGATGTGGTTAAGTACATGCTGTCGATGCCGATATTAAGTGGGAGAATCGGCAAATGGATTCTGGCACTTTCAGAGTTTGATCTGAAGTATGAATCAGCTAAAGCAGTTAAGGGTCAGGTGATGGCCGATTTTGTCACTCAGCATTGCAATGTAATAGGCTCTGTAGAGATTGCTCCTTGGACTTTGTTCTTTCATGGGTCTACGTGCAAAGAAAGGGCGGATATTGGCATTCTATTGATTTCATCCCGTGGACGGAAATATGAAATTTCTCTGCCGATTGTTGCTACCTCGACGAGCAATCAGGCTGAGTACCAAGCTCTGCTAAAAGGGTTGGAATTACTCAGGGAAGTGCGTGCCGATGCTGTTGAAATCTTCGTTGATTCCATGTTAGTAATTAATCAATTGATTGGGACATATGAATGCCGAAGTGAAGCTTTGATTGCAACCCATGAAAAGTGTTTGCGGTTGTTAAAAGAATTCAAAGAATATTGCCTTGAACATATTCCCAGGTTGCATAATGAAGAGGCCAATCGGTTAGCACGGAATGCTTCAGGATATCAGCCGATTCAAGAAGTCATGGCATCGGTGATGGTTGCCGATGACTGGAGAAAAGAAATTGCCGATTACTTAAGAGATCCGTCTAAGAAGGTTGAAAGGCATTTAAGGTTTCAAGCTACTAAATATGTGCTCCTTGACAGTGAATTATATTATCGGACGATTGATGGAGTTTTGCTCAGGTGCCTTGGTAAAGAGGAATCAAAAGAGTTAATGGGCGAAATCCATGAGGGTGTGTGTGGCGCACATCAATCGGCATTCAAGATGAAGTGGATGATTAGGCGAAATGGATATTATTGGCCGACAATTCTTGAAGATTGCTTCAACTATTTTAAAGGGTGCCAGGATTGTCAGAAGTTTGGTAATGTCCAGAGGGCACCTGCATCGGCAATGAATCCTATAATCAAGCCTTGGCCGTTTAGAGGATGGGCTATTGATCTCATTGGCCAAATTTATCTGCCGTCGAGTAAAGGGCATAAGTTTATACTCGTTGCTACCGATTACTTCACGAAATGGGTTGAGGCAATTCCTTTGAGGAAGGTGACATCGGCAAACATGGTAGATTTTGTAAAAGAGCATATTGTTTACCGATTCGGTATTCCTCAAACTATTACCACCGATCAAGGAACTATGTTCACATCGGGAGAGTTTGATGAGTTTGCTGCTAGTATGGGGTTCAAGGTATTGAATTCTTCTCCTTATTATGCTCAAGCTAACGGTCAAGCTGAAGCAACTAATAAAGGAGTTATTAAGCTTATCAAACGCAAGATTGAAGAAAACCCTAGAAGGTGGCATATGGTGTTAAATGAAGCCCTATGGTCGTGTCAGATGGCGTGTCATGGTGCAATCAAAGTTTCGCCGTATCAGTTGGTCTGTGGACACGATGTTGTCCTACCTTGGGAAGTTAAAACTGGTTCTAGGCGATTATTTTCTCAGGATCAGTTAACAACCGATGAGTATGATACTCTTATGAAGGATGAGTTAGAAGACTTAGCAAGTCATCGGTTGAGGGCTCTGGTCAACATTGAAGAAAATAAGAAAATGGTTGCCAGATGGTATGACAAGAAGGTGAAGGTGAAAGAATTTGCCGATGGTGATCTGGTATGGAAATTGATTTTGCCGATTGGGACTAAGAGTTCTAAATTTGGAAAATGGTCTCCTAATTGGGAGGGTCCGTTTCGGATAAATCAGTCTGTTCCTGGCATTGCCTATATTTTGGAAACTCTCGAGGGGGTTGCGTTCTCCAGAGCAATCAACGGTAAATACTTGAAGAAATATTATCCTAGTGTTTGGGTAGATGCATAGAATGCCCGTTGGAATACCGATGGAAGAGAGTGCTATGTAAAACATCGGTAAAAGCGTACTAATATTATATTACAAAGCAAAATCAAGTGTTACATTTGCCGATATGATGAATTGTAGCAAATTACAACAATGATTGAATAGCCGATATCGCACGTAGGTGAATTTGCTCTATTTCCTCCATTTCCCTGGCATCATCATTGGCAGACCCTTCAACTGGCTTAATTTTCTTCTTCAGCAGGATAGCTTGTCGGGCGTTTCTGTCTCTTTCTTATCGCAGAGCCTTAATGGCGTCGGGTAGTTGGGCTTTCTTTTGGCTGACTGTGTTTAGGGCTTCTTCAACCCTTTTCAGTTTAGTCAGCAACTCTTCCCTCCTTGCCGATAAATGAACGATCTCTTGCTCAAGGTTGGCGCCGGAAGCTTCTACTTGGCTGATGTCCTTGTGTTTCTCATCGGAAATTTGTTTGAACTTAAGCATTTCTTCTTCAATCTTTGAGTGAGCGGTTCTATCGGCTATGCGATGAGAAAGTCTTTGATACTGGAGTTGCCTGCTCTCAAGAAACGCTGTCTAGAAGAGTGTTTCCTCTGTATCGGCAGATAGGTGGCCTTGGATGTCTTTGAAAGCTATCTTTGCTGCAGTAGAGTCTTGGACGAGATGAGATGTGTCTTGTTGCAGTGAGGATAGCAATGTTTCAAGCTTGAGTTTGACCTCTGCCGATAAAGCTGGAGCGGAGCTTTCTTCGTCTTCATCCTCATCGGGAAGATTGACGGCGAAGGAGAACAAGCTATTCGCTGGAGCAGAGCCTTCTTTGTCTTCGTCTTCGTCAGGGAGGTTGACGGCGAAGGAGAATAGGCTGTCAGGGGAGTCTTGGGCCTGAAAAGGAGAAAGTTAGAGTTTGCCGATCATAAGTTTATACTGCAAGTTTTTAGATAGTTGGCTTACTATCTTGAAGCGGATTTCTTATCTGGGACTTGGGAAGGCTGCCGGCATGGTATTGTTTGGAAGATCGGCAATGGTTGCCGATGAACACGCTTCCGTAGGAGGAGCGGTCGGTGCTGTTGGTGCTGTTGCTGGTGCTGTCTCTGCTGCGATGGTTGGTTCCTGTGGCGGTGATGCCATCCTCTAGTCGGGGATGTTATCTGGTGTAGGTGCTGGTGCCGATGCCGATGCCGATGTTGCAGCTGGTTCCTGCGGCGGTGGTATTGTTTCCTGGTCAAGGATTTCGTCCGTTGGCTGATCGGGAACAGACGCCGATGATGGCTCTACTATTGGTGCATCGGTGGGAATTGGTGATGCAGCTGGAGTGGCTCGCCTCAAGCGCTTCTTCTTTGGAGCGGCAGTAGGTGAGCCGGCCCTTTTTGGTTGCGAAGCTTGGGGGGCATCGGCAGCATGAGTTGGAGAAGCTTGTACATCTGGAGCAGCTGCCGATGACCTCGCTGCCTGAAAAATGTTTGGTGCAAGTTACATAAAGTGAATATTGCCGATGAGCAGTTTGTGATCGGTATAAGTAAAAGTAAAACTTACTACGAAAGCTCACGCCAAGATGGCAACAGCAGCCGATGGAGTAGCAATGGTCTTTGCAGGCGTCGGCTTGGGCTTGAGAGTGACCTTAGGTACCCTCTGAGGAGTGAAGGCAGCCAGTGTAGGAGCTTTATTACCGATAATCGATACAGGGCTCATCATTCGAAGATGGAAGGGCTTGCCACTCTTGCTCATTTGGGGGATTGGATCGTCAACCTGTTAAGCAAAAGAAGATCAGATGACGATGGTAGAAGTAAATGATAAAAATGCATTTTGATAAACTTACTGCATCATCGGGGATGATATGATCGGCGTCGATCAAATGCCGATAGTAGTGCGATGACTTGGCAAACAGTTGGCTTCTCCATTCTTGCCACCAAAATTTTTATTCCTCCGTGATGAAAGATGTTGGTGCCTAGGAGGATAGGTCGATGTTTGATGTATCGGCATCGGGAGGGAGATTGACAACCTTGTTCCAGTCCATAACGCTGGAGATAATTTGTCTTGGCGTAGCAGAGTTTGATCGGTAATTGGCCGAATGCCAGCTGTCTTGCTACTGCCGATGGGTAATAGAACTCATAAGATGGAGGAGCATTCTTCCCAGTTCCAAAAATGTTGACTAGAATAGCTCGGGGAACAATGCTAACCTTCATGATTACTTCATTCTGAGGCACGTTCCAATCGGTAAGGTTGAACAACAAAGGAAATCGGTTGTCATCATCAATGTAAGGCCACCAAAGCCGTTCTGAAGTAGGGATTCTGTTATAAAGCTTTCGAAAGAATTTGCCAAACTGGTCTACATTGGCATCGGTTCCTGGTAGCACTATGATAGCCTCCCGAAATTAAGAGGGGGACGAGTTGCCGATTCATCATCATCAAATACATAATCCTCTGATATATCCCTTGGGAATTGCTGATTGAACAAGTCAAATTGAAGGGCATTGTACATGTGTGCGTTTAACCACATGTTTATAAACCACCAAGGACCCCCGAGGTTGCCGATGGACTCGCCTAACAATAACTTCTTGGATACTTGGTGTAGAAGATGGTATACCGATCCAAGGAGGTATCGGCCGAGAGGGAGTCTTGTTCCATCGGCCAGAAGCTCTGCCGTAGGAAGATACATGGTGGTAGGTCCGACTGTTCTGCCACAGAAGATAAATTTTTCTAGCCACATGTTCAAAAAGATGGCATGCTCCCTTTGACCTACCGATCCAGTCTTTTGGTATTCCCGGATGTAACCAGTCCAGCCACCGATATTGCGTGTGTTCCCCTTATACTCAGCCTTCCTATTGAACAGGGCGGGGGTATCGGCAGAGGAGACATCGAGGCCGGTAAGCATGTGCACGTCGGCAAGAGTGGGAGTAGTTGGTCCGTGTCTGAATAAAAAGGCATTCATTGTATCGGACCAAAAGTACGAAGCCGCCATCATCATATTCTCATTCTTCTCCATATCGGCAATGGAGAGCCTGATACACTGATCTAGGTTACGCTCTGACCAGTAAACTTGCTGTGTTCTGATTATTCTAAGGTACCAGTTTTTCCATCCCTTGGTGGGTTTGGGCCATGAGCGGAAAACATCTTTCCATAACCCTAGGCTAAAGCATTCAGATTTGAAAGGGATGCGGTTGGTCTCTGCGTTGATCAGATTGGTAGGATCGGGGTGTCCCATTGGGCCCAGGCAGTTGAAATTGGATTGCTCAATGGGGATTACTACCTTGTTGTACAGTTCCTAGGTTTCGGAAAAAATCAAAGAAAGAAAGGGGAAAAGAGATTACGAAATTGATACGGAAAAGGAACTTGCAGAAGGTGAAGTGAGGAGGAAGTAGATTTACTTTGGGGACGTCGAAGTGGATCGCCATTGGAGTTGAGGAAGTCCTTGCGATTCGTGCTCTACTTGAGGGAATCGTTGTTTCTTAAGCTCACGGGATTGTTCTTCGGAGCCGCCATCGAGGTTGAAGACGAAGGCAGATGAAAATCAAAGTGGGCGCAGGGTGAAAAAATAGATTGAATGCTGGTAACTTTTATAAGCCTGGTCAGATTTTGTTCTAGTTATCGTCCTTGTCGATTAACTGGTCAAATCGACTGGCACACCTTTGGATATCGAATTCAGGTAATAGCCCGAGGTATTTGCAGATCCTGATGCTTTTTGTGTCAACAACGGCCTATGCTTCTACGCCGACGCCAAGTACGGTGGAGGCATGGCGATTGAAGAAGGCAAGGTCGGCAAGCGCAAGGAAGGCCCCGACTACAACTACGACTCCGACACACCCGAGGTACCACCCACCGTCGAGTCCCTCTCTCTCGAGATTGAGTCTCTGAACGAAACTTTGATGAGTCAAGATGCGTTGCTCAAGCGTGCCGCTTGTGAGAGGAACGATTTTAAGGCGAAGTACCTTAGCGCGCTTCATGAGCTAGATTTTGCTAAGGTGTCAGTGGTGGTTACCGAGGAGGTAGAGTGTGATGCTTGCGCCATTCACATGTCTGATCTTATCACTCTCCAGGATAAGTATGGCACTCTACTTGAGGAGGTTAGTGAGCTGAAGGCTAGGCCTAGCTTACTTGGTGCGTGTAAGTCTTGCTTAGGCTTGCGTTCTGAGCTAGCACAGAAGGATGCTAGGATCGCTGTGTTAGAGATGGTCAGCTCAGATAGCACTAGAGAGTCGGATCGCTTTGAGGCTTTGGAGCTTGAGATCGCGTTGTGCAGACACGACAAGATGCGTATCGAGGAGGAAAACACATACCTTCGGTCCATCTTGAGCTGGGTGTCTTGCCGAGAGCCGCAGTTGGGGATGATGCTTAGCCAATGCAAAAGGGCTGGCAGCACGGGAGTAGGCTTTGCTATAGGTGGGAAGGACGATAGCATGTTCGGTAAGATCGGTGAGTGCAGTGGTTTGAGCAAGAGTGAGAAACCCACCACAACTCCCAAGCTTACCAAGATCACTCCACCTAAGCCTACCAACCCCTTTGAGTTTCCTGTGAGAGATGGTGTGATTGAAGAGCCACCCAAAACCACTCCACAGAAGCAAGTGTGGATTGCCAAACCGAACCATCTTCGCAACCCACTTGACACAATGCCAAACATCTCTAGTGATCCCCTTCCTAAGAAAGCTAGAGCCACCCAACCCAACAAGAGAGTGTCTACCAAGAGTGCGGTAAGGTACCATTGTGAGTATTGTGGACGGGATGGGCATTTGGCTGAGTTTTGCTATAGGAGGAAGAGAGATGATCGAAGGCAGTTTGAGTTGAACAACCAGGACATGTACCACCCACGAGTTCAGGTGCGTGAACCGGAAGTTCGGAGGCACACTACTAGGCCTAGAGGTACAATGCCTCAAGGTGCTAGGCCTCAGGAGGTGAGACCACGTGGTGGCCGCGCCCGGCGTGGTACCAGTCGTGACCCATACGACTACGGGCCTCGTGGCGGTGGCTTTACTTCTCCCTTCTCTAGCGGATGACGTTTTCCCTATCGTGGTGATCGCTATCCCTCTGTAGGGCAGGAGATGTTTGGTTTTTCTCCTAACCCATTCTTTGGGCTTGTGGGACAACACTGGTATCCTTCATAGTTTACTAACCCCAGTGTTGGTCCGTTTTCTCACCCTATGTCTTTTTATTGATGTAGGAAGGAGGACTGGAGGAGACTTGGCTTGTGGATTCCGGATGTTCACGCCATATGACCGGAAGTGCCAAGTGGTTCTCCAACCTTGACCCCGTGCACCACACTGAGTATATCACATTTGGGGACAAGAGTAAAGGTAAGGTTGTCTCCCGAGGGTCGATCCGAGCGAACTCTTCTTTTGTCCTCAAGGATGTTGCCTTGGTTGCGAATTTGCATTTTAACCTTCTTTCGGTTTCGCAACTACTTGATGACGGTTTTGAAAAGAGTTTCAAACCTAATCTCTCTCGGATTTTGGACTCTCATGGTGAGCTTGTGTTGACACAAAAAGCGTTAGGATCTGCGAACACCTCGGGCTATTACCCGAATTCGATATCCAAAGTGTGTGCCAGTCGATTTGACCAGTTAATCGACAATGATGATAACTAGAACAAGATCCAAACAAGACAACGGCGATACGCCCAGATGTCAAGACTCAGCCTTGATCAAGATAACTAGAGCAGAGCTGAACGAGACAACAGCGATGCGCCCGGATGTCAAAGCTCAGATTACTCCCACGCGGAACTTGCAAGGGCTTGACGGAGATCGAAGAGATGCAGCCCGTCGAGACTTGAAGAACTCGTAGATAAACTAAGACTAATGCAATAAAAGGGTAAATTGTAGTAAAATTAAATAGGAGTAATAGATTTGTTTGATGTATGATTGATTTTATGTTCCACGCCCCCTAGGTACATATTTATACCCCAGCAAAAGGAGTTGTAAACAGACACGACTCATATCTTTCCTAAATAAAAACTCCTATTTCTAAGGAAACAACTGACTCGCGCAGGAGTCGGACAATAATATTTTCCTAAACAAATACCTCTATTTCTAAGGAAATAAATGACTCATGCAAGAGTCGGACTCAAACCTCTATAGCAATACTGGTATGAGATCACCAGTTTCCTTATGTCTTCTCTTCGATGAAACTTTCCATCGGCAGACTCTTCAATCCGCAACCTCCTTCTATTGCCATCGGCAATCCCCTGCTGACGTCAACCGCCACGTCATCCTGTGCCCATCGGCATTATCTCCTTATAGGTAATACCTTCCAATCGGCAACTTTTCACCTCCACTGGTAACTTGTCTTTACCAATTAACTCCTATCGGCAAAAATTGTTCAGCTTCCATCGGCAACAAACTTATCCCTTTCGCAGCATTCACTTTTATCGGTAACACCGACTGATGACCTTCCGATGCCGATAGAAAACAGCTACCGATCAATGCAAGTCTTAGCTCATTTGACACATGCCGAAAAACGGTGTCAACACATGCCCCCCAATTTCAGAGTGTAGAATATTTTACGCGCCGAAATTTTCTCTACTGTAACCTTTCCCTCCAAGATACTTGCACGACCTCCTCGATTACCGCGCGTAAAAATCACAATTTATCAACAAAATTCCGCGACTGCAGCGCGAACAGTTGTAAGCCCAATCATATCTCCTCGATTACCACACACACCTATTGCATACCCTTCCATATTCCTGCTCGGTGCGAAGAAAATTCCAAAATACCCCTAACCAGGCTTATAAAAGTTACCACCATCCAATCTGTTTTTCACCCTGAGCCTGCATTCACTTTCATTTGCCCTCATCTTCAACCTCGGCGGCGGCTCTGAAGAACAATTATGTGAACTCAAGCAACGACGACTACCTCAAGCAGAGCACGAACAACTTCAATGGTGATCAACTTCGAAGTTCCCAGAGTAAATCCGCTCTCTTCTTGCTTTATCTTCTGCAAGTTTCTTTTCTGTATTAATTTCGTAATCCTTTTCCCCTTTCTTTCCTTGATTTTTTTTTGAAACCTAGGAAATGTACAACAAGGTAGTAATCCCAATTGAGAAATCCAACTTTAACTGTCTAGGCCCAATGGGAAATCCTGATCCTACCAATCTGATTAATGCGGAGACCAACCGTATTCCCTTCAGATCCGAGTGCTTCAGCCTAGGGTTATGGAAAGATGCTTTCCGTTCATGGCCCAAACCCACCAAGGGATGGAAGAACTGGTATCTCAGAATAATCAGAACACAGCAAGTTTACTGGGCAGAGCGCAACCTAGACCAGTGCATAAGACTTTCTATTGTCGATATGACAAAGAATGAGAATATGATGATGGCTGCTGCCTATTTCTGGTTCGATACAATGAATGCCTTTTTGTTCAGACATGGACCAGCTACTCCCACCCTTGCCGATGTGCATATGCTTACCGGCCTTGATGTCGCTTCTGCCGATCCCTCCAACCTTTTCGGTAGGAAAGTTGAATATAAAGTGAATACAAGCAATATCGGCGGTTGGACTGGATACATTCAAGAGAACTAGAAAAGTGGATCGGTAAGTCAGAGGGAACACGCCATCTTCTTAAACATGTGGTTAGAAAAGTTCATCTTCTGTGGCAGAATAGTTGGACCTACCACCATGTATCTTCCCACAGCAGAGTTTCTGGCCGATGGAGCAAAACTCCCTCTTGGCCGATACCTCCTTGGATCAGTATATCACCTCTTGCACCAAGTATCCAGGAAGCTATTGCTAGGCGAGTCCATCGGCAACCTTGGAGGTCCTTGGTGGTTTATAAATATGTGGTTGAACGCACACATGTACAAGGTCCTCCAATTTGACTTATTCACTCAGCAATTTCCAAGGGATATATCGGAGGACTATGTATTTGATGATGATGAATCGACAACTCGTCCCCCACTCAATTTTGGGGAGGCTATCATAGTGCTACCAGGAACCGATGCCAATGCAGATCAATTTGGTAGGTTCTTCCAAAAGCTTTACAATGGAGTCCCCATTGCAGAACGGCTTTGGTGGCTTTATGTTGATGAAAACAACCGATTCCCGTTGTTATTCAACCTTACCGATTGGAATGTACCACAGAATGAAACAATCATGAAGGCTAGCATTGTTCCCCGAGCCATTCCAGTCAACATCTTTGGAACCGGGAAGAACACTCCCGCATCTTATGAGTTCTATTATCCATCGGCAGCAGCAAGACGGCTGGCATTTGGTCAATTGCCGATCAAACTCAGCTATGCCAACGTGATAAAACCAAGAGAAATTATCTCTGGTGCTTTGGATTGGAACAGAATTGGCAATCTTTCTCCCCATGCCGATACATCAAACATTGACCTGTCCACCTGGGCACCAACATCTTTTATCACAGAGTCGTACAAATCTTGGTGGCAAGAATGGAGAAGCCAATTGTTCGCCAAATCATCGCACCACTATCGGCATTTAATCGACGCCGATCACATCATTCCCGATGATGCAGTAAGTTTTTTCACTCTAATGCATTTCTTATTATTTACTTCTACTATCGGCATCTAACCCTCTTTTACTTAACAGGTATGATCCAATCCCCCGAACAAGCAAGAGCGGCAAGCATTTCAATCTTCGAATGACGAGCCCCTCATCAATCATCGGCAACAAGGCTCCTACATTGTCTGCCTTCACACCTCAAAGGGTACCTAAGGTTACCCTCAAACCTAAGTCGACACCCGCAAAGACCATCGCTACTCCATCGGCTGCTGCTACCATCTTGGCGCGAGCTTTTGCAGTAAATTTCTATTTCACTTATACCGATTACAAACCCTCATCGGCAACATTCACTTCATTTAACTTGCACCAAATATCTTTTACAAGCAACGAGGTCATCGACAGCTGCTCCAAATGTACAAGCTTCTCCAACTCATGCTGTCGATGCCCCCAAGCTTCGCAACCGAAATGGGTTGGTTCACCAACTGCTGCCCCGAAGAAGAAACGCTTGAGGCGAGCCACCCCAGCTGCATCACCAACTCCTGTTGACGCACCAATAGTAGAGCCACCATCGGCATCCATTCCTGAGCAGCCAACGGATGAAATTCCCGACCAGGAAACGATACCACCGCTGTAGGAACGAGCCGCAACAATGGAGACAGCATCGGCATCGGTACCAACACCTACACCAGGTGAAATCCCTGACCAGAGGACAGCATCATCGCCACAGAAGCCAGCCACCACAGCAGAGGCAGCACCAGCAACAGCACCACCAGCACCAACCGCTCCTTCCACGGAGGCAAGTTCATCGGCAACCATTGTCGATCTTCAAGATGATGCTATGCCAGCTGCCTTCCCAAGTCCCAGGCAAGAAATCCACTTTAAAATGGTAAGGTGACTATCATAAAACCCGTAACATAAACTTACAATAGGCAAGCTTTAATCTTCTTCTTTTTCAGGCCCAAGACTCCCCGAGTATCCTGTTCTCCTTCGCTGTCAACCTCCTCGATGAAGACAAAGATGAAGAAAGCTCTGCTCCAGCTCTATCGGCAGATATCAAACTCAAGCTCGAAGCACTACTATCTTTACTACAACAAGACATGTCCCATCTCGTTCAGGACTCCACTACAGTGAAGACAGCTTTCAAAGACATCCAAGGTCATCTATCCGCCGATATCGAAGAAACACTTTTCCAGGCAGCGTTCCTTGAAAGTAAGCAACTCCAGTATCAAAGGCTCTCTCGTCGTATTGCCGATAGGACTGTTCAGTCAGAACTCGAAGAGAAAATGCTTCAATTCAAGCAATCTGCCGACGAAAAACACAAGAACATAGGTCACTTAGAAGCTTCTGGTACTAAGCTTGATCAAGACATTGCACATCTATCGGCAAGGAAAGAAAAGCTATTAGCAGAGCTCAAACAAGTTGACGAGGCCTTGATTGCAGCCAATCAATAGAAGACCGAACTTCCAAATGTTATCCAGAATCTACAACAAGAAAGAGATGCCGACGCACGTCAAGCCCTCCAGATGAAGAAAAAGATCAAGCCAATAGAAGGATCTGCCGATGACGATGCCAAGGAGATGGAAGAAATAGAGCAAATTCGCCTACGTGCGATATCAGCTATTCAATCCATGTTGTAATTTGTTACATTCCATTGTATCGGCAAGTGTAATACTGATATTTGATTTTGCTTGTAATATAATGCCAGTACGCTTTTTACTGATGTCTCATATAACTTTTTCTTTCATGGGCATTCAAACGGGTATTTTATGCATCTACCCAAATACTCGGGTAATATTTCTTCAAGTATTTACCATTGATTGCTCTGGGAAACACAACTCCTTCGAGGGTTTCCAAAATATATGCATTGCCAGGAACAGACTGATTTATCTGAAATGGACCCTCCCAATTAGGAGACCACTTTCCGAACTTAGAACTCTTAGTCCCAATCGGCAAAATCAATTTCCACACCAGATTACCATCGGCAAATTCTTTCACCTTTACCTTCTTGTCATACCATCTGGCAACCCTTTTCTTATTTTCTTCAATGCTGATCAAAGCCCTCAACCGATGACTTGCTAAGTCTTCTAACTCATCCTTCATAAGAGTATCATACTCATCGGCTGTCAATTGATCTTGAGAAAACAACCGCCTAGAACCAGTTTTAACTTCCCAAGGCAGGACAACATCATGTCCATAGACCAACTGATATGGCGAAACTTTGGTTGCACCATGACACGCCATCCGATATGACCATAGGGCTTCATTTAACACTATATGCCACCTTCTAGGGTTTTCTTCAATCTTGCGTTTGATAAGCTTAATAACTCCTTTATTAGTCGCCTCAGCCTGACCGTTAGCTTGGGCATAATAAGGAGAAGAATTCAATACCTTGAACCCCATACTAGCAGCAAACTCATCAAACTCTCCCGATGTGAACATGGTTCCTTGATCGGTGGTAATAGTTTGAGGAATACCAAATCAGTAAACAATATGTTCTTTTATAAAATCTACCATGTTTGCCGATGTCACCTTCTTCAAAGGAATCGCCTCAACCCATTTCGTGAAGTAATCGGTAGCAATGAGTATAAACTTATGCCCCTTTCTTGACCGTGGATAAATTTGGCCAATGAGATCAATAGCCCATCCTCTAAACGGCCAAGGCTTGATTATAGGATTCATAGCCGATGCAAGTGCCCTCTGGACATTACCAAACTTCTAACAATCCTAGCACCCTTTAAAATAGTTGAAGCAATCTTCAAGAATTGTCGGCCAATAATATTCATTCCGCCTAATCATCCACTTTATCTTGAATGCCGATTGATGTGCTCCACACACACCTTCATGGATCTCGCCCATCAACTCTTTTGACTCTTCTCTACTAAGGCATCTGAGCAAAACTCCATCAATTGTCTGATAATACAATTCATTGTCAAGGAGCACATACTTGGTAGCTTGAAACCTTAGACGCCTTTCAACCTTCTTAGACGGATCTCTTAAGTAATCGGCAATCTCTTTTCTCCAGTCATCGGCAACCATTACCGATGTCATGACTTCTTGAATCGGCTGATATCCTGAAGCATTCTGTGCTAACCGATTGACCTCTTCATTATGCAACCTAGGAATATGCTCAAGGCGGTACTCTTTGAATTCTTTTAATAACTGCAAACACTTTTCATGGGTTGCAATTAAAGCTTCACTTCGGCACTCATATGTTCCAATCAATTGGTTAACTACTAACATGGAATCACCGAAGATTTCAACAGCATCGACACGTACCTCCCTGAGTAATTCCAATCCCTTTAGCAGAGCCTGGTAGTCAGCCTGATTGTTTGTTGAGGTAGCAACAATCGGCAGTGAAATTTCATATTTCCGTCCACAGGGTGAGATTAAAACAATGTCGATATCTGCCCCTTCCTTGCATGTAGACCCATCAAAGAACAAAGTCCAAGGAGCAATCTCTACAGATCTTATCGTATCGCAATGCTGAGTAACAAAATCGGCCATCACCTGACCCTTAACTGCCTTAACCGAATCATACTTCAGATCAAACTCTGAAAGTGCTAGAATCCATTTTCCGATTCTCCCACTTAATAATGGCATCGACAGCATATACTTAACCACATCATCTTTGCAGATAACAGTGCATTAAGCCGATAATAAATAATGCCTTAATTTTATGCAAGAGAAATATAAGCATAAACATAATCTTTCTATGGCCGAATACCTGGCTTCAGCATCTACCAGCCTTCTGCTTAAGTAATAAATCACACGTTCTTTCCCTTCAAATTCTTGGATTAAGGCTGACCCAATAACACCATCATTGGCAGACAAATACAACCTGAAAGGCTTCCTGTGCTGAGGTGGAACCAAGACTGGAGGGTTTACCAAATATTTCTTGATCTCCTCCAAGGCTAACTGCTGTTGAATATATAACTGCTGTTGAGACTCTAGTCGATTTGACCAGTTAATCGACAAGGACAATAACTAGAACAAGATCCAAACAAGACAACGGCGATACGCCCAGATGTCAAGACTCAGACTTGATCAAGATAACTAGAGCAGAGCTGAACGAGACAACAGCGATGCACCCGGATGTCAAAGCTCAGATTACTCCCACGCGGAACTTGCAAGGGCTTGACCGAGATCAAAGAGATGCAGCCCGTCGAGACTTGAAGAACTCGTAGATAAACTAAGACTAATGCAATAAAAGGGTAAATTGTAGTAAAAGTAAATAGGAGTAATAGATTTGTTTGATGTATGATTGATTTTATGTTCCACGACCCCTAGGTACATATTTATACCCTAGCAAAAGGAGTTGTAAACAGACACGACTCATATCTTTCCTAAACAAAAACTCCTATTTCTAAGGAAACAACTGACTCGCGCAGGAGTCGGACAATAATATTTTCCTAAACAAATACCTCTATTTCTAAGGAAATAAATGACTCATGCAAGAGTCGGACTCAAACCTCTATAGCAATACTGGTATGAGATCATCAGTTTCCTTATGTCTTCTCTTCGATGAAACTTTCCATCGGCAGACTCTTCAATCCGCAACCTCCTTCTATTGCCATCGGCAATCCCTTGCTGACGTCAACCGCCACGTCATCCTGTGCCCATCGGCATTATCTCCTTATCGGTAATACCTTCCAATCGGCAACTTTTCACCTCCACTGGTAACTTGTCTTTACCAATTAACTCCTATCGGCAAAAATCGTTCAGCTTCCATCGGCAACAAACTTATCCCTTTCGCAGCATTCACTTTTATCGGTAACACCGACCGATGACCTTCTGATGCGGATAGAAAACAACTACCAATCAATGCAAGTCTTAGCTCATTTGACACATCCCGAAAAACGGTGTCAAAAGCTTGTTTGCCGGATTTTACCCTTCGAGAAGGTTTTCGTGCGGAGTTTACTATCTCTTCCGGACCTTCTCGTTGTCTTCTTATCAGTTCTTCTTCCGAGCATTGGAAGTGGCCTAGGAGATTGGGACAATTGAGTTTTTACTTGCTTGCAAGGCTTAGCTCAATGGACCTTATCCAAGGATTGCCAAAGCTAAAGTTCGAGAAGGATTTGGTTTGCCATCCTTGTAGGCATGGCAAGATGGTTGCCGCTTCCCATCCTCCCGTAACACAAATTATGACCTCACAACCCGACGAGCTCTTACACATGGACACAGTTGGTCCAGCTCGGGTTAGGATGGAAGGAGGGAAGTGGTATGTGGTCGTAGTCGTTGATGACTACTCGAGATACTTTTGGACAGTAAGGATGAGGCTTTTCGGTTTGTTCGAGATCTGATTTTGAGATTGCAAAATGAGCTACCTAAGAATGCCATGAGAGCTATCCGCAGTGACAATGGAACAAAATTCAAGAATGCTCACTTTGCAACTCTTTGTTCTTCTTTGGGTCTCGATCACTAGTTTTCCTCACCTCACACTCCCCAGCAGAACGGTGTTGTTGAGCGCAAGAATCGGACCCTTGTTGAGATGGCCAGGACGATGCTCGTTGAGCATAGGACTCCTAGGCAGTATTGGGACGAAGCACTCAGTTCTGCTTGCTATGTCTCCAATCGCATTTTCCTCCGAGCTTTCAAGAAGAAGACTTCTTATGAGTTGCAATTTGGGAGACCACCCAAGGTAAGTCACCTATGGGTGTTTGGGTGCAGCTGCTTCATCCTCAAAAAGGGCGGTAAGTTGGACAAATTTGAATCACGGTCTTCTGATGGTATCTTTCTTGGTTATTCTACTCACTCTCGTGCTTATCGTGCACTTAACCTGGAGACTAACCGAGTGATGGAGACTTGTGAGATTACCTTCGATGAGACTATGCCCTGTGTTTCCACTGCTTTTGAGCTTGCAGGTGATGATGAGGTGAACACTAGCATCTTTGTGGAGGAGGAGCAGGATGATGCCGATTGGGGTGATCCCGAGCCAACTCCACTGGCTGCCCCCGTCAACCCTGCGACGTCCACTTTGGCTCACAGCCCCGACCCGACTACTTCCTCTACATGGGGGTCGTTTGAGCAGCTTCCTCAGTCGGTGCCCGTTGCACCTGAGGGAACTCCAACTGCTATCGAGGGGAAGGCCACTTCGTCCAGGCAGGCTCCCCGCCACATCCAGTGGCAACACCCGCTGCAGAACATCATCGGCGACATCGACAGTCGAGTCACGCGGACTAGGTCCTATCTCTCTCACTTTGCTCATTCGGCTTTTGTCGCTTCTTTTGAGCCCCGAGATGTTGGACATGCTTTGATGGATCCGGATTGGGTTAATGCCATGCATGAGGAGTTAAAAAACTTTGAGCGAAACCGCGTTTGGGTCATAGTTCCTTCACCACCTAGTTGCCACCTCATAGGTACCAAATGGGTTTTCAAAAACAAACAAAGTGAAGATGGGTTGGTAGTGCGCAACAAGGCTAGGTTAGTAGCTCAAGGCTTTTGTCAAAAGGAGGGAATAGACTATGAGGAAACCTTTGCTCCTGTAGCTCGTTTAGAAGCCATTAGAATCCTTCTAGCTTTTGCGGCTTCTAAGGGGTTTAAACTTTTTCAAATGGACGTTAAAAGTGCTTTCTTAAATGGCTACATAGAGGAGGAAGTTTATGTTAAACAACCTCCCGGTTTCGAAAATCCCAAGTTTCCAAACCATGTTTTTAAACTTCACAAAGCTTTGTATGGTTTGAAACAAGCACCTAGAGCATGGTATGATAGGCTAAAAACCTTTTTGCTTGCTAAGTGTTTTAAAATGGGATCGGTAGATAAGACATTGTCTCTCCTCAAGCAAGGCAAAGACACTCTCCTTGTCCAAATATACGTGGATGATATCATCTTTGGTGGTTCTTCTCATGCTCTTGTTGCCAAGTTTGCAGATCTTATGAGCTGGGAATTTGAGATGAGCATGATGGGAGAGTTGACTTTCTTTCTCGGGTTGCAAATCAAGCAAACCCGGGAAGGGACGTTTGTGCACCATAGCAAGTACACAAAGGACATCTTGAAGAAGTTTGACATGGGTGAGGCAAAGCCTCTTTCGACGCCCATGTTGACTACGACTGCCTTGGATGCGGACGAGGAAGGAGAGGCGGTGGACCAGACGGAGTACCGAAGCATGATTGGGTCGCTCTTGTACCTGACGGCGACTCGACCGAACATTCAGTTCGCCGTTTGCTTGTGTGCACGCTTTCAAGCGTCCCCATGGACTTCGCACAAGCAGGCGGTGAAACGCATCATGAGGTACTTGCGCTTCACTCCCGAATTTGGTCTTTGGTTTTCCACCTCTTCCTCTCTTGTGCTTTGCGGTTATTCTGACACCGACTTTGCCGGATGTCGTGTTGATCGGAAGTCCACTACTGGGACTTGCTAGTTTCTCAGGTCTACTTTGGTTTCTTGGTCTTCTCACAAACAATCTAGCATGGCACAGTCGATGTGCGAAGCTGAGTACGGTGCCGCAGCTAGTTGTTGCTCGCAGTTGATTTGGATGATTGCCACTTTAAAAGATTTTGGTCTTGAGCTTACTAAGGTGCCTCTGCTTTGCGATAGCACAAGTGCAATTAGAGTGGCCAAAAATCCCGTGCTTCATTCGAAGACCAAGCACATTGAGGTCCGCTTTCACTTCTTGCATGATCACTACGAGAAGGGCGACATTGACCTACGGCATGTCGAGACCCAAAACCAGCTTGCGGATATTCTCACGAAGCCTTTGGATCAAGCTGTGTTTTCTCGCCTTCGAGGCGAGTTGGGTGTTTGCTTCCCTTTTTAGTTGAGGGAAGTTCTTTGTGTATAGTTCTTTTTAGTTCTTACTTGTCTTTTCTTCTCTTCTCAATTGGTGTCTTGTTAGTGTTAGTTGGTGTCATTGCATTGTGCATCTCATTTGCATGTTGACACAGTTCATTTCAAGCTTCATATTTATAGCCGATATAATGAATATATGCTCTGTTTGAGGTGCTTTATGTGTCTATGGTGTTGCCTAACTTAGACTCTTTTTGATCCATGATATGCAATAGAGCTAAGTTAGGAAAGCTTTAAAACTAATTTTAATTCCCCATGTCACCTCTGAAATGGCACTAGCATGTGTAGGCTTTTGAAAATCCTTCTTGGCTGCCTTGTATATAACTTGTAACTATGGCTCTTCATTGTTTCATTCACTTCCATTGAGCACCATGCTTAAAATTGATCTAAAATTAAATTGCTCTCTGAATTATGAATTAGAAAGATCGAGTTGGGTCTGCTTTGTGAGCACTTCACCGTGTGTTCGAGACTGCTTCCCATATGGGTTGATTTTTGAGCGGTGTCGTGTATGACCAAAACCGGTGTGTCAAGTTCTTTGACTTCGCCCGGTTGGTAAGAAGTGGCATCACTTAGCTTACAACCACTCGCATACAACTTGTAATGTGACTAAAACTGAATTTGGCTGCAAAACTCTAAAATTTGAAAAGTTTATTCAGTTGGGTCATTGGCTTGTTGTATGAACTCTGCTAGGGATAGTTTTACTTGCTATACATGAGATTGCTTTTAGATAGATCCTATCTTGTTTTCCATGTCTAGTTGTCTCTAGGAGGTGATACCCTTTTTCTGCTCTCACATGTAATGCTCTCTAAAATAGCTTCTAAAGTGATCTTAAGCTCAACTTGAGTCTTTGTTCGGCACGTAGAACTTTTCCTATTCTCACAGGATCACATCACTTAGAGCATCTATTCATTGTCATAGCTCTAAGTATGAAGCTTTTGCACTCATCTTGCATTTAATGGCATTTGAGGCTATCTCTTTGAGTTTTTGAGCCTTGATGAGTTGCATGTATCAACAAGGGGGAGTAAAGGTGTGCATTTCATCCTCATATCCATCCAAAGGGGAGAAAATGTGCTTGTGAGCTGTAAAGCTTTTCAATTGGTATCTCGTGTTAACTTGGCTCTTTTCACTCTTTCTTGGTATCTTGAGTGTGCATCTTCCCAGGGGGAGCTTTTGCTAGATGTGTTGAGCCTTTGCCTCTTCTGGAGGGTCTAGCTTGCTTTGTTAGCTTTGACAAGTTTCGATTGCTTCTTGAGCATTAGGGGAGTTAAGGGGTTTTTAATTGGTATCTTTTGAGCCCCCTTAGTGTCTCAATTGTTGTTCTGAGTTTTGAGAGCTGCGATAGACTTCATTTGGTATCTTGATCTTGCTAGCAGTGTTGAGCCCATTTTTCTGCCTCTTCTTGAGGGCTAGCTTTGTTTTGCTCAGTTGCATCGAGCCGATGCCCATGTGCTTTTGTTTTGGCATCTGTAAGTGGCTTTGTCATAAGGTGTTTGAGGGTGCTTCAATTGGTATCGTTTTGCTTCTCTCAAGTGACCCAGTTTTGGCTTTTGTAGCTTTTTGGTCATTTGGAGAGCTTTACCTTGTGGTTCAAATCTGAAATGCACTTGTGTTGACAATGCACTCATCAAGGGGGAGATTGCGAACACATGGTGGATAAGTACCCATGTATGTTCAGCTTTGATGATGAGTGATTGACCAACACTTGAGTGTTTCAGTTTGAATGGCTTACCCTAACCCTTTGCGAAAGCAAATGTGTGCCTGTCTATCGGCTTGTGTTGTGCAGGTGCTATGCCTAGTGACAGTGGTCAATGGCATGGAGAAGGTCGAGTAGAGGCTTGCCGTGCCAATGGACCGAGAGCGGTGAAGGGTGGAAGCGGGACTCGGACTGAGGGACCATGGGCGCCGGCGGACTAGCTATGGTGGCTAGTACATGGCACCGGCGAGTCCGAGAACACATGGAGGTAGACCGAGTCAGCCGAGTCAAGACGGTGGACGCGCGCGTCGAGCGGAGGCTCAGGGGACTCGGAGTCCAACCGGGCGAAGACAAGGTGGCTCGCGTCGAGTGGTTTGGTGGTTTGGGCCTAAAAACCATCCGCGTCGGTTTCAGAGTTTAGGCCGCAAAACTCGGGGTTCGGTAGTTGAGCCCAAAGCTACCGGTGGCGAGTTTCCTAGGTTTGGGCCTCAAAACCTAGGCGGAGCTTCCAAGGAAGCGGAGATGACACGTGGCGGAATCCTGGAGGTTGCGTCGAGGCGACGACAACTCCCGGCAGGAAGCGGGCCGTCCATTCAAATGAGTGGCTGAGAGTTACCGACTTGGATTACAATGTCTTAGGGCTAGGTAATTCGGTCTTTTATCTACGGGGGTCTTTGGGAAATAGCCAAAGCCCTATTAAATAGAGGATGAAGGGGTATCCTCATCCTATGTTTTGAACCCTAATCACTTCCCCCTCCCTTTCTCTCTCTAGTTCATGAGATCCCTAGGTTGTTTCCACCAACCTTTGAAATAACTTGGTTTTGTTGCGAGGAATCAGAGGCCGTAACCTCCGTAAGCCATGGTGGCTTCGATTTCTTGATTGTGTCCCCGTTTTTCTTGTGTTCTTCATGGTTTACTTTTGCTCTCTCTTTTTCCTAAGATGATTTCTCTTTGTAGGGAGTAGCTTTCCAAATTCTGTTTGAACCAAGTTGTTCGTATTCATGAGGTGCTTCTTTGCACCGAAGGAATTCTCCTCAAACCTCATGAGAGTCATTGGTCTGACGGTGAGCGTCAGGCGAGTTTTCCGAAGCCTGGTTGCTTAATGTTTTGGAAAGGAAATCTCTCTGTGTGCGTCGGACCAGAGCCATTGGTCTGACGGTGAGCGTCGGACCAGAGTCTGGTGCTTGGGCACTCCCTGAGTAAGATTTTGTGTGAGCGTCGGACTTCCGAAAGTGTCCATCAGACTAGTCCGGAGGTGCTTGGGAAGCACCGGACCAAAGGCTCCGGACCACTTCCATTGGTCCGGTGGTCTTGACTGAAGTAGTCCGGAGCTCCTCTTGTTGGCTGTCCTTCTCCGTTTTTGTCGCGGTTTGTTTCTCCGGGATCGTGGCTAGCTCCGTTGTGTTCCTAGGACATCTCCTAGAACATCCACCCACTTGTGGGTCGTGAGCATAGTTCGTGCTTTGGGTCGTGCTTGGGACAACGGTCAAGACCTTCCGAAAGGAATTTTTATTTGGCTCCCATTCACCCCCCTGTGGTCACGGTTTCTAGTCCTTCAATCCTTTGTCTTGAGAAGTTGAGAGATAGAACAACTTGACTTGAGCACTAGTTTTCTCATTCTTTCACAAGTTTCATATCAGAGGTTTTGCAAGGTTTTGTAAAAGAAAACTTATTGTTCCTCAAAATGGTACTCTCGAGTCGCTCATAAGGTGTATGATTCCTCACCAAGGCATATATCAAAGTTTTCCTTCTTTCATCCTATCTCTAAAGCTTATGTGGATCTATAGGTAGGGATCAAAGATGTAACAAAATTACCTTGCATATATTGTAAAGTCAAATTCCGGATCCAAGGAGAGAAATGTCATACTCTTAGATCAAGATGTGCAAGTGTGTGGAAACATGGCAAATGATCAATACTCCTATATTTGGATGATCCCTCTTTCCTAAAATTATTTTGAGAAATAGCTATCTTTTTAATTTTTCTATGAGCTTTGAAGATGCTCATCATTTCTTTTTTTCAAAGAGCTTTGGAAATGCTCATAAATATTAGGACTTTAGACTGCCCTTGGATTTTTCATAATTTTGCATAGTCTATGTCTCATTTACTAGCAACAAACTAGAGAGAGCTTTTCTACTTAGAGCATGGAGTATGAACTATGTGGAAATGTAAGGCATGTTTCTGCGTACTTCTAGTGTAGAAGCAGCATGTATATGTGGCGTGTTCGTGATCGTGATCTTGGGAGCATGATAAGTCTCTCAAAAAGGGTCACAAAACTTGACCAAACTCAACACAAAGCAAGCAGCTTATATAGAAAGCTTATATTATGGAGAAGCATGTATGGCTTTGGTAGAAATTTTCACCATTGAGGAACAACAAAGTGTTTTATCATTTTAATAAATAAAACTCCGATAGTCATTCTTTCTTAGAACAAAATTTTAGCAGCTCTTATCTTGTCATATCATGTCTCACAACAACTTAGACTTAGTTACGGCATTTGCACCCCACAAAATTTTGAGGTTCATGATGTTTTCTTTTAAGCCAACTAATCCATACTTAAAGAAGTATCAAGTTGTAAACTAAGTTCTAGAGAAACACTTAGCAGAGCAACTATTCATCATTTTCATAGGAGATATTAATTTTCATGGAATATGTGAGAGTAGAGAAAGTCTATTTATTTTATTTTGTCATATGCATATTTTTCATTAAATGCAAAGCTAAGATAAGCAAGAAAATGCATAAATATAAATGCTGAAATTAAAAACTTACCTTAGTGGGGGAGAGAACCTCTCCCAAGCTTGTCTTTTGCTCAATACTGCGGCGGATGTGGATGACGTTGCCGCCAAAAGTCCCAACGCCGATGTTCTTCATGCATTGCTTGAATGTTCTCGGCAGTTTGCTGGATGATGCGTGTTGTCTCATTGTGCAATGAACTATGATAGATAAAAAGCTTCCCTCAACTAAGAAAGGAAACAAACACCCAACTCGCCTCGAAGGCGAGAAAATGCAGCTTGATCCAAAGGCTTTGTGAGAATATCCGCAAGCTGGTTTTGGGTCTCAACATGTCAGAGGTCAATGTCGCCCTTCTTGTAGTGATCACATAAGAAGTGAAAGCGGACCTTATTGTGCTTGGTCTTAGAGTGAAGCACGGGATTTTTGGCCACACTAATTGTACTCGTGTTATCGCAAAGCAGAGGCACCTTAGTAAGCACAAGACCAAAATCCTTCAAAGTGGCAATCATCCAAAGCAACTGCGAGCAACAGCTAGCCGCGGCAACGTACTCAGCTTCGCACATCGACTGTGCCACTCTAGACTGTTTGCGAGAAGACCAAGACACAAGAGAAGACCCGAGAAACTAGCAAGTCCCAGAAGTGGACTTCCGATCAAGACGGCAACCGGCAAAGTCGGCATCAGAATAACCGCAAAGCACAAGAGAGGAAGAGGTGGAGAACCAAAGACCAAATTCGGGAGTGAATCACATGTACCTCATGATGCATTTCACCGCCTGCTTGTACGAAGTCCGTGGGGACGCCTGAAAACGAGCACACAAGCAGACGACGAACTGAATGTCTGGCCGGGTTGCCGTCAGGTACAGAAGCGACATGATCATGTTGCGGTACTCCGTCTGGTCCACTGCCTCTGCTTCCTCATCCGCATCCAAGGCAGTCATAGTCGACATGGGCATCGAAAGAGGCTTTGCCTCACCCATGTCAAACTTCTTCAAGATATCCTTCATGTACTTGCCTTGGTGCACAAACGTCCCTTCTCGGGTTTGCTTTATTTGCAACCCGAGAAAGAAAATCAACTCTCCCATTATGCTCATCTCAAATTCCCTGCTCATAAGATCTGCAAACTTGGCAACAAGAGCATGAGAAGAACCACCAAAGATGATATCATCCACGTATATTTGGACAAGGAGAGTGTCTTTGCCTTGCTTGAGGAGGAACAACGTCTTATCTATCGATCCCATTTTAAAACCCTTAGCAAGCAAAAAGGTTTTTAGCCTATCATACCATGCTCTAGGTGCTTGTTTCAAACCATAAAAAGCTTTGTGAAGTTTAAAAACATGGTTTGGAAACTTGGGATTTTTGAAACCGGGAGGTTGTTTAACATAAACTTCCTCCTCTATGTAGTTGTTTAAGAAAGCACTTTTAACGTCCATTTGAAAAAGTTTAAAACCCTTAGAAGCCGCAAAAGCTAGAAGGATTCTAATGGCTTCTAAACAAGCTACGGGAGCAAAGGTTTCCTCATAGTCTATTCCCTCCTTTTGACAAAAGCCTTGAGCTACCAACCTAGCCTTGTTGCGCACTACCACCCCATCCTCACTTTGTTTATTTTTGAAAACCCATTTGGTACCTATGGGGTGGCAACTAGGTGGTGGAGGAACTAAGACCCAAACGCGGTTTCGCTCAAAGTTTTCTAACTCCTCATGCATGACATTAACCCAATCCGGATCCATCAAAGCGTGTCCAACATCTCGGGGCTCAAAAGAAGCTACAAAATCCTAATGAGCAAAGTGAGAGAGATAGGACCTGGACCGCGTGACTCGACGGTCAATGTCGCTGATGATGTTCTCCAGCGGGTGCTGCCACTGGATGTGACGGGGAGCCTGCCTGGACGAAGTGGCCTCCCCCTCAACAGCAGCTAGAACTCCCTCGGGTGCAACGGGCACCGACTGAGGAAGCTGCTCGAACGGCCCCAATGTAGAGGAAGTAGTCGGGTCGGGGCCGCGAGCCGAAGTAGACGTCGCAGGGTCGACGGGGGCAGCCGGTGGAGTCGGCTCGGGATCACTCCAATCGGCATCGTCCTGCTCCTCCTCCACAAAGATGCTGGTGTTCACCTCATCATCACCTGCAAGCTCAAAAGCAATGGAAACACAGGGCATAGTTTCATCGAAAGTAATCTCACAAGTCTCCAGCACTCAGTTAGTCTCAAGGTTAAGTGCACGATAAGCACAAGAGTGAGTAGAATAACCAAGAAAGATACCGTCAGAAGACCGAGACTCAAATTTGTCCAACTTACCGCCCTTCTTGAGGATGAAACACTTGCACCCAAACACTCGTAGGTGACATACCTTGGGTGGTCTCCCAAATCGCAGCTCATAGGAAGTCTTTTTCTTGAAAGCTCGGAGGAAAATGCGATTGGAAACATAGCAAGCAGAACTGAGTGCTTCGGCCCAATACCGCCTAGGAGTCCTATGCTTATCGAGCATCGTCCTAGCCATCTCAACAAGGGTCTGATTCTTGCGCTCAACAACACCGTTCTGCTGGGAGTGTGAGGTGAGGAAAACTGATGATCGAGACCCAAAGAAGAGCAAAGAGTTGCAAAGTGAGCATTTTTTAATTCTATGCCATTGTCACTGCGGATAACTCTCATGGCATTCTTAGGTAGCTCATTTTGCAATCTCAAAATCAGATCTCGAACCAAAGGAAAAGCCTCGTCCTTACTGTCCAAAAAGAACACCCAAGAGTATCTCGAGTAGTCATCAATGACTACAACCACATACCACTTCCCTCCCTCCGACCTAACCCGAGCTGGGCCAACTTTGTCCATGTGTAAGAGCTCACCGGATCGAGCGGTCATGACCTCAGTCACAAGAGGATGGGAAGCGGCAACCATCTTGCCATGCCTACAAGGATGGCAAACCAAATCCTTCTCACACTTCAGTTTTGGCAATCCTTGGATAAGGTCCATTGAGCTAAGCCTTGCAAGAAAGTCAAAACTCAAATGTCCCAATCTCCTATGCCACTTCCAAAGCTTGGAAGAAGAACCAGCAAGAAGACAACGAGAAGGTCCGGAAGAGATAGAAAAATCCGCACGAAAAACCTTTCCGAAAGGTAAAATCCGGCAAACAAGCTCACCACGAGAGTCCAAAATCCAAGACAAGTTTGGCTTAAAGCTCACCTCAAAACCGTCTTCAAGGACTTGCGAAACCGATAGAAGGTTAAAATGCAAATTTCCAACCAAAGCAACATCCTTGAGGACAAAAGACGAATTGACTCGGATCGACCCTCGGGACACAACCTTACATTTACTCTTGTCCCCGAATCTGATGTACTCAGTGTGGCACACGGGGTCAAGGCTGGAGAACCACTTGACACTTCCGGTCATATGGCGTGAGCATCCGAAATCCACAAGCCAAGTCTCCTCCAGTCCTCCTTCCTACATCAATAAAAAGACATAGGGTGAGCAAATGGACCAACACTGGGGTTAGTAAACTGTGAAGGATACCAGTGTTGTCCCATTTGCCCAAAGAATGGGTTAGGAGAAAAACCAAACATCTTCTGCCCCACGGAGGGATAGCGATCACCACAATAGGGAAAACGTGGTCCGCTAGAGAAGGGTGGAGTAAAGCCACCGCCACGAGGCCCGTAGTCGTATGGGTCACGACCGGTACCACGCTGGGCACGACCACCACATGGTCTCGCCTCCTGAGGCCTAGCACCTTGAGGTATTGTACCTCTAGGCTTAGAAGTGCACCTCTGAATTTCCGGTTCACGCACCCCAACTCGTGGGTGGTACATGTCCGGGTTGTTCAACTCAACCTGCCTCCAATAATCTCTCTTCCTCCTATAGCAGAACTCAGCCAAATGCCCATCCTGCTCACAATACTCACAATGGTACCTTACCGCACTCTTGGTAGGCACTCTCTTGTTGGGTTGGGTGGCTCTAGCTTTCTTAGGAAGGGGATCACTAGAGATGTATGGCATTGTGTCAAGTGGGTTGCGAAGATGGTTCGGTTTGGCAACCCACACTTGCTTCTGTGGAGTGGTTTTGGGTGGCTCTTCAAACACACCATCTATCACAGGAAACTCAGAAGGGTTGGTAGGCTTAGGTGGAGTGATCTTGGTAAGCTTGGGAGTTGTAGTGGGTTTCTCACTCTCGCTCAAACCACTGCACTCACCGATCTTACCGAACATGCTATCGTCCTTCCCACCTATAGCAAAGCCTACTCCCATGCCGCCAGCCCTTTTGCATTGGCTAAGCATCATCCCCAACTGCGGCTCTCGGCAAGACACCCAGCTCAAGATGGACCAAAGGTATGTGTTTTCTTCCTCGGTACACATCTTGTCGTGTCTGCACGACACAATCTCAAGCTCCAAAGCCTCAAAGCCATCTGACTCTCTAGTGCTATCTGAGCTGACCTTCTCTATCACATCAATCCTAGCATCTCTTTGTGCCAGCTCAGAACGCAAGCCTAAGCAAGACTTGCACGCACCAAGTAAGCTAGGCCTAGCCTTCAGCTTACTAACCTCCTCAAGTAGAGTGTCATACTTGTCCTAGAGAGTGACAAGATCAGACATGTGAATGGAGCAAGCATCACACTCTACCTCCTCGGTAACCACCACTGACGCCTTAGCAAAATCTAGCTCATGAAGCGCGCTAAGGTACTTCACCTTAAAATCGTTCCTCTCACAAGCGGCACGCTTGAGAAACGCATCTTGATTCATCAAGGTGTCGTTCAGAGACTCAATCTCGAGAGAGAGGGACTCGATGATAGGTGGTACCTCGGGTGTGTCGGAGTCGTAGTCGTAGTCGGGGCCTTCCTTGCGCTTGTCGACCTTGCCTTCTTCAATCTCCATGGTGCAAAAGCCACCGTACTTGGCGTCGACATAGAAGCATAGGCCGTTGAGCTTGTCCTCAACCTGTCCCTTCGACTCATCATCGCTTGAAGAAGCACCTCCATCGGAGGAGGCATCGATGTCGCCGAGGGAGGCGAGGAAGGCTCGGTAGCATCCCTTGGCCGAGCCACCACGTCGTCGGTTCAAACAGTTGTTGTGGAACCGTGAGAACCTAGTGATGACTAGGGTCAGCTCGTCATCTCCAAGAGCCACCACTTGCTCCTCTATCACAGAAATCAAAGACAAAACAAACATGGAGTGTGAAGGGTCAGAGGAGGAAGAAGACGTACCATCGGGGCCAGAAACCAACGCCATAGATGGTTTCGACGGGTTTTCAAGCTTGGCCCGGGTCTGGTAGTTAATCTCCGAGGACTTGAGCTTGCTGAACAGCTCCTCCACGGTCAGGGCATCATAGCCCGGTGACTCCTGAATGGCAGCCACCTTCATCTCCCACACCTTCCGATCAAGAGCATGCAAAAGCTTGATAGCCATCTCATGATCATCATAAGGCAAGTTGGTTCGATTAGCACGCATCTTGTTGACGATAGATTGGAAGCGAGTGAACATCCCGTCAACAGATTCGCCGGCCAACTAAGCAAAGTTCTCGTACTCTCTACGGTACATGTCGAAGAGTCTGGACTTGATCTGAGGGTTGCCCTCATGATATCTCAAGAGTGTTTGCCAGATCTCCCGTGCAGTAGTGAGACTCGAAACCCGCTCAAACTCCAGAAGAGACAAACAAGAGAAGAGAATGCTACGGGCTCTTGCGTTTGACGCATGCTGCATGACATGGGCATCGGTGATCCGAGCGTCAAGAACCACGTAGTACTCATTCTCACAAATCTCCCAAAACTTCGTGTCAAGCCCTTGGAGGTAAGCGGACATGCGCACCCTCCAATAGGCAAAGTTGGTTCCATCGAAGTAAGGAGGTTTACCAGCACCTCGCTCCATGTCGCCTTCGTGGATCAAGAACCATGTAAGGTGAATTGATCCTTAACCGGCTTTGATACCAATTGAAGGACCAAAAACGGCGACTAGAGGGGGGGTGAATGGGAGCCAAATAAAATCCAACTCAAAGACTTGACCTTTGTCGCAAACTCACTCCCAAAACTTGACCTCAGAAGAACCGACTCGCACATGACCTAACAAGTAGGTGGACACCTTAGGAAGACCCCTAAAGGTGCAGCGAAGCGATCGGAGAAGATGGAGAACGATCGAAGCCACGAACTCGAAACCGATACACCGAGAGCGGTACTCTCAACCCCTAGAGAGAAGAGGCAAGAACACACCCAAAAATACTTATGAGCACTGGTCTCAAAATTACCTAATCATGTTCCTTACGTGAATACGAATCCAACACAACAAACGGAACTTGATTCGGAGTCCGGACGAGAGAGAAACAAGCACAGGACTACTTCAGTCAGTGACCACAGGACCAGTGACGAGTGGTCCGAAGCTAAGGTCCGGAGCTAGGTGCTTCCCTGCAGATTTTCGCCCAGACCACCGGGCCACTCGCTATGGTCCGGTGCTATGGTCCGGTGGGTGGTCTGGAGGGTAGTTCGACGGAAAAATCAGCCAACTCAGTGAGCTCCCAACCTCCGGACTAGTGGTCCGATGGTACCACAGGACTAAACCAAGTGGTCCGGAGGTATGGTCCGGTGCTAGGGGCTGTTCTGCTGGCTTTTGGCCAGACCACAGGACCACTCGCCTATGTTCCGGAGCCTATCCAAGGTGGTCCGTCGCATGGCCCGACGCTCACGAACAGAGCCCAGAAAACCCGCGAAAACCGATTTCACTCTGCCAAATCTTCCCAAAACTCAACCAAATGAACTCCAACTGCAACCAAACTTTGTAGGCATGATCCTTGTACAGTTGGGGAGCTATCCCGAAGAAATCATCACTCAATTTGGCTTAGAGTAACAGGGGGAGAAGAGATTTGGGGAAAAGCTCAAGAACGAAGAACACCACAAAGAAATCGCCCGATCTAAGTACTTGTAAGGTTTGAGGAGAAACCCTTCGGTGCAAAGATGCTCCTCACGATTACGAACAACTTGGTTCAAACAGATTTGCAAGAGCTACTCCCTACAAAGAGATTTCATCTCAGGAACAAAGAGGGAGCAAAAGCAAAACGTGAATTACACAAGCAAAACGAGAGACGCGATCAAGTAATCAAAGCCACCATGGCTTATGGAGGGTAAGGCCTCCGATTCCCACCGAAAACAAAGTGCAAATCCTTACAAAGGTTGGAGAGATCAACCTAGGAACCTCATGAACAAGATAGAGGTTAGAGAGAGAGAGAGTTGGGGCAAATGAAAGGTGTTCAAGAGGTGGGATAAGGGATACCCCTTCACCCCCTACTTATTGGGCTTTGGCTATTTCCCAAAGACCCCCCTAGATACATTGAGTGAACTACCTAGCCTAATCATTGCAGTCCAAGCTCCGGAAAATATCTCCTACATTTTGAATGGACGGCCCTGCTTCCTGCCAGGAGTTGTCGTCGCCTCGACGCAACATCCAGGATTCCGCCACGTGCCAACCTGCTTCCTCAGAAGCTCCGCCTAGATTTTGAGGCCCAAACCTAGGAAACCCGCCACCGGTAGCTTTGGGCTCAACTACCAAACCCCAAGTTTTGCGACCCAAACTCGGAAACCGACGCGGATGGTTTTGAGGCCCAAACCACTCGAAGCGAGCCACCTTGTCCTCGCCCGGTCGGACTCTGAGTCCCATGAGCCTCCGCTCGACCCGCTCGTCCACCGTCTTGACTTGGTCGACTCGGTCTACCTCCATGTCTTCTCGCACTCGCCGGTGCCAAGTACTAGCCACCACAGCTAGTCCGCCGGCGCCCGTGGTCCCTCAGTCCGAGCCTTGCTTCCACCCTTCACCGCTCTCAGTCCATTGGCACGGCAAGCCTCTACTCGACCTTCTCCACGCCATTGACCACTGTCACTAGGCATAGCACCTGCACACCACAACCCGATAGACAGGCACACATTTGCTTTCGCAAAGGGTTAGGGTAAGACACTCAAACTGAAACACTCAAGTGTTGGTCAATCACTCATCATCAAAGCTGAACATACATGGGTACTTATCCACCATGTGTTCGCACTGGCTCTTTACTTTACACATTTACATTCTGCACTTGTTCTTAGCTTTCATACTAGAATTGTGTAGGGTGTTATTCCTTTCCTTAGCTTGCCACCGCTTTCATAGTCTAAGGCACACATCCGGTAGGCACGAAGGGGGGGATTGGCATTGCTAGGATTTCATTATTGCTTTAGAATTTTGAAATAAGCCCAATTCACCCCCCCCTTCTTGGCCATCTTGATCCTTTCAATTGGTATCGGAGCTTTGTTGCTCTAAATTAGGCTTCACCAACAAGAGCAAGATGTCCCATGGATATGGTCCACCCCCTATGTTTGATGGATACGACTTTCCTTATTGGAATGTTCATATGGAGGCCTATTTTGAGGCCGTTGATGCCGGCATTCACAAGCCCGCCATCCATGGTGGTTCAGTGTTCGCCGAAGATCCTTACTTTGAGAAGAACAATGCCAAGGCAAAAAATATCCTCTTCCATGGCATTTGTAAGGTTGTGTTCAACCGTGTGCGGAATTGCAAAACCGCACATGAGGTTTGGACCGACATTTGTGCTCTACACGAGGGCACTAAATGTGAAAGAGAGGAGCACTATCACTTGATTATTGCTAAGATGAACTCTTTTGCTATGCTTCCTCATGAATGTGCTAATGAGATGTATTCACGATTGAACATTCTTATAGAGGATTTGAATGGCCTTGGGCTCACTCAAATGTCTCCGGCCAATGTGGTGCGCAAGATTCTTTGTGTCTTGCCAATTGACAAGTATGGCCACATTGTCACCGTGCTTCACCAAGGCGATCTCTCCGCATCAACTCCAACTCAAATCTTGGGGAAGATCAATGCTCATGAGATGTATATGAAGATCAATGGTGGTTCTTCATCCTCCTCCAAGAAGAAAGACAAAGACAAGAAAAAGAGAAGGAGGAGGACTTGGCTCTCAAGGCATCCACCAAGGAGAGACGCAAATTGCAAGTGATGTATGAGAGCACAAGTGATGATAAAGATGAAGACAACATCGCTCTCATGGTGAAGAAGACCACCAAGATGTTGAAGAGGCTAAACAAGAATGGAGTCAAGTTTGACTCAAAGATGTAGAAATTTTTCACAAGTGCCTCAAGGAAGCCAATCTCACAAATGGATTGCTACAATTGTGGGAAGCTTGGCCACTTGGCTCATCATTTCCCCGAAGAGAAGCAAGACAAGTACAAGAACAATAAGTTCAAGAACAACAAGGGCA
The DNA here is from genome assembly GCA_022036555.1 of Microstegium vimineum. Classification (NCBI taxonomy): domain Eukaryota; kingdom Viridiplantae; phylum Streptophyta; class Magnoliopsida; order Poales; family Poaceae; genus Microstegium; species Microstegium vimineum. Next base: position 12,117,997 of record CM039129.1, on the reverse strand, counting down.
ACAAGGATGACTCAAGTGATGAGGAGAAGAAGAATGACAAGCCATTCAAGAAGAAGAACTTCAACTTCCACAAGAAGAAGGAGGATGGCAAAGCTTACATTGTTGGTGATTGGATCACCAACATTGAAGATACAAGTGACTCCTTCGATGATGAGAGTGAAGATGAGAAGGTGGCCGCATTGGTGATTGGTTCTTCTATTCCACTGCCACCTCCTCCACCATCATCGGGCTCATCCTCTACACACCTATGCCTCATGGATAATGGTGACAAGAAGGTACAAAAAGAGGATGATGATGATAGTGGTAGCTCAAGTGAAAGTGATGATTAATTTGACGCACCTTCCTATGATGAACTAATAAAAATTTGCAACAAATACTCAAGAATCATAAGGAAGTACAAAGCTAAAAATGACACACTACTTGAGGTACAAGAAAACTTGCATGCTAAGCTTGATACCTTATCTAGTGCTAATGATGATTTAAAGCTTGAGAACACATCTCTCTCATCTAGCACTAGGGATCTCAAAGCCTCACTCAAGCAAGTAAATGATAAACATGATAAGCTTGAGAGGTCATCACAAGAGCTCCACACAAGGTACAACTTGCTAAAAGATGACTACACCAAAATAAAAGATGAGCATGGTACTCTTGTGATTGCTTATGATTCGCTCAATAAAGATCTTGTCACACATGTTTCTATTAACCCAAGTGTTAAGTGTGACATAGCTACTTCTTGTGAGGACTTGCTTGATGAAGTTTCTAGTGAGCAAAATGCTAAGTGCAAGGGCAACAAGGTAGTTGAGGCTGACAAGTATGATGACTACATGAAGATGAGGGAAGAGAACTCAAAGCTCAAGGAAGAGCTAATCAACCTCAAGTCTAACAAGCCCTTCACCATCAAGTCGGCTAGTGAAGATGACAAGAAGGACACTCTCTTAATCAACACTCTTCAAGAAGAAAATGCAAAGCTCAAGAATGAGAAGATCAAGCTTGCAAGTGGATTGGAGAAGTTCACCAAGGGCCACAACCTCCAAAGTGAGCTCTAGATGAACACCATCATGAAGAATGACAAGATGGGTGTTGGATTCAAGGAGAACTGAAAGGAAAGTTAGCCCCTCGCTATGTCGGTCCATTCCCAGTTTTGGAACGCATTGGCAACATGGCTTATCGTTTGAAGTTGCTTGAAAATCTTTCGGCATTGCATGATGTGTTTCACGTATCCCAATTGAAGAAGTGTCTTCAAGTTAAGGATATGATCGTTGAAGTTGAAGGAGTGCAACTGGAACCTGATCTAACGTACTCTGAGTATCCTGTGAAGGTTCTTGATCGAAAGGATCGAATTACTCGTCGCAAGACCATCAAGTTCTATAAGGTTCAGTGGAACCAACACTCTGAAGAAGAAGCTACTTGGGAATCTGAAGATTATATTTTAGAGAATTTCCCAGAGTTTTATGCTTCTATAGCTTGAGCTGTTGTGTAAGGCCTGGTCATAGTTGTAACAAGGATGATGTGAAAGAGAAAAGTTTTTGATACGTTTCCTTTTCCATTACTTTGTTTCACCTTTAAATCTCAGGATGAGATTTCTTTAAGAGGGAAGGGTTGTAACACCCCTGGTGTTTAAGCACTTAATTAAAATTTGATCATGCCATCATATACATTAAGCATCATTCACTTGATTGAGAACCTTGTTATGCATTGAACTAAAATGAGTTTACTTGGTTGTGTTTGTTCATATATATGAATGTTGGTCATCTTTTCAAATTCAAACTTTCAAATTTTAATCCAAACCCTAATTACCAAAGGGGGTGGATTAAACCCTAAACATGATTTTCAAAATCTATAAGGAATTTGCTTATGATTGTTTAAGGAATGTGGTAGAGCTCTGTTTGAATTGCATTTGTGGTGTTTACAGTTTTTCAAGTGCTATTCAAGTTTTTAGAGTATTTCAAAAGGGGCTAATTCTTTTAAAAAGGTTTTCAAATTTCCAAAAATGCATTTTTATTTCTAGGCCGAATTTGAAAAAGTGCATATTGTCAAAAGTGTAGATCATGAAATTTTGAGAAACTTTGGTGTTCAAACTTTTCCTAAAAACCCTTGGAAGCTTAGTCAATTTGCAAATCTAACTCAGGGGCAGTTCAGGCATTTCCTCAAACACCTGCATGGCGGTGTGGAGCTCGACGCCGACACTTGGCCGGCCACCTGCCGACGCCACCGAGCGCCTCCTCCCTCAACGGCCGTCCTATCATGTGTGTGGCGTCGTCACGCACACTCCACACTCCTCAAAACGGGATGGAGTCCACTCCTTGCTCCCTTTCCACGTCGTGCACCCGCTCTGCTCTACTCTGCCGTGAGTGCCTCCCACATCGATGAGCTCGTCCGAGCTCGTTAGTCACTTCCAAGCCTCCAATCCACTGCCAATGCCTTCATACTGATCTCGCAGATCTTCCGCGTGAGCTGGTTGAAGCCGTCGAGCCTTCGTTTGCCCGGCGCAACCCCGTCCTCTCCATCTCCGGCGAGAGTGCCGCCACTCTGGTCCGCGGTCTATCTGGCTACACAGGAGCCGCATTGTTTCCCTCTTTCTTGTTTCATATCCTTCGTTCGTTGTTGATCCTCGAATGCCTCGCCGTTTCTTCTTTGGTGGTCTGCAACTTCGGGAACGCCGTTGTTGCCACCCTGCTCACCATTTCCACTGGCACGGTCTCCGTCGCTAGCTCGCTCTGCTTCCTCTCCGGCCGAGTTAGTGAGCGCTTCGTGTTCGGGGTAAGCTCCTGGTACTCATAGAGTAGCTAGTTGTAGCTAATTCCGAATCGTAGCCGTGGTTCGCGTTCGCTCCGATATGTCAGCGTCGCCGCATCGGTGCTCACCGCCCTGAGATCTCGTTCGTTGGTCTTTTTCGAGTCTGGGTCTTGCGCTAGCTTCGCCTAGCCGTCCTGAGTCGAGTCGAAGTGTTGGTTGTTCGAGCGCGTGTGCATTTTCGCCGGCGCACGTCGCGCAGACCTCCGCCGGCCGCCATGGCCGTCGGCGAGGTCTTTACGTTAGGGTTTTGCTTCGATTTTCTTGCGGTCAGCGTTGTTTGGGTGCCGCTAAGCATGCTGGGGTTGTTGGTCGAGCCGATTAGGTCTTGTGTTCGCTGGTACATGTGCGGCCGTGTGCGGGGTGCCGCCAATACCGTCGGCGAGGTCACCAAAGGAGGTTATAGCCTCGTTTTTCTTGTGTGTTTTGTTCGCGTTATCTTCCTGAGTCGTTTGCGATGCTTTGTTGCTCCGGCACATGTCTGTACTCGCCGGCGTATGTGCAGCTGAGCTCGGGTCGCCGGTGAGGGTGTTCTGAGGGATAGTTTTGGTCGTGTCGCACCTCATTGGGTTTGGGGTGAGGTGTAGCTTCCAACGCGAGAGTTGGTTTGCCATTTGGTTCACCGTCGCCGATGCGCCGCCGTGTTTTTAGGTCATCGGCGCCGCTGCTCTGCTTCTGTGTCACTGACGGGCGGGACCCAGCCGTCAGTGAATTAAACGAAGGGTTTTTCCCTTTTTCCTGTTTGAACTGTAATGACTTTTGTTATTTTTGTATGATTATTTATGTGCATAATTAAATTCTATAAAATTTGTGTATGCTATGTGTGATGTGTAGTATTTAAGAAAAATATAACATGTCCATGTTCAGTACATTTTTAATCCTGTAAAAATGCTCAAAGTAATTAAAAAATGGCTTTTTCATGCTTTTTCATGCTCTGTATGTTAATCCCAAAATTCTGGGAATTTTTGTGTAACCTTTACACACTTATACCTTTCTGTAAAAAATGTTTGGGAATTTTTGGATGAACTTTTATACATGGCTAATTATTTAATTAATTATAAAATATTTAGAAACTCTAATGACTTAAGGTTTTGAGTGATTCTGGATTAACTGATGCAAATGGTCATTGTCCAGTGACAACCACAGTTTGGACATGTATTTTCATGTGTTTTTTCTCAGTGCTTTTGGACATAATTATTAAACTTAGTAATTAGTTTAATTATGTTGTAATTAACTTGCTTTATGCTTTAGTTTAACTTTTCTTTCATGAAGGAAAGTTGTACTCAAGTTTATAATCTGTTTTACCCAACCTTTAAGTGTTGTTTGTATGTTGCAAAGCATCATGTCTATCATTTCAAGCATCATCTAAGCATATCATTATATCGTGTAGATTGTCTGTTGGTTGGGTTGGATAATTCCTCTCTTGAAGGGGATTTCTCTCTTGTTGAATCTGAGCCCGAGTTTTTGTATCCCTCTAACCAAGGCAAGCCCCGGTGCATCAAAACCTTTCCTTGTATTTAAAATCTTTTATTTAAATACACTTATGGTTATATTATTGCATTATGGTACTTTATTAAATTCCTACTTGATGCATAGCCTTATCCTTGTACTTTTGTACCTTTACCTTGTCACTTGTTTAAAGATGCAAACTTTTGGCTAAAAAATGCTTAGTATGCTTAGATCTTTTCTAGTAGGTGATTTCCGGTCACTTACACGTAGCGTATTGCTTCGGGAAATGGTTATGCTCTTTCGAGAAAGGGATGTTGGTGGAAGTAATAAATTGGGACCAGGCGGACACGGTGTTTGGGAGCCATCAGCGGTGTCTGGTGAGCGGGTTCTTTCCGCCTATGTCATTAGGAACCTTCCGTTGTTAAAGTCCATGGGTTGTGACTTTGGAGTACTTATCACATACCTTGGGGAAGCTGGACTCTGGCTATTCTCGTCTTAAGAATGGTCAAACCGCACTGGGAGTGGAGAGATGGCGAGAGTAGTGTGTACCCTCCAAGTTTGTGGAACTGGATGGAGGTGTACTATGCTCTCGGGTGGCGGAACCCTGGTTTTGGCGAGAGGATCCAGGGAAAAGTAGTCATATGTGTGCTTTAGTGTTGCATATGTCGTGTGATTCGAAAGCCTCAGCTGGGATAAACCGGTTTGAATCGTCGTGTTCCTCGGATATGGAAACATAACCCTGTTTTTATCAACGTAGTTAATAAAACTTTAATTGGATACTTAATGTTTTCCTTTCATGGATGGTTTATTACCATGTTATCAATCATAAATTTAGATTGGTACTTGAGTAATCTTTTGAACGAATTAAATGAATTTCAATTCTTTTATTAAATGCTCATTTATGCAAAATACTTGATTCTTGCAAACCACACCTTGAATCCTATGACTTGCATATCTTTTGTCCACCAAATATTTTTGTTTGTCGGATAAGTCTTGTTGAGTACACCGTACTCAGGGTTTGTTAACCCCTGTTGCAGATGAGGGTCCCAACCCAGTCTGTGTAGCTTCGTGATGCATGACCGTTGTTTCCATGGATGATGATGAGGAGTAGTCTGTCTTTGCTTGACTCTTGGGCAAGAGTACCTCGATTGTTTGTTTATACTCTATCAGCAGTTTGATGTATTATTATCTTATGACACTTAAGTTATGTTTCAAAACTTATGGTTTGTAATATGACTTCAAATTTCCGCTACTTTAAGTTAATATAAATTATCGTATTACTTCTGCAATGTTTATCATGAGGAGATCTTGTTCGGAAAGAGGTGAATCTCCCGCTGCAAAGTGGTGACACCTGACGGGATAATTGAGACATGGATCATTTGTTTTGGATTAAGTCGGATGGACATTAATCCTGGCAAGTGGGCCCTGTTCTTAAGAGGTTACCCTCCCCCTCCCTTTCGGCGTGGGCGGATCCGGCGCGGGCGAATCCAGCGCCCCTCCCCATGGATGGGCTCGGTGTGCCCGTGGATGGGCTTGCCGAGCCTATCCATGGAATTTCTCTCTTTTTTTGTTTTTTAGTCTGATTAACCATGGCAGTTTTTCCAACCTCCTCTATTAATACACGATTGAAGAATCATGGCCCTAGTTGGTTTCGGTGATTAACGATAATTAGCGATTATTATGACTAACGTGTGTTTTGCAGAGGCTATGCGTAGCTTAGCCATAGTGATCAACACGAATGGGCATTAATGGTCATCACTTAGCCCTCAAGATGGATATCGTTTCAGATTTCAAGGAGACATGATGAAGACCCCAGAATGATAGGCTAAGTTCCATAAGGTGATGAAGGGCACTTAGAAATAGATAGGGCTTTTATTTCATCTTTGACCGTACTATTAAGAGGGGTTGAGACTAGTAGCTTGACTTAGGAAAGCTTCATGAACTAGGTGTGGTGCACAATTGTCCTCCTTAGCTCTAAGCAAGCCTATGATGACCGTAAGATAGCCTAGAACAACTTCCGTATTCATCGCGACGAAAAACAAAGTTGAGAGGCCTATTTTCTGGGTGACGGACCCTCCTGACGGAGGCGTCGGACGCTCTCCGTCGCGTCAGACAAAGGCGTCGGACGCTGGGTTGTTAAGTTCACAGCGTCCATCGGCCTTCCAGTGGCCATGTGTTTCTGGCTAAGTTTTTCAGGGACCGACGGACGTTGTCCGTCAGTCAGGCGTCGGACGCTTGGAGAGCGTCCGTCGACCTTCCAGTGAGGGTGTTTTTCAGCCCGAGCCAGAGTGTAGCGTCGGACGTTGGGATGAGCGTCCGTCGCCCCTGTGACAGAGCGTCCGTCGCTGGGAGATCGTGTCAGAGTTAGCCATTGGGCAGGGCGTCGGAGCGTCCGTCGCCTAAGCGACGTAGCGTCCGTCGCCCAAACTTTGTGCAGAACTAGCCGTTGGGGCATGCGACGGAGCGTCCATCGCCTAGTCGACGGAGCGTCCATCGCCAACTTAAGTTGCTAGCCGAGCTAGTTTTCTAAGGGGCTATTTATAGCTCCTCACACTTCTCTCCCACCATGCCTTTGCTCATTTGAATTGCTGAGTTTGTTGAGAAGGTTGGGAAGAGAGCAAGAGCCCTAGAGTGAGAGAGTGATTCGCGATTTCATCCATCCTCTCCTCTAGTTCATCCAAGAGTTCAAGTGTGCATCCTCTAGTTGTGAAGCTTGAGTGAGTCAAGCGAAGATCGAAGCTTGTTACTCTTGGTGATCGACATCACCTAGACGGTCCGGTGGTGCTTGGAGGAAGGTGATCGCCGGAGGATTGTCGGCGGCCCTTCTTCATTGATGTTGTGATTGGTTGTGGGCGATTCACCGAGCCGGAGTGGCAAAGAATCATCCCGTAGAGAGCACTCATCCCTTGCGTGGGATTGAGGGGGAGCTATACCTTGCGAGGTGCTCCAATGATAACTAAGGGGGAGTGTCGACTCCTCGATACCTCGGCAAAACATCGCCGTGTCAATCATCTCTTTCCCTAGCTCTTTCTCACCGCATTACTTTCCGCATTTGTCTTTCAATTCATACTAGAATTGTGTAGGAAGTTTTCGCTTTCTATTGACTTGCTACCGCTTTCTAGTTAGGACACACAAGCGGTAGGCACTAGGGGGTTAATTGGCGCTTTATAGGTTTAATTCTTGTTTATAAATTAAAAAGATCCCAATTCAACCCCCCCCCTCTTGGGCATCTTGATCCTTTCAACGATTAACCATGACCTTTGATCCATGACGTTTGAAAAAAACTATCATGGTTAATCATTATTGTAGTAGTGAACCCTAGGGTCAACCAGTGAGTCTGGCGGCACTTGTCCTCGACTCTTCGCCATGATGCTTGTCCATGACGGCTCCCCACGCCATCGCTGCCACTGCGCTCGTCCGGTCATCCTAGATTTCACCATCACCGCAATAGGTTTTCTTCCTCACACTCGGACCAACAAGGACGCCACCGAGGGTGGACGACCGCCGGCTGCGGCGGAACCTCGGTCCGCACATCATAGTGCGTGGGGAGCAAACGCCCCGTTCGTCTGATCGTTTCAGTGGCTGATAAGCCGGCTGATGTCGTTTTCGACTGTTTTTCTGTGAGAGGAAAAGACTGTTTCGGTGGCTGATAAGCCAAACAAATAGGGCGAAAGACTATTGCGAGATGATGTTGGTGATGTGTTGCTTTCTTTGCAAATTTTGGTGATGCCCAGATCTACAACTTTCATGATCTACAACTTTGATGCGGGGATGTTTTCTTTACACATGACACTTGTATGTGCAGAACCTTATTAGCTACTCTTGGTGATCGACATCACCTAGACGGTCCGGTGGTGCTTGGAGGAAGGTGATCGCCGGAGGATTGTCGGCGGCCCTTCTTCATAGACGTTGTGATTGGTTGTGGGCGATTCACCGAGCCGGAGTGGCGAAGAATCAGCCCGTAGAGAGCACTCATCCCTTGCGCGGGATTGAGGGGGAGCTATACCTTGCGAGGTGCTCCAACGAGGACTAGGGGGGAGTGTCGACTCCTCGATACCTCGGCAAAACATCGTTGTGTCAATCATCTCTTTCCCTAACTCTTTCTCACCGCATTACTTTCCGCATTTGTCTTTCAATTCATACTAGAATTGTGTAGGAAGTTTTCGCTTTCTATTGACTTGCTACCGCTTTCTAGTTAGGACACACAAGCGGTAGGCACTAGGGGGTTAATTGGCGCTTTATAGGTTTAATTCTTGTTTATAAATTAAAAAGAGCCCAATTCACCCCCCCCCCTCTTGGGCATCTTGATCCTTTCAATTGGTATCAGAGCGAGGTTTGCTCTAAATTAGGCTTCACCGCCTAGAGCAAGATGTCCCATGGGGATGGACCACCTCCCATGTTCGATGGAGACGACTTTCCTTATTGAAAAGTTCGTATGGAGGCCTATCTAGAGGCCGTTGATGTGGGCGTGCTCAAAGCCGCCACAAAGGGAGGCACTCTCTTCGCGGAGGACCTCAACTTTGATAAGCACAATGCCAAGGCGAAGAACATTCTTTTTCGTGGCATTTGCAAGGATGTCTTCAACCGAGTGCGTAATGCCAAAGACGCATTTGAGTTGTGGACTACTATTTGTGCTCTTCACGAAGGCACAAAGAGTGAGCGTGAGGAACGCTATCACTTGGTCATGGCTAAGCTCAATTCTTTTTCCATGCATACAAATGAAAATGCAAATGAAATGTACTCACGTCTTAACATTATTGTAGAAGAATTGAATGGGCTCGGTCTCAACCAAATGGCACCGGCCGATGTGGTGCGCAACATCCTTTGTGTCTTGCCCATTGAGAAGTATGGCCACATCGTCACGGTTATTCACCAAGGAGATCTCTCCGCCATGACACCAACACAAATCTTGGGCAAGATCAATGCCCATGAGATGTACATGAAGATTGGTGATGGTGGCTCTTCATCCTCCTCCAAGAAGAAAGAAAAAGAGAAGGAGGAGAAGAAGGACTTGGTACTCAAGGCATCCTCCTCGGAGAAGTACAAGATACAAATTGTGTATGAGAGTGCAAGTGGTGAAGAGGATGATGATGACCTCGCTCTCATGGTGAAGAAAACAACTAAGATGTTGAAGAAGCTGAACAAGAATGGAGTCAAGTTTGACTCAAAGAAGAAGAAATTCTTCACAAGCTCTTCAAGAAAGACTCTCTACAAGATGGATTGCTACAATTGTGGCAAACTTGGACACTTGGCTCATGCTTTCCCCAAAGAGAAGAAAGACAAGTACAAGAACAAGAAAGTCAACAACAAGTTCAAGTACAACAAGGGCAACAAAGATGAGTCAAGTGATGAGGAGAAGAAGGATGACAAGCCATTCAAGAAGAAGAAGAACTTCAACTTCCACAAGAAAAAGAAGAATGGCAAAGCCTACATTGTTGGTGATTGGCTCACCGACATTGAAGACACAAGTGACTCATCCGGAGATGAAAGTGAAGATGAGAAGGTGGCCGCCTTGGTGATTGGGTCATCTACTCCACCGCCACCTCCTTCATCATCTCCGGACTCATCCTCTACACACCTATGCCTCATGGCTAAAGGTGACAAGAAGGTACAAAAAGAGGATAATGATGATGAGGCTAGCTCTAGTGATGATGAGTTTGAGGCACCTTCCTACGATGAGCTAATTGTGATTTGTAACAAATACACTAAGCTCATTAGGAAGTATAAAGCTAAAAGTGAATGACTAGAGAAAGCCAACGATAACTTGCATGCTAAACTTGATGACTTGTCTAGTGCTAATGATGATTTAAAGCGTGAGAACAAATCTCTCTCATCTAGCGCTAGGGAGCTCAAAGCCTCACTCAAGCAAGCTAATGAGAAACATGATAAGCTTGAGAGGTCAACACAAGAGCTCCATACAAGATACAACTTGCTAAAAGATGACTACAACCAAGTTAGAAATGAACATGGCACACTTGTGATAGCTAACGAATTGCTTACAAATGATCTTGCTACACATGTTGCTATTAACCCAGTTGTTAAGTGTCATATAGCTACTTCTTGTGAGGACTTGCTTGATGAAGTTGCTAGTGAGAAAAATGCTAAGTGCAAGGGCAAGAAGGTAGTTGAGGCCGAAAAGTATGATGACTATGTGAAGATGAGGCAAGAAAACTCCAAGCTCAAGGAAGAGCTAATCAACCTCAAGGCAAGCAAGCCATTCACTATCAAGTCGGCCAAGCAAGATGACAATGATGCAATGACCTTGATCAACTCTCTCAAAGAGGAAAATGCAAAGCTCAAGGTTGAGAAGATCAAGCTTGCAAGTGGAATGGAGAAGTTCACCAAGGGCCACAACCTCCAAAGTGAGCTCTTGATGAACACTATCATGAAGACCGACAAGTCCGGCATTGGGTTCAAGGAGAATCAAATCATGAAGGCCAAGGTCAAGATAGAAGCCAAGAACTACTACAAGAACAAGGCCATGAGGAACAACTATGGCACACCAAAGCCCAAGCCCAAGAAGTGCTTTGGATGTGGTCAAGAGGGTCACTTTGAATTCCAATGCAAGACTCAACCTCCCAAGACCTTGCCCAAGCACACAAGGCCTTTTGCGCATGATGCACACTTCATCATCAACAAGGACTCCAAGGGTAGACCCCTAGTTGTGTTTCTCGGTCCTAAGATGAAGAACAAGCCCAAAGTGCTATGGGTTGCTAAGGAGTTGGTAGACAAGGCTATGGGACCTCGCCAAGTGTGGGTTCCCAAACAACAAGCTTAACTTCAAGTTGCTTGTGTGTAGGTGAACTACAAGACCGGTGGAAGTCATTGGGTGATTGATAGTGGATGCACTCAACATATGACCGGTGACTCCCGGATGTTCACCACACTTGAGGAAGATTGTGAAGGGCAAGACAAGATTACCTTTTGGGATAACTCAAAAGGCAAAGTGCAAGGCCTAGGCAAAGTGGCAATCTCAAATGATCAATCAATATCAAATGTCTTGCTAGTACAATCTTTGAGCTTCAACTTGCTATCGGTAGGACAACTATGTGATCTTGGTTTCCAATGTATCTTTACTCCAAATGAGGTAGTTGTGTCCAAGATTGAAGATTCATCATTGATATTCAAAGGGTTTCGGCACAACAATCTCTACCTAGTGGACTTCACCTGAAATGAAGCTAGTTTGCAAACATGTCTATTCTCCAAGAGTTCTTTGGGTTGGCTATGGCATAGAAGATTAGCACATGTGGGAATGTCAACCCTTGAAGAAGCTTGTCAAGAAGGAGTTGGTTAGAGGTGTGAAGGATGTTGTGTTTGAGAAGGACAAACTTTGTAGTGCATGTCAAGCCGACAAGCAAGTGGCAAACACTCACCCAACCAAAGCTTTCATGTCAACCTCAAGAATCCTAGAGCTACTTCACATGGATCTATTTGGACCTACCACCTATGCTAGCCTTGGTGGCAATCTCTTTTGCTTGGTGGTAGTTGATGACTACTCTAGGTACACTTGGGTGTTCTTTCTTCAAGAAAAGGGAGAGACTAAATCAATATTCAAGAAGTTTGCAACTAGAGTCCAAAATGAGTTTGATGTGAAGATCAAGAAGATAAGAAGTGACAATGGGACCGAGTTTGTAAACACCAAGATTGAAGACTATTGTGATGAAGTTGGGATCAAGCATGAGGTGTCCGCTACCTATACCCCTCAACAAAATGGTGTAGTAGAGAGAAAGAACCGAACACTAATCACACTTGTAAGATCAATGCTTGATGAATACAACACCTCCGAGAAGTTTTGGGCCGAAGCAATCAACACCGCATGCTATGCGGCCAACCGGCTATTTGTCCAAAGGCTTCTCAAGAAGAACCCCTATGAGCTTGTGAATGGGAAAAAACCGGATATATCCTTTTTCCGAGTGTTTGGATGCAAAGTGTATATCTACAAGAAGCGCCAACACTTGGGAAAGTTCCAAAGGAGATGTGGCATTGGTTTCTTACTTGGTTATTCTCTTAAATCCAAGGCATATCGAGTATTTAACAAAGCCTCCGGCCTAGTTGAAGAAACATATGACTTGGAGTTTGATGAAACTAATGGCTCTCAAGAAGAGCATGAAAATCTTGATGATGTAGGTGATGAACCCTTGAGGGAGGCTATGAAGAATATGCCCGTTGGTGCAATCAACCCACAAGAGGTGGAAGAAGTTGAAGATGATGCAAATCAAGTACCCTCTCCACCTCACACGCCTCAAGTTGATGAAGAACAAGTGAGGGAAGCACAAGAAGATACCTTCATCCCTCAAGATCAAACCGAGGCTCAAGCTAGTGATGTTGATGCACCACAACCTCCTCCCCAAGTGATTAATAGAAGATCTACACCTATGATTCAAGCTCATCCACAAGACCTTATCATAGGGAGTCCATAAAGGGGGGTAACAACTCGATCTAAACTTGCTTCTTATGTTGAACATCACTCCTTTGTTTCCTTTGTTGAGCCTTCTAGTGTGGAGGATGCACTTGCGGATCCGGATTGGGTGAATGCCATGCATGAAGAGTTGAACAACTTCACCCGGAACGAAGTGTGGACACTAGTAGAAAAGCCCAAAGGAGCAATAATCATTGGCACCAAGTGGGTGTTTAGGAACAAGAAAGATGATCAAGGCATGGTTGTGAGAAACAAGGCAAGATTGGTGGCAAAGGGGTTCGCCCAAGTTGAAGGCTTGGATTTTGGGGAGACCTTTGCACCGGTTGCAAGACTAGAAGTCATTCGTATCCTTTTAGCATATGCTTCACATCATAAAATGAAACTATTTCAAATGGATGTGAAGAGTGTCTTTCTAAATGGTTTCATCAATGAATTTGTTTTTGTCTCACAACCTCCCGGGTTTGAAGACCCGAATTGTCCTAATCATGTGTATAGGTTGTCCAATGCACTCTATGGATTGAAGCAAGCTCCAAGAGCTTGGTATGAGAGGCTAAGGGACTTCCTACTCAAGAAGGGCTTCAAGATCGGGAAAGTGGATACCACACTCTTCACCAAGGTGCTAGATGGAGAGATCTTTGTTTGCCAAGTGTATGTCGATGACATTATATTTGGGTCAACAAACCAAGATCATAGCAAGGAATTTGGTGCATTGATATCCAAGGAGTTCGAGATGTCGATGATTGGCGAGCTAACCTTCTTCCTTGGCTTCCAAGTGAAGAAATTGAGGGAGGGCACCTTCATATCTCAAGAGAAGTACACTTATGATGTGCTCAAGAAATTCAAGATGGAGGATTGCAAGCCAATCAAGACCCTAATCCCTACTAATGGGCATCTCGATCTCGATAAGGGAGGTAAACCGATTGACCAAACTCTTTACCGCTCAATGATCAGTAGTTTACTTTACCTCACCGCATCTAGGCCGGATATCATGTTTAGTGTGTGTATGTGTGCTAGGTTTCAAGCAAGCCCTAAGGAGTCGCATCTTTGTGCGGTTAAAAGAATCCTTAGGTACATAAGGCACACCCCTAGCATGGGTCTTTGGTATCCCAAAGGAGCTCCCTTCCAATTAGTTGGCTATTCCGATTCGGATTATGTCGGGTGTAAGATTGATAGGAAGAGTACCTCCGACGGGTGCCACATGCTAGGAAGATCACTTGTTTCTTGGTCCTCAAAGAAGCAAAACAGTGTGGCACTGTCAACCGCTGAAGCGGAATACATTGCCATGGGAGCAAGTTGTGCACAAATCTTATACATGGCCCAAATACTTCTTGATTACGGCATGGTTTTAAAAGATGTTCCACTTTTGTGTGATAATGAGAGCGCCGTAAAGCTTGCTAACAACCCGGTTCAACACTCTCGCACCAAGCACATAGATATTCGCCATCACTTTCTTAGAGATCATGTGGCTAGGAAAGACATAACACTAGTTGGAGTTAAGAGCAAAGATCAATTGGCGGATATCTTCACTAAACCTCTCGATGAAGCAACCTTTTGTAGGTTGAGAAGCGAGTTGAATGTGCTTGATCACTCTAACTTCACTAAAAGATGATCTTGTGTGAACCCATCTTGCATCATGTGTAAAATAATCATGTTATGCACATAGGCTTGGCTAACCCGGTTGAGATAACCGCCCTCAAAGCGTATGACAAAGCTCAACCGCAGTTTAAACTTGCAAGCAACCTAGATTCAACTTCCGTAATGCATAGCATATGCATGAGTGTTGCTTTTTCGGTTCTTTTCGGTTAAGTTTGAGCATCCTCTGTGTTCGTCCACTTAGGGGGAGCATTCCAAGCTCAAGACACTTCTATACCCCTCTTGTGGCCATATGATGACTCCTTGGTATTTCCATTCAAATATTTTGAGCTAAAACTAAAATCTAAGCCTATGGCAAACTATTTGAAAATGTGAGTTTGAGAGATGGTTCTCATATCAAGTCCAATCAGGTATTATTTGGATCTTATTGCGATTGGAACTTGGTTGGGAGAAAGACGCAAAAACAAAATTAGAAAAATTCTATTTAAAAGGCATCGGACGCTGCCGATGGACGCTCGGCGTCAAATGCCTCAGCGTCCGTCGCGATCGTCCGGAGACTGAACGTTGCCTGTTAGCAGGGCGACGGACGCTCCCCAGGGAGACTGAACGTCGCGTGCCACTCTTGCAGTTGGTTGGTCTGCAGATTGTCAGTGATTGATTGTCAGTGGGCAGGGAGTTTGTGGTTTGACAGTTGAGGATCTTTTGTCAGAGGTTTGTTTGCAAAGTTTTATAAATGGCAAGAACGAAGAACGCCAGCCCCGTTCCCGGTAGTGGTGGTGACACTCCACCTCCACCGCGTCCACCCACTAATTGGGGAAGGGGCAAGCAGAAGGTTGTCTCAAAGAAGCACAAGAGGCCACTTATGGATCCGGGTTCAGCAGCAGCACTTGCAGTGGCAGAGGCCGCAGAGATCGCGGAGCGAGGAGGACATTGCGCCAGTTTGAGGCTCTTGCCTCATCGTGGAGCGCGTCGTGAGTCCCCTACGCGTCCAGAGACAGAGCCCGTCGAGGCTACTAAGGCAGAGGAGGCAGAGCCCATCCCAGAGACTGAGCAGACAGAGGCCGCGGGCCCGTCCTCGATTGGTGAGCTAATGAGCCGTAGAGTTACACGGTCCAGAGGCTCTGGTGCACCACCTAGTCCTCCAGGACCTCAGCTACCAGATCCAGTGAGGCATCAGGTCAGGGTTCTCACAGCGAAGCAGGTTCAGCTACTCCGCTTCGTGGACTTTCAGTCCTGGTTCCCAGCTCAGAGAGACCCCCGTGCTGGACATGCATTCTACACCACGGTTCACGAGGACTTCTACAGAGCGTATGTCCACACTGACGCTCCTCTTAGGGCTCACAGAGTGTGCCCACCTGCTCACATAGAGGGGGTCGGTGGTCCAGAGATCCTTCAGCACCTGTAGTATCTTCAGGGCCTATCAGATATGATGGGACGATCAGGATCTTATCAAAAGGACTGGGTCTATCAGTTCTATGCCTCACTATGGATCTCCCCTGATCACGAGTTCTTTCACTTCGGCTTTCAGGGCCGCAACTTCAGAGTCTCAGCTGCTCGGTTTAGAGAGCTCTTTCACTTAGAGTCCTCCCCTACGAGGATTCATAGCTTGTGTTACGGGGATCAAGAGGCCCCTCGCCGACCTCACAACGGGATAGTGCCATCCACAAACTTCGTGAGGCCATGCTTTCAGCTGCCGTTCTCAGAGGGTTCGAGCCGTACACCGAGAGATCTCACTCCTCTTGCTCGGATCCTCCATAAGGTACTCAGGCGTACCATCCTTCCTAGGATTGGAGCTCGGGACACCATTACCCGCCTATAGCTATGGCTCCTTGCTCATATCATCCGGAAGGAGAAGTTTGACCTTTGGGATCTGATTGTCAGCGAGCTTGAGGATATCATAGCTGCAGGATTCAGAGGTCACTGGCAGCTACAGTTTGCTCACTGGATTTCATACCTTATAGTTGCCAAGACTCGATCAGGAGCTCTGCGAGTCACTCTTACTAGGTCAGAGACTGAGTTTCCAGTGTACTCGATGAGTCAGTTGGTCATGCATGGGAACCTGCCTCGCCCCAGCAGAGCATACAGACCAGGCACCAGACAGGCAGGTCTGCCACCTCAGTTGACAGAGGATACTGATGCTACAGTTGAGCAGATCGCCCAAGCAGAGCTTGCAGATCTTGATGATGAGATTGACACTGCTGCCGAGACTGTCTACAGAGAGGACCTGGATTCTGACAGTTCAGATGAGGATTATCAGCCAGTGCGCGAGTACGCACCGATGTCTCATGACCATGAGGCAGGAGGGTCAGGTGCAGCTGCAGCTCCAGCTCCAGGTTCCAGCACTTCAGAGACTACCTTACTTACCATCCTTTCGAGGATGCAGGAGGAGCAGGCACGACAAGCAGAGGAGCAGAGGCGACAGGCTGCCAACGTTCGGAGGCTTACAGAGCAGCAGTTGGCCGCTCAGGCACAGACTCAGGCCAGACAGGACGAGTTTCAGCGCCAGTTATTGGCCTATCAGCTGCAGCAGGCAGAGATTCAGAAGACCCAGACCTTGTTACTTGAGCGTCTTCTAGCCTCCACCTCCGGGCAGACATTCACTCCTCAGATTCAGTTGCCCGGAGTCTCGCAACAGCAGCAGTTCACCTCACCGGCACAGCAGACTCCAATTGTAGTGGTACCGACTCCAGCGTTACTGTCCGGAGGACAGCAGAGTCAGGCACCAGCTACTCCTCCATTCCAGGCACCAGCCTCTCTAGAGTGTCAGTCTCCGAGGACCCAGGTGTCCTCTTGGTTAGTTTCGCCCGGCGAGCTTCAGACAGGATTTACTCCTATCTGGGGAACTACCATAGCAGAGGCCTCGCGTGACCTCTCAGCCTCCTACTTGGAGATCACAGGAGATGATTCCCCAGGAGCAGCTCAGCTAGACTCACCAGCTCTAGAGGTTGAGATGGATCCTCAGACTGTTACAGAGGCTTAGGATGAGGGAGTTACAGTTGTAGTCTCCTCTCCACCTCAGACCCACCCAGCAGAGTTTGTAGCAGCAGTGTCACTAGTTGCACTGGCAGTGACACCTTCCCCCACGCCTCGAGTCTTTACTCGTCGGGTTCCCAGGCCTGCTACTACAGAGGCAGGACCGTCAGAGGCACCAGCTGAGCCTCAGGGGGAGTCAGTTGAGTCAGCAGCTCCAGAGCTTCCAGTGTCAGCTCCAGAGGTCACCCCAGCTGCGCCTACACCTGCAGAGGCCGAGGCAGATGTTGAGTCAGACGAGTCAGATCTTCAGGACTTCATCATGCTCGATCGCAAGGCTGCAGCTCCTTCACCTTCATCTCCAGCCCTAGATGCTTAGTTGTTGGTGCTAGACGCCAAAGGGGGAGAGAGAGTCGAGTATAGAGATAGGGGGAGGGATTTGAATCTTTGTGTGCTTAAATTCCCCGTACCATCATGTCAACTTTTATGCACTTGTATCTATGTGTGATGAATATTATGGTTGATGCTTGTGTGAGAAATGGTTGGATGTGACAAACTCTTGATTATCACTAATATATCTTGTGAGTTGTCTCATGTTTCATGATATATCTCTATGTTCAAATGATAATTGAGCTTCCGCGCTATACTCTGTTACATGTGTTGAGAATACCAAGAGGTACTCCTTTTTACATTCATATCTATGAGTATCATGTTTTGTGTTTTGACTTGGGTGAGCAAGTATGTTTCATTACAAATTCACTAACCCTTACTCAACTATTCCAAGTCACCAAAATCCTAAACTCTCACTCTTATCCATACTCGAGGAATTATTGTCGTCAATCACCAAAAAGGGGGAGATTGAAGAATCATGGCCCTAGTTGGTTTCGGTGATTAACGACAATTAGCGATTATTATGACTAACATGTGTTTTGCAGAGGCTATGTGTAGCTTAGCCATAGTGATCAACACGAATGGGCATTAATGGTCATCACTTAGCCCTCAAGATGGATATTGTTTCGGATTTCAAGGAGACATGATGAAGACCCTAGAATGATAGGCTAAGTTCCATAAGGTGATGAAGGGCACTTAGAAATAGATAGGGCCTTTATTTGATCTTTGACCGTACTATTAAGAGGCGTTGAGACTAGTAGCTTGACTTAGGAAAGCTTCATGAACTAGGTGTGGTGCACACTTATCTTCCTTAGCTCTAAGCAAGCCTATGATGACCGTAAGATAGCCTAGAACAACTTCCGTATTCATCGCGATGAAAAACGAAGTTGAGAGGCCTGTTTTCTGGGCGACGGACCCTCCTGACGGAGGCGTCGGACGCTCTCCGTCGCGTCAGACAAAGGCGTCGGACGCTGGGTTGTTAAGTTCACAGCGTCCGTCGGCCTTCCAGTGGCCATGTGTTTCTGGCTAAGTTTTTCAGGGACCGACGGACGTTGTCCGTCAGTCAGGCGTCGGACGCTTGGAGAGCGTCCGTCGACCTTCCAGTGAGGGTGTTTTTCAACCCGAGCCAGAGTGTAGTGTCGGACACTGGGATGAGCGTCCGTCGTCCCTGTGACGGAGCGTCCGTCGCTGGGAGATCGTGTCAGAGTTAGCCGTTGGGCAGGGTGTCGGAGCGTCCGTCGCCTAGGCGACGGAGCATCTGTCGCCCAAACTTTGTGCAGAACTAGCCATTGGGGCATGCGAAGGAGCGTCCGTCGCCAACTTAAGTTGCCAGCCGAGCTAGTTTTCTGAGGGGCTATTTATAGCTCCTCACACTTCTCTCCCACCATGCCTTTGCTCATTTGAATTGTTGAGTTTGTTGAGAAGGTTGGGAAGAGAGCAAGAGCCCTAGAGTGAGAGAGTGATTCGCGATTTCATCCATCCTCTCCTCTAGTTCATCCAAGAGTTCAAGTGTGCATCCTCTAGTTGTGAAGCTTGAGTGAGTCAAGCGAAGATCGAAGCTTGTTACTCTTGGTGATCGACATCACCTAGACGGTCCGGTGGTGCTTGGAGGAAGGTGATCGCCGGAGGATTGTCGGTGGCCCTTCTTCATCGACGTTGTGATTGGTTGTGGGCGATTCACCGAGCTGGAGTGGCGAAGAATCAGCCCGTAGAGAGCACTCATCCCTTGCGCGGGATTGAGGGGGAGCTATACCTTGCGAGGTGCTCCAACGAGGACTAGGGGGGAGTATCGACTCCTCGATACCTCGGCAAAACATCGTTGTGTCAATCATCTCTTTCCCTAGCTCTTTCTCACCGCATTACTTTCCGCATTTGTCTTTCAATTCATACTAGAATTGTGTAGGAAGTTTTCGCTTTCTATTGACTTGCTACCGCTTTCTAGTTAGGACACACAAGCGGTAGGCACTAGGGGGTTAATTGGCGCTTTATAGGTTTAATTCTTGTTTATAAATTAAAAAGAGCCCAATTCACCCCCCCCCTTCTTGGGCATCTTGATCATTTCAACGATTAACCATGACCTTTGATCCGTGACGTTTGAAAAAAACTATCATGGTTCATCATTATTGTAGTAGTGAACCCTAGGGTCAACCAGTGAGTCTGGCGGCACTTGTCCTCGACTCTTCGCCATGATGCTTGTCCATGACGGCTCCCCACGCCATCGCTACCACTGCGCTCGTCTGGTCATCCTAGATTTCACCATCACCACAATAGGGTTTCTTCCTCACACTCAGACCAACAAGGACGCCGCTGAGGGTGGACGACCGCCGGCTGCGGCGGAACCTCGGTCCGCACATCATAGTGCGTGGGGAGCAAACGCCCCGTTCGTCTGATCGTTTCAGTGGCTGATAAGCCGGCTGATGTCGTTTTCGACTGTTTTTCTGTGAGAGGAAAAGACTGTTTCGGTGGCTGATAAGCCAAACAAATAGGGCGAAAGACTATTGCGAGATGATGTTGGTGATGTGTTGCTTTCTTTGCAAATTTTGGTGATGCCCGGATCTACAACTTTCATGATCTACAACTTTGATGCGGGGATGTTTTCTTTACACATGACACTTGTATGTGCAGAACCTTATTAGCTACTCCCTCCGTTTCAATTTATAATTCGTTTGACTTTTTTGACCCCAACTTTGATCACTCGTCTTATTCAAAAAATTTGTGCAAATATAGTCAAATTTAAGTCATTCATGTAGACTATTCATTAAATAAGTAAGTGAAAGGTCTTGTAATGGCTAGAGGGGGGTGAATAGCTTAATTAAATTTTCTACAACAACACTTAACAAACTTGTTAGAATAAAACACGGCGATAAGCAAGTTTGCTCTATCACTAAGGTTATGCAAGCTACCTACCAAGTCTAGTAGCTAGGAAGATATATCCTATGTCACACACAAGAGCTAAACAACTAGAGATGCTAAACTAAGCTAGAGGCTCTACTTTGCAAGAATGTAAGAATGTAATGCAAAGCTAGAGATAGAAAGGTTATACCGACGTGAAGAGATGAACCAATAGATAATCAATCAATCACAAGATGAAATCTCGGTAAAGAGACAATGGGACACGATATTTTTTACCGAGGTTCACTTGTTTGCCAACATGCTAGTCCTCATTGTAGCAATACACCCACTTGGAGGTTCACGCGCTAATTGGCAATCAAAGCCAAACCCGTTCAAGGGTGCCGCACAACCAACACAAGATGGGGATCCACAAGCTACGCGGATTCCACTAGAGATACCTTTCGCGAACTCCCGCGGGGTAGGTTCAATAACCCCTCACAATCCACCGATCGGAGCCGGAGACAATCACCTTCCTCCGCTCAACGATCCTCGTCGCACCAAGCCGTCTAGGAGGTGGCAACCTCCAAGAATAACAAGAGCTCCGCGATGACGACGATCACCAAGTACCACTAGTATGAAATCAACAAAGCAATGCACTTGGATTCACTCTATCTCTCTAAAATATGTCAAATATGTTTAGAGGATGAGTGGTGGAGCTTCTCACAAGCAAGCACAAGTGTGTGTGAGTGAATAGTATGTGCAAGAAGTGCCCCAAAGGGCCGGCCATATCACCTTATATAGCCCACACTCACAACTAGCCATTTAGCCCTCAAAACAGAGCCACTGCGCGACCTCCGGACGCGCTTTTCACAGGGGGTCCGGACCATCAGATGCATCCAGACCCATCCACAGCAGTGAGCCAACGGCTCTGCTCAGCTCTCCGGTCGCAGGGTCCGGACGCACCCGAGGTGCAGTCCGGACCAACGCAACTGCATCTGGTCGAACCCCCTTTCGAACAGCTTCTTCCTGCGCGCACGGCAGCGCACCATGTGCCTCCGGACGCTCACAACAGTGTGGGTCCGGACTCTACTGTTCATCGGGTCCGGAAATATTTTCCCGAGCACCCGAGAACACCCGAGAGCAGCCTCTGCCTTTTCTTCCACTCCGGACGCATGTCCGAGTCACGGTCTGGACCATCACCTTGCGTCTGGACCCTCTCCCTAGAGAGTTACAGAGAGCGCCAGACACCGGACGCGCGTCCAGATGCCTGCGTCCGGACCACAAACTGCGTTCGGACTGCTCCTCCAGCCAGCCAGCAAGGGTTTGCCTCCGGACCCATCTCCGATGGTCCGGACCGGCCACATACCCTGTGTCCGGACCTCTGTCCAAAGCTCCTTTAGGCTGCCAAACACTTCTCCAAGCTTCCAAGAGTCAACACAAGTGATTCCTCCACTTGTGCACGTGTGTTGGATTTTAGTTCACAATTATCTTGGATTAAGCTGGTTGTTCTCACTAGTTCAATTGATTTTAAATGCTATGCAATGAACCTAGTGGCACATGATAACCGTAATCAAACTTAAGAGCTCCCTCCTTGATAGTACGGCCATCTATCCTAAATGTGATCACATCCTCTATGATGTCTTGATCACCAAACCGAAAATGGTTCCTAGCAATCACCTTTGCCTTCACACCATTTTCCTTTCCACCACTATGCTAGAGCTTGTGCCATCCACACTTGATCCACCTTGCTTCATCACATGGTATGTACCAACCTATCTCATGATTCACACTTAAAGATCAAGGTTAGTACTTAGGTGGGTTTCATCAATTACTCAAAACCAAAACACATGGGGACTCTCAGTAAGCCACACCAAAAGAAATGATATTTTGCACAAAAATTTGAATAAGACGAGTGGTCAAACTTAGGGTTGAAAAAGTCAAACGAACTATAATTTAGAACGGATTAAGTAGATAATATCGCATGTGCAATTCCAGATAACGTTGTGCTTTGAGTTCTATTTGATCCAAAAAGTTTCTATGATGCACATGGACCATACAAGTATGCCACTATGCCAAATGTGGCGCGGCCACGCCATAAGGTAAGGTGTCAGGTGGCCGATCATAGAAGCGAGGTGGATTACTTCGTGCAGAGCTGGGCTTACTGATATGGTACAAGCACGCCTGCAGCACCATCCGAGATCGTCAAGTACATTAATTAAAGTGCGACATTTTTCATAATTTTGGGGTTTGAGTTCTATATCTAAAATCAAACTGATTTTATTGGTAGGAAAGATTTTTTATTGTATATTTCGACGAAAAACTAATAATGAGACGCTCTGTCTCTCTCTCTTAAAATAAGTGATTTTTTTTAAACTCCTTGTTTGACCGGTGGTCCTAAAATAAGTGCTATAGAAATTCAAAAAGCTGATAAATACGGTCCTCGTCGCTACCTCTTGCAGTTCAAGTGAGACATCTGTCACTATACAGTATACACTCATATCGTCCACCTGTTGACAGACCAAGCCAAACGATGGCATTCCGCTCACCTCCCACGGTGTGCGGCTGCCTGAATACTACGTCGACGTCGCCAGCGCCTACCCATGGAGACACTGGTGGCCTCGAGTTCTAATAGCGGGCGAGCTGAGGTAGCCGCAATCCTCTGCTTTGTGGCATTTGTTGCCAATGATGACAGTGGCGGAACTAGGGGGGGGGCCGTGCCCCCCATGCGGCCGGAAAAAAATAGGAGCGACTCAGCGGCCCAGCCCAACAATTACAGAAAGGTCACGAATTCATGATACTTGCCTCCGTCGGCTGCCGCCTCGCGTCTCGCACGCGTGACTCGTGTAGTCTCACGTCCGCGCACGTGAGTCCCGTCGCTTCCAATTCCACGCCCAATTCCACGCCGTCTCCTTGAGACCTTGACTTCCTTGATCCTTCCCAGTTCAGCGGTTCCAAACTTCCAATTCACGTTCAGGTTTCACGCTTTAGCCTTCAGCAATCAGCAGTTCATCGGAGTATCAGATAGGGACAGGCAAGGCAATCAGGATTCAGGCTGTCATCTCTCATCTGAATCAGGCACGCACTGACGCAAGGAGTTGCAAACTGCAGCCATCGGCCATCGCTAGATGCAGATCACCTGATCGGTTGATTGAGTGATTGGCAACAAAAGTAAGTTTTTTTATTCTCTTTTTTAAAAGAGTTACTTCTATGTATGGTGACAACAAATATTATGATTACATAGATATTTATATTATATTATATTTATATATATATATATATATATATATATATATATATATATATACACACACTTCGCTGGTCTTCGCATTTTATCTAGCCGAACTGGTCTGCGCCCCCCCCCCCCCCCCTTTCTCATTATGCTGGTTCCGCCACTGCCTGATGGCCGTTGCAGTGTGCCTATTCTGCAAGAAGAACAAGAGGATTCCGGCGATTGAAGATTTGGAGGCGGCGAGGACGCGCATCAGCCTTACTCCGAGCATGAGGAAGACTTCTTCAACAGTTCTGAAAACCGGGAGGCCGACGACGACAACATGGCTGAAGCAGGGGATACAGAGGACTTCGATGGCGCACCTGTAGAAGACTTCGACGGTGCTGGGCCATTAAACACTGTCGACAACAACGCACCAGGCGCCTGGCACGGCGGTGAGCATCCGGAATGCCTCATCGCTGCTGAACCGAACAATGTGGTCGACCACGAGGCTCCCGACGCCATGGACGACGGCGGGCATTTCCAGGAGTTCGACGGTGTTCAGCACATGAACGCAGTCTACGACGACGCTCCACACGCCGGGGACGACGGGGAGCCTGCCGCTGCCACGGTAGCCTCAGTGTACTACCCGGCACGATTTGTTATTGACCGGGAGATGCTGCTGGTGGAGAACACCCCGGCTTGTCAGCTGGGATGGTTGCCACCAATGCCACCGCCCTTAGCCACCGACGGCGAACAAGCTTCATCTACTTAGCGGTCAATGGCGGAGCCACGAATTATCTATAAGGGCCAACTACAAAAAAATTAACTTTCAAAAATTAAAAACAACTCTTTTTTATGATTTTATAATTTAGAGGACATTGATAGATGTATAATTTTATAATTTAGATGAC
Organism: Microstegium vimineum; assembly: GCA_022036555.1. NCBI lineage: Eukaryota > Viridiplantae > Streptophyta > Magnoliopsida > Poales > Poaceae > Microstegium > Microstegium vimineum. The sequence goes on along the minus strand of CM039129.1, from coordinate 12,093,429 downwards.
ATTAATAGGTATATAAATAAGAAAAATTTATTTTTACTCTCTTAATTTTAATAAAAATATAAAGAAATACTAGTAATTTTTGTTAGTGTCAAATGTTAGGGGAGCATGGCCCCTGCCAGCCCCCCTGGCTCCGCCATTGTTAGCGGCAGTGTTAGCCAGTTATGAGACTTCTATTATCATTAGTATAAGGATTAGTAGCAAGATTGATGGTTTTTATATTAGGTTTATTTATTCCTATTGTAACTGAGAAAGGGACACTTTCCCTCTGATTTAGCGGTTGTCTGTAGTAGCCCGTTCTCTTATCATTATCCGGAAGAGTGATTTGGTGTTTATTTTAGTTTTCTTTCGTGTACGTGGTTATCTATTCCCCCTTGCACCTGAGAAAGCCGAACAGAGGGTGCGTGATGTTTGATGGCTCTTGCGGCTTGCTCCATCTGCATGTTGAGCTTTTTTTTGGAGTGGTAAGGGTAGTTTGTGTACTAGCTCATGTATTATCAGTGTTGGTATGTAAAACGTTGATGCATACACTTACTTGTGGATCTGCGTAAAATATTGTATAGGCCACAAATTTATGCTACTGAACAATATATATATAGGAAACGCTATTCTATACCTACTAGCTAAAATTGACCTAGAAATTACTGAATAATATTGAACAGTCAGCAGTACTGATTTGTATTTTTCAGTATAACAACTAGCTATAGTATAATTATTCTATATTTAAGGTGTAGAATAACACTTATACTCTAAATTGGATAAAAAATAGCAAGGATTTTCTCAGCACACATCGCGTTACAGGAAGGACCAAATCATGAGTTCGGGCGGAAACAGAAGCACACGGAGATCGGGCCAAATCAAAAGCTCAAATAGAAAATTGAATTCGACATTTTCTCCAACCACACGATGGCTTTGTCTTCTAAGTCCTGAGCCACAACGACACCATTTGCCCTATAGTGTCTATGTCCTTGTCCAAGTGTTTCTGTGTTCGATCCATTTCTAATTGCATCCACCCAAATCGAATCCTAGAAGAACACTCCCTCCGTCCCAGTATACTGGACGTTTCAGGGTTCAAAAAAAATTTCAAAATACTTGACGTTTTAGGCATCTAGACTGAGTGCCAAGCTACAACGAGTACAGCAGCGTCCATCCATCTCTTCCTGTCCTCCACTAGCAAAAATATAAAAAAAAAACTACTTTCTCCGTTCCAAATTATAAGACATCCTAAGAATCTTGGAGAGTCAAAGTATCTTAAGTTTGACCAAACTTATACAATAATATAATAACATTTATGATGTCAAATAAATATCATTAGATTCGTTATCAATTATATTTTCATAATATACCTATTTTATTTCATAAATATTTATAGTTTTTTCTATAATTATTGGTCAAACTTGAGATGCTTTAACTTTGCAAGATTCTTATAACGTCTTGTAATTTAAGACTGAGGGAGTACTCTTAACCTTCTCTGGTCACGGGTGGTGACGCACAGCCATCAGCCTTCACGCCTGGCTCTCTCTCTCCTTCACAGCCACACGAATAAATTAAACAATGAGACGATGGGAGGCGGTGTCTGCTCTCGCAGTCCCGCTGGTAGAAGTCACTGGTGCATGGAGTACTATTCGTAGGGGTATGCAGGTCATGTGGCTTGAGCCTTGGTAGTTGTGTCTTCTCCTACATGTACACGTTAATACAAAGCAAAGCAAGTAATTTTTTACTAAATAAAGGTGGACAAGGCGAAAGCGGCCGAAGCGTTGAAGCCGAGGTAGTGCCTTCGGTGATCCATCAGAGCGGATCTGGTGGAGTCGTAGTGTCAAGGCATGGCTGCGAGGCTGCTAGTGCAGAGGCACGGGTCGGCGAGGCGCGTCGTTGCAGGCTGCGCCGCCATCGTGCCGAGGAAGCTCGTCGATGCAGGAGCACGCTTTGTCGCACGCGAACTCACAGGAGCACGCCTTGCCGCACGCGAACTCCGGCGAGCGGTTTGGCGGCGGCACGGCTCGGCCCACTGTGCGCCAGTTTCCCCTTGGTTCGGGCTCGTGCGTTCCAGCGCCAGCGGTGACTAGTAGTACAACATTCATCTCTCTTGCCGCTGGCGCAAAAACACGAAGGTCTTGTTTGGACATATATCTCCATCAAACCACATGTGTTGGAGTTTATTTGAACTAATTTCTACTCTAATCCACTTAAATCCATATGGTTTGAGGTACATACATACGCATCCAAACAAGGTCGAATGTTGTCGGTGTCTAAAATGGCGGGGTCTAGACAACCAACGAGTAAATTTCTAAGCGTGTCGGAGATCGGATGGTTACGCTCGGAGAACACAAGGGTTATACTGGTTCAGGCACGAACGCCCTACGTCCAATTTGTTGCAGAGTCATATTACCGAGCGTGGAGAGCTCGTAGAGGGGAGCTACAAGCAATGGTGAGAGAGGAAAGCGGGTTCCCAGGTCTCGTGCGTATGAGGTTCTTGGTTCTGGTGAGAGCTCGCGTGAATGCGAGTGCATGTGTGTTGGAATGAGTCGAGAGAATTCAGAGAGAGAGATTTGAGGTCCATTCTCCCCCTTTATACGTAGGGAGAGATGGCAGAATACAATGGGGAGAGGGAGAGAGAACGTGGGCCTAGTATGGGCTGTTGACTTGGGAGCGCCTTATGCTTCTGTTTGCCTTCCTTTCCGAGGAAGGCTGCGCATGTAGGCACGCCGTCCGGGTCCTGTTCGTCCTCGATGGAGCTGTAGTCATGCGTCTTGTAATCAGGAACGTCACTATTCCCAGATTAGGGCATGGGCGGGGGTTGGCAGCACAGGGCCAGGCACCCCCGCGTTCCGTCGTACAGGGCCGTGTATGCCCTAAACCTTGTTCAAATGTCCGTCAGAGGCATGGCGAGTGTCAATCGGTGTCCGACAGTACCAGAGCTTGTGCCACAAGGACTTAACAGGGGTGGGCATGGCGATCCATGTCTTGAACACCCATCCCAGAGGACAAACGACACTGTAGACCTTTTGACTTACGGGCCAGAGTGGCCAGGTCGGCGGTGGTGGCAATGCCCTCGGGAGAGGATGACGTCATCGGGTGACGCCACCCTTACTCGGACGAGGCGGAGGAGCCACCGAGGCTAGACGCGTCTCGAGTGACGCCAGCCTTGCTCGGACGAGGTGAAGAAGCCCCGAGGGTGGGGACGTCACGGATGACGTCACCCAAGCTCGGACGGGGCGGAAGAGCCCCCGAGGTAGCGTCGTTGCCTTGGTCGGTTGGGGCTAAAGGCCCTCGAGGGTAATGTCGTCACCCTGGTTCGGGCGAGGCGGAGGAGCCACGGGGATGATTTTTTTTTTGTGAAGTGTGATGTTAGGGTACCCTATTCTCAGGTATCCGACAAATGTGAAAAAAACAAATTAGTTAGGGTTTGGAGGAGATGAAGATTTTTGTTGTGTTCTTGGCCGTTGGATGATATTAGATGGCTCAAATTGAACCAGGCCTTAGTAGGCCGACAGAGATACTGGCCTAGCACAGATGCACGGCCCAGGCCAAAGTAACCAGGCTTAAGGCCCCTGCGGCTGTTCAGCAGGCCAAAAGACCATATAGGGTCTCTTTTTTTCAAGTTTTGTACCAAAATATGTTAACAATTAAGTCTCAATTTCTTTAATTTGCAGAGTGTATAATTTTTTATTTTATTTGAAGTTTTATTTAAGCACTGATAAAATAATAAGAAATATTGTCAAGTATAAATTGTTTCATCTCTAAATTTAAAACAATACAATGAACTATGTATCATGTTCCCGTTGCAACGCACGGGTATTTTTGCTAATATATATAATAATAAAGAGTCAAAATTTCTTCCTATTTTTTTGGTTTGGCATTCCCTAACTAACTCCGTGAATGCAGATGTCTCTATTCGTTTGTCTATTACAACCCTCCTATTGTTATGTATAGGGGTTGAACTACAAGTATAGTTAAGAATCCTATTCTAATCCAAATAGGATACCTTCAAGTTAGATGAATAGGGATTCTAATCATAATCCAAATCCACATAGTAAAAGGCAAGAGCAATTTGTGTCAAAAAAGGCAAGAGCAGAGATCTATTTTCAATTATATATATATATATATATATATATATATATATATATATATATATATATATATATATATATATATAATTCATGCTCATACAATTTTGAATAGCTCTTGTCTAGCGTGATATGGAGTTCAATTTCAAAATCTATTGGGTCTCATATATGACCTGGACTCGAAAAAACTAGTTTTTCATATGATTCCTATTCTGACATGGCTCATGATAGAATACCTCTGAGTAAAATGATAGGGATTCTAATCCAAATCCAAATCCAAATAGTAAAAAGATAAGAGCCGAGATCTATTCCAATTCTATATAGTGCTCATACAAGTTTGAATAGCTATTGTCTAGTATGATATAAAATTCGATTTCAAAACCTATTAAGTTGTGTATGTGATCTAGACTCAGATTCAACTAGCTTTTGATACTAATTCTATTATATTATATTATATTATATTATATTTTTTCAAGCCAATTCTTTTAAAAAACAGTTTTCTAATATAAATCAATGACGTGTAAAGGGAAAAAGAATGGTAATAAAAAAGATAGCAATATACTCCATCACAAACTCCTCTTGGTTGTAGGGAAAAAATAATGACACATATTATAGAGAAAAAATTAGAAATAAAAAATAAACCTCTTATTCGAGACTCTAAAAATACCATGTATTTAGTTTGGAAAATAGAAAATAATGAGTTAATGATGAAAACATAGATTGAAAGAGATATAAAAACGTAAAATAAAAATAAATATATAATAGTCATGTCTGTGTTTTAAATTAATATTTGATTTTTTTCTTCCGTTGCAAGGTACGGGCACATTTGCTAGTTTTTACTTAATTTTATAAAGGATATTATCAACATTTCTATCCCTAATATGTTTATTATAAAACTTGATTTTCTACCGATATGGTGTTATTATACATAATAAATATTACTCCCTCCGTTTTAATTTATAATTTGTTTGACTTTTTGACCCTAAGTTTGACCACTCATCTTATTCAAAATATTTGTACAAATATAGTCAAATTTAAGTTATTATTGTAGACCATTTATTAAATATAAGCAAGTCATAGCAAAAGAAGTGATATTTTGTAAAAAAAAATTGAATAAGACGAGTGGTCAAACTTAAGGTTAAAAAAGTTAAACGAACTATAATTTAAAACGGAAGGAGTAGTATATCTATTCAGAACATGATATACAGTTACTTTGGGAAAAAAAGGAAACCATAGAAACTAAAAAATGAAGAAAAAAAGCCCACGCACGCTGCCACGCTGGGTAGGGCCCCGCCGGGCAACCGCTCGTCTGCTACTCTGCTCAGCTGTGGTGACTGGTGACTGGTGGGAAGAAAATGGTGTAGGCGACGGTCCAGCGTGCATCTGGTGCTCCCCCGGCCGGATGGACGCCACGTTCAGTCCTAATCCATCGAGCGGTAGGCGGAAACAACATCAGTACGACGGGCTCTAATAGACAACGGCTCGGCTTCTCAGTTCGTCTCCATCCCAAATTCCCAATTCTTCCGATGACTCCTGCCGCCGCCGCCGCCCGTACCCGCGTCTTCCCTTCTCTGCTCCGCCGCTTCCTGCCGCTCCGCTTGCTTGCGCCCCATGGGCAAGGGCGAGGCTGCTCCGCGACTACGGCCGGCGTGGCGTCCGCGGGCGGCGGCGCATCGGCAGCGGCGGTCGACAGCTCGACATCGGCGCTGTCGCAGCCAGCAACCAGCGGTGCCTCGGTTCCACACATCTATGCAGCATCGGTTCCATGACGTACGACAGGTTCTAATCCACCATCCTTGCCCCATTTCTTCTCTATGTTGCTCTTAAGTCAATTTGCCCTGTATCTATGTCGATCCTAATGGTTGTAGTAGCAATTGATTGTTAAATTGCATGCAGATTGGACAGGGATCTTGGAGTCGAAGTGACATGGATTCTCAAGAAGCAAGATGAGTGCTGCAGCGTGATCCATTTGACAAATGATTCAAGAACTGAAAGTGTACATGAATGTAGATGTTTGGATATGCTGACAGATTGTCAACAGTTGTATCAGTATAGAGTTTAGAGTTCACTGGAACTTGTAAATGTACAATGTGATTTTGATCTAAAATATATTTGGATGTTTTCAAATCATTGAAATGGATATCTTATTAATCTCATTGTTTATGTGAAATGCAATACTTTGAAAGCTGCTAGCATCAGTATTGAAAATGAGACAAGTGGCTGCTCATTCAGAGAACAATTATGAAGCTTATGTTCAGAGCAAAATCTGTAAGGATGCTATCTATCACAACAAAAGAGACTTCCTTACAATAAAAGAGCAAAATTACATAGATTCATGATTTTGCACTCCATCGAAATGTAACTTCCTAACAACAGTTTGCATTGTAGCATCTTGATCAACTCCTATTAAGAGACTTGTGTATCCTCCTGGAACGTACGGAGCAGGCATTGCAGAAGGTTCTGGAATTGAATTGAAGTGTGTCATTGAAGAAGTAGCATATCCACCTTGCAGGAAAGGTGCATCCATGGATGAAGATGGCCCAACATAAAAATTCTGCCATATATAGCACAAGTGTTCAAGAATCATCTAGGAAGGGAATAAATTGTGAAAATAGCTAATATCTTACACTTATTTGGTTTGGATCAGCACATTCATCTCTTGTTTGTACAACATTTTTTTTCCAGATCTTCACCTACAATAAAACATATATGATCATAGTACAATTAATAAAACTATCACATTATAAACTTTAGGTTCAGAAAACTTTCTTGGGCAGGTCCAGTACCTTTCTTCTGAGCACATTTCTTCTTCTTCCCTGGCTTTTTCTTTTCAACAACATTTTAAAAACGTGTATTATTTGGACCTTTTATTACTTGAGGAATTTTAAATGATATTATACCATTTAATGCATCTCGAACACACTCATTTGGAACTGGAGGAACCTCGTTGGATTTTTCATGCGTCTCACTTAGATAAGTATTTGCTTCTAAGTTGAAGTCATGTAGAGCTTTCTGCAATTTATCAAGAAGTACTTGTGATGGCGAACACTTCAATGCAAGAGATGTGGCCTGCCTAGATATAAGTGCTTTCTGTGTTTTCAAATCTCCCTTCTCAGATCCTTGTTTCTCGTTGTCCTTTGCTACTGCAAACTATATATTTCTGAGACAAACTTTCATCTTTTCGACGCTTTGTCTTGCTCTTTCTAACACTGAAAGAAGTACCTCAGCATAGTTGTTGTACATCCCATAAGCTTTTTCCTTGGATTGAAAAGTCATTCCAACTTCAGGAGTTATCAAATTTTTCCTAGCTTTATGAACCACCGCCTGCAAATCAATTGCCAATTAAAGGTGTACTGTATATTAAAACAAAACATTATATTCTGTCAAATTTATTACTTATATCTTTTTACCTTATGAGGTACTTCTTTCTCCACATATCCAGACGTTTGTGCAATGAAGTCGATGGTCTCTACACCCACCATAACCGTGGCGTTCTGTATGTGAAACATAGAAGGAAATGCATTTGTTTCAAAAAAGAAAGGAAAAAGAAAAGGCACAATGATGTAAATAGATAACTAACCTATGTTAGATGTTCGTCTTCTCGATGATCACCAGTAGCAGCATCAATTTGTAGGGCACGAGAATCCTCCATGAGAGAACAAGATCCCATCAGTGGAGCAACGGTGATCTCTTTTTGGACCCCAACGTTTGCCCATTCATCCATGGAGGCTGCTGGTTCATCCATGGAGGTTGCAGCGGCGGCGGCGTGCAACTGGTGTAGGGCTCAAGGAACCGAGCAGTTATGGGGCCGTCTTGTATTCACCGAGTCTTTCTGTATTCCGTCCACCAGGTGAATCGAGGTGAAGCCGATGGGAAGGACAACGCTGATGCTGCGATGGATTAGGCCTGCACGTGTCGTCTATCCGGCCGGGGGAGCACCAGACGCACGCCGGACCCGTCGCCCACACCATTTTCTTCCGACTGGTGACGGTGAGCCTCCGTTCCCATCTTCTGGCCCCCAAAAAAACCATCACTCCAGTGGCGGCAAAGCCCTAAAATTTCAAAATCAATGGCCAAGAACCCCAGGACGCCCGACACCCGCCGTGGCCGTTCTCCGACAAGAAGGCCCCAACTGCGCCGCGCTAAGGCGGCGCCAGCAGCCTCCTCCGCTGCTGACATCGAAGACCTGGCTCCCGCAGTGCCTGGGGCCGCAGCCCCAAGCGCCGCCGCACCCGCGGCGCTGCGCGCGCAGCTGCTCCGGTGGTATGACGCGCACCGTCGGGAGCTGCCGTGGCGGTGCGCAAGCGGCGGCCAAGAAGAGAGGGCGTACGCGGTGTGGGTGTCGGAGGTGATGCTGCAACAGACGCGGGTGCCTGTGGTCGTCGGCTACTACGAGCGGTGGATGGCGCGGTGGCCCACCGTGCGAAGCCTCGCCGCCGCTACGCAGGAGGTGAGCAATAGTTCATAAATAAATTGGGCAAGGGAAGCAAAAACCTTTTTTTTTTTTTGGAAAATTGGATCTTTTGACCTCGAAATTTCGTGAGTTAAATGATAATCGAGTTTTTGATTCGTGGCTTCATGCGTGCCGCAGGAAGTGAACGAGATGTGGGCGGGTCTTGGCTACTACCGTAGGGCTCGATTTCTGCTAGAGGTGAGTTGTGCTGTTAATGGATTGATGGCGAATGACTGGGGCGTGTCTATTGGAAGGTTGATGCTTGCTTAGCAACCTTAGCTGCTGCGCATGTTCCCTGTTTGTTGTTTTGCCTCAGAGAGCCTGGAAAATTATTTCAGAGTTTCATTTCGTTGAACTGAATGGAAGGAAATCTAGTAGTTCATCATTTGCTTTGCATTTGAACTGATTTTGAGATGTCAACATATTCGCATTTTCTATTGTGCAGTTTGTCAGGAATTTAGCCTTATATGTGGCCTTCCTCTTTTGTTGTTTAGTTTCCAGCTTATACAAGCTACCATAATTTTAACAGTTTTGTGGTCTTTATATAACACTATAAACCAGGAATGAATGATTTCTATCTGTTGTTAATGGTCGATCTTCTTTATGATGGAGAAACAGGGAGCAAAGCAGATAATCGAAAAGGGGGTGTTTCCTCACACAGCGTCAGCCCTCCGTGAGGTTCGTGGCATTGGGGATTACACAGCTGGAGCAATTGCTTCAATTGCCTTCAATGAGGTTGTTTACAGTTTAGCAACTCGTCAAAATTAGTGTGTGCATTTTCTTTTCCTTTTTCGAACGATTTTGTGACTTCTTCTATCATTATTATAGGTTGTCCCAGTTGTGGATGGAAATGTGGTACGAGTGATCAGCAGGCTTTACGCCATTGCTGACAACCCAAAGGAATCCTCAACAGTGAAGAGATTCTGGTAGGCAACACCATCCTTCTTGTTTGACAGCTTATAGAGATGTTTGGTTGATCCATCATCATACCTCCTTACTGATTTGTGGAAGGGATCAATGGAATGGGCTGATCCACCACCACTCCCTCACAAACTATTATAATTAGTAGACGCATGAGGGATGAAGTCACTCCCTTGGAATTCATGGGCGGAACTCACGATTGACCTGTCATCTAGAATGTGGTGGTTCCTCAAACCAACCACCTCACAATTCATCTTGTTAGAGCATCTTCAACGGTTTTGTAAATGGGCTTGGCATTCTTGTTTTTGCAAAAAAAGTCTAAAAATCTCCTATCCAACGGTTTGGCAAATGAGCTTGACATTTTTGTTAACTTGGCAAACACCTGGTGATATTTGGCATATATGCCAAGCTGCATTTCGTTTGGCAATCGCCCCACGCACTACTCTCGCGGGATATTTCCCCCTCGCACGTATAATTTTTAGTTTTGCCAAGTGAGTAATGGGAAACCGTTGGAGATTGATTGTTTTTTACCTTTGTCATATTTGTTTGGGACTTGGCAAATTCCTAATTTTACCAAACAAAAAATGCAAAACCGTTGGAGATGCTCCTAGTTGATTGTTCATGGTAGTGCTCATTACAATGTTGGATTTTCACCATCTACTGTAGCTTGTCCTACATTTTCTTTTTTGCACTACAATAGACCTGAATAATACTGTACATTGTGTTGTATCTTCAGTTGAAATAAATATGCACATATTTGATCTAACTTAAAATCTTGATTTGCATTTTCAAACCCCTCTGAACCTCAGTACAGGATTTATCCATATTTGGACAGACATTGATTGATACTGATTCATCTGTAATCACATTGTCTTGCTATGAATCCAATTCTGAATTGGGAAGCTTTACACCAATCTCAGAATCTGCACAATGTACATTTTTTATCATAGGGAGCTTGCAGGTCAGATGGTTGATCCTTTGAGACCAGGAGACTTCAACCAAGCAATGATGGAATTAGGAGCAACATTATGTAGCAAGACAAAGCCTGGTTGCTCTGAATGCCCTGTCTCTAGCCACTGCCAAGCGCTTGCACTTTCCCGTGAAAATTCGTCGGTCCAAGTTACAGACTTCCCACGAGTGGTTCCAAAGGCTAAACCTCGGAGAGATTTTGCTGCTGTTTGTGTCGTTCAGATTGCACAAGGCTTGGAGGAAGAGGCACCAGACGCAAAGGGCAATAACAATCTCTTTTTGCTGATCAAGAGACCAGAGGAGGGCCTGCTTGCAGGGCTCTGGGAGTTCCCACTAATCCTTGTGGATGAAGGGAAGACTGATTTTCAGAACAGGAGGAAAGCAATGGACAAGTATTTGTCGAAGTTGCTTAGCATCGACGTGGGACAGAGATCTGATGTGATCTTCCGGGAGGATGTTGGTCAGCATGTCCACATTTTCTCCCACATTCGCCTGACAATGCATGTGGAGTTGATGATTATTAATCTCAAAGGTAGAGTTTGTTGGTTTTAATCACCAGAAAAAAAAAACAATCTGTTATCTTTGTGTTACTCTGAATCTTGCTTGCTAACTTACTAAAATGTAGATGGTGTGGATCGACTATGCAAAAAGGGAGCTGATAGCACAAAGTTGAAACTTTTCAACGAATCCTCCATGGAGTCCATGGGATTAACATCTGGTATTCGTAAGGTAACTCCAACTGAAGCATTTATACAATATGAAATTGCATTAAACTCAATCGAGACTAATATGTGAGCTTCAATACAGGTGTATAACATGGTCAGGGCTTTCAAGGAGAAAAGGCTCGCTGTATCTGAGAAAGGTCATGTACCCACGAGGAAAAGGACCAAACGGTTAAAGCAGTAACCCAAGCAGTTGGGGAGTAAGAGACAATGACTAGTAGACGTTAAAACAGTAACAGCAATTAGGGACTAGAGATGGCTAGTGTAGCTTGTTAAGTGATTTCTATTTTGGTGCTTGTATCTGGTGTGCTGAATTCCAAAACTGCTTATTGTTGCAAGCTCGCTGGAAGAAAGGCTGGTGCTCAATACTCTAGTTTATTGCGCAATCTCCTGCATTTCCAGCTGTAAAATGATGCAATGCGTTTTATGTAAGCTTTGGTTTGTTCCATTTGGGACTTTCTGCTCTGCACAGATTGTATTGACCATTTTGACTGCAGATAGCGAGCTTAACATTATCATCTGGATGCACAGAAGTGACAAACTGGTAATCAGCCAACAATCAGTCAACTTGCGATGTATTGTTTGTCCAATGACATGTTGGTACACCTGGTGAAACAAAACAAACCAAACTGACATGACATGTTTCAATTCAATAGTTCGTTCGGTGACAAGTCATCTACTGCAGCTTTGCTCGAAACAGTAACAAGTACAGCATTCATATTAAAATCCACATTGTTGAGTACCATCGATACTGGCATTGTGCTTTCTATCAACCAAAGCATATCATTCCTGGAATTGAGTCCCATGGATAGTGGCTTTGTGTTTTCTATCAACCAAAGCAGATCATTCCTGGAACGGAGTGAGATCGATCTTGAATGGCTTCTTTCCCTTGGTAACTCCCTTCACATGACAGGACAAAAAGGTGGAAAAACGAGAGGTAAATTTACTGAGATTTGGCTTCAATATATTGAATGATGTTAAACTTACAGCGATTGCAATCAATTCCTCCAATAGCTCTTCCAAATTGTGCAATGGCTAAGAAAGACAAGAGTGCAAACAAATAGTATGTGGGTTATATGATAAACATCATCAATGCTACATAAGGCCTTGTTTGGATGCGCATGTATTGCTCTCAAACCACATGGATTAGAGTGAATATTAGTTCAAATACACTCCAACACATGTGGTTTGAGGGAGATACATGCGCATCCAAACAAGGCCTAAGGTGGAAAAGATTACATGAATGTGGAATATACCCATTGAGTTGGGCCATCGCATGGTGCATTCAAGGGATCATCATGTACCTGTGGGGTTATGCAATAAAATAGATTTAATTTAGATAATTTCGTTTAATGTTGAGCATAACAGCAGATTATTTTTAAAAAGAAACAACAGAGCATCCTCATTTTGCATCTCTTTACCTCCATGAAAATACCATCAACACCAACAGCAACAGCAGTCCTAGCAATGCATGGTATTAGTTCTCGTAGCCCCCCACTTGCAACACCTCCACCATCAAGCTTACAAAATAGAACACAACAAGCCCCAATTTAACTAAAACAAACACCAGCAAGAACAACAACGAACTCAATATAAAGTTGTGGTAAGTTAAAACAACTAATATTTCGGTGGCTGGTTTTTTATAGTAGGTAAAAGTTCAACGTAATAGTGAGACTGTTAAACTTGAAAATAGATCCGAAGGCCCAAAATTTGGATATTACAGATTCTTGTGATTGTGGTTATTACATATAGAGATGAGACCATGACTCGAACAGCAGTAGTTAAAAAGTTGCATGCAAGTTTACATCAGGTAGCAATTGGTAAATGCACATCACAATTGGTAAAGATACCTTTCTTCCAGCCGGTTGCTGTAGAGCATGTGTTATATCAGCTACCTGAAATGCATATCAGTGGTCTGTAAACTATAACATAGTTGTTGCTAGCTACCACATAGTGCGATCAAGAAAGGTATAAAGAAAAAGGAAAACGAGAAGCATGAAAATGACAAACCACAAATGAGTTTGTGGATATTAATAAAATGGAACTTTTCCCAAAGCATCAGACAGAAATACAACCATTTTCTGGTGAAATGTAGAAAAGGCTTGATCTTAAATTATTTTCATCCAAGATTGGTGAAAAGCTATTCCAATACTAACATTCTCATCTGTGTCTTTTGGTTGGAAGATCAATGTTTATCTGAATTAAATGAAAATTAAAATCAACAAAGCACAGTAGTCATCTGCGTCATCTTAATCAATGTAAACTCATTTTTGACAACAGGAGAGCCCTTTGCATGTCAAAACAACTGCACCAGATCAGGAGAAAAGAAAAGGCTCAATGCTAACATAATTAAATTGACAAAAAGGACTCATCATTCCCATTATAATGATCAGGTTGCATCTATGTAAAATTTAAATATTAACTTGTTCTTTTCAATAGTTGATCCATGATTTGAGACTTGTGCAATGCCAGAAATATTGATAAACTGATGGAAGTGTTCAATCACAAACAAGTTAGATGGGTCTACACCGGAGGTGGATTATGTAGTTAGGGATGAGAGTAGGGTTCCAATACTTACAACTGGGCAGTTGGTTTCCCTCAGCCACTCAAAGTTCCTTGGGTCAACAAATAGATCATCTGTGTGTTAATTGTAATAAATGTCAGTCTTCATGAAGCAATGCAGAAATAACTAATAATGAAGTGAATAAGTGATAATATGAGGTGTGCAATAAGAGACAGTTAGTGCATTGCTATGGAACTTCTAGATGCTTCTTGAGCTGCAGCTTGATCCCCAACCACAACTCCAGACGTGACAGTATCAATCACTTTGTTGCATGCCAAATGATCTGAAAATCTAGCTCTCACGACTTCAAGTGGTGAATTCATAAAATGATTATACAGTGCCATCACATATTTCAAGAAGCATTCATCCCTCTAATGCTACTTGGTTCATAGTCACTCTAACACCCCTATAACATGTCACCTACTCTCCTTAGTGGCAATGTCCTAGAACAACATCAATGATGAATTGTTCTCTCTTTTTCATGTTTATTAAGTGGGCAATAAACAGAAAAGAAAGAGCCAAAAGATGCCTTAACTGTACCCAAACATGGTACCACGCTCACAGACCATCACATTTGGGTTTCCAGCAAGCCTTACTTTCTCTGCAGAGTTCACCATAACCTGCAAATGTAAAGGTTCACTTTGACATACACATGCAAAAGTAAAACAATTAAATCTGGTAAAATTATTAGCTTCAAGCCTTAACCAGGAGGTAATTCTATAAGAACATCCTCAAAATTGTGTATCTTGTCAAAACAAAATTGTAATATGAAGACGATAGTCGATATATGTATGGATAATTGTCTATCCATTAAAAATATCAGACAAATATATGCTTAAATGGGAAAGGTCATATGAAGAAACATGCACTATAACTCAACAAGAAGATTAATGGATTATCATAGATCAGATAGGGACAGTCTGATACATTTTTGTTAAATTTCATGCTGTCAGCTGAAATAATGCGAAAATTCTATCAACTTAAGCCAAGTTACTTCAGAAATTTCATTAGACTCAATTAAATGAAAATTTCCAGGTAAGAGCAAATAGTTCCACATTCTTTCAACATTTCACCTCTTTCATAACAATCAAGTAAGAAACTTCGCCAAATTGCTATGAAAAGTAGGACTCAGGGCACTATCGAATGTATGTTACTTTGTGCAACATTTAACAACACAGAACCTTTTTAGGGTAATGATTTAAATACTGAATTGGCAAGTAGATAAAATTTTCTGTATTCAAATTTCAATTCTACTACCAGCTAGTAAAATATAACTTACAGAAGGCGCACAGAATTGTCCTTTCTTAATGTTGATAATTTTTCCAGTCTTAGCAGCGGCCACCAGAAGATCAGTCTGTTATCATAGTAATATATTTGCATTAGAGATGCAGAACATGGTATAAACATGCTTAAAATATGAAAAAACTGTTGTTTGCCACAGAAAATCCTTTCATTCAAAATTGTACCTGGCGACAGAGGAAAGCTGGAATCTGTATAATGTCAGCAACTCTTCCAACAGCTTCACACTAATTTAATGAAATAATTAGCAATCATGTATCCCTTTAGAGCAAATAATATGCAGTAGGTGATTGTGACTTGATAAAGGGCAATGCAGGTAATGTGCAGTTAGCAATAAGATGGGTTGTTTGACTATAATAGAGTGGGCAATCATGTTTGAGTTCCATATATGCTCAGAACCGTAACAGCTCACCTCTCAAAGTCAAAGTAAGGATGAAATTATGAAAAGCAGATACAGGTATGAGTACAAATGCAGGATTTGAAATGAAACCAAACCATTCAATAGAGAACTAGAGATGCCTCTTCAAAAAATGGAAAAGAAAAGTGCATGGGGTCAAAAGTTTCTTTCTGACGATTATATATGATTACACAAACATAACATGACTAGTGGTACCTAGTATGAAACAGAGAATCATTTACCAATTTCCTTATGAGCTTGGAATGAAAAAAAAAACTCAGACATGTCTCACTGTTACTGGAATGCAAGAACAAGTAGAACAAAAGAACAAATTTGTTCACAAAATTACTCAAGAGTGAGAAACATGTCTTAAAGTACAAAATGTAAAAGGAAACATTATCTAGTGCAGAATCAAGCCAAATCGGGCATTGACACAGCAGAATCTGTTGTGAGATACCTGGTGGCTTTCGTGCACATCAGTAACTATCGGAAGGTCATATGTTGCTTTCACCTTTTCAAGGATCTGACCAAATTGGAAATTGAAAAATAATATGATATAAACAAAGGAAATTGAAAAATAATATGATATAAACAAACTATCACACGTGAAAAGCTGAGTCAACAATTAGGTACATATACACATCACACGGGCCATTAGTACTTGAACAACCAAGATATGGCTAATTGTTAATGTTTCTCCTGGAATCTCAACCTAGGCCATTAGGCCAAAACAAAAATATACCACTAGGTGTTTGAACAGGTAATTCTAATTGCACAGCCACTTCCCATAATTCAGGTAATTACTGATGACAAAAGCATGGCCAATTTAACTATCATACGAATGCAGAGAACTAAACTTGTGTCACATAAGAGAAACAGTGTGGTTTGACATGAATTTGCACATTGTACTGAAGACCAACGTAATCAAAACTAGAAAATGCCAAGTCTGAAGGTTAAAGCATGCCTCACCTTTAGGCCTTCTTCAAGACCGGGACCACGGAACGATTTTGACGATGTACGATTTGCTTTATCAAAGCTGGACTTGAACACAAGTGGAATTCCAAGCCTGTCATGGAGAAGGAAAGGCAACAGGGTAGGTTTAATTTAAACCCAGTTTTTTTATTAGAGGAAAAGTGTTATCCCAACTTCGTGCTCACTTGGTTGTGATTCCTTTAATGTGATTGGCCATCTTCAGGACGTGCTCCTCCGATTCAATCACGTTGGGACCGGCCAGCAAGAAGAACGGTTTGGCAGCCTGTTGCAAGACTGAGATTGATTAAAAAAAATACAGGCCACAATACATGATCACACTAGTTGTCGTCTACAGGCTACAGCATTCATGTGAGGGCAAACGAAGAAACTACCACTGTACCACAGACACGACAGTCTCACGGTCGACATTCCTTTTAACCATAAAAATACACTGGTTCGAATTCCACTGTACATGCTCAAATTCTCAGATCCACTCGAACAAGGTAACAAGATTTGCTACCACATCGCAGCAGAAACAAAAAGGGCAAGAATTTAAAACCCCGAACAGCTCGCACGATGATCGATAAAATGCCGCAGCCAAGATGACGGTAAGAATTACAAAAGCAACTCGTTGTGCGCACCTTGAGGGTGTCGAACAGCGCCACGGGTGGAGCCTCCATTCTCACGCTTCTTCCTCCCTGCGGCGGCACAACCAAAACATCAAGGCCCGTCCGTCCCAGTCCTAGAACCCCCAAGAACACGAGAAAGAAATGCAGAAGAATCACGGGAGGGCGGGTGACGAGCACGAACCCCGAGAGAACACGACAGATCGAGGGATCGAGATGCGAGTGCCGGACCGCGCACCGGAGCGGAGGGGAGGGAGCGGCACAGCAGGTGAGGAAACAGGAGAGTGGAGCCTGCCTGAGCGGAGAATCACGGCGACGGGAGGATCGGAGGAAAATATAGGTTGGCTGATTAAGCTGAGCTCTAATGGGCTGTATGGACACAGGCAGAAAATTCTGTGGGGCGGATGGTCGCAGGCTCAGCCCAGCACACACGAGCACCGGCCACGGCACACCGTTTCCATCACGCAAGGGGATCTAACATTCTGACTAGTATATTTGCTCGCGATAACGCTACGAGTTATATTAAGTCTAAATTTAATTCTATTAAATTTGAAATACTTTATTAAAATTTAGTTAAAAACATAATTATGTGGCTCCAAAATAAAAATTAGAGCAATGCAAGTTCAAAAGACATCGATGTATTTTAATCTCATTTCATAAAAATTTATATATAACAAAAATTGTTGAAATATATTATCCTCCCTCCAAAGCAAAATTTTTCATCTTTATGTTATAAAATTTGTTATCACAAATGCTTCTTAGTTGAGAAAATTAAATGAGTGAATATTAGGATATGAATATTAGACAAAAGGATGGAATGCCTTCTTATTTTTCCTTGTCCTACTGACACATTCGATTGACAGCCCCAGCAGCGTCGTAGTCGGGGACAAGTGCAGCCGGAGGGCCTCGTGTAGGCGAGGATCATCCATAGCCACTGTGAGCGAACAAGTCGGCCCGACCACCTCCACCAGCGACGCGCTGATCTGACCGCTGACATCGTGTGCACGAGTGGATCTGGGCTGCTCTAGCTTGCCGCAGGCTCTACCACCATCGTTGCCCATGCTGTCGATGTACTTGCTCCTATCCTAGCCACCATTTTATGTGAGAAGTTTTTTATGTGTCAATAAAATAGATTATGAAAAACAAGATAAAAGAAGACACATGATATTACTTTGTAAATTAGAGCATGCCACAGTGTGTTTGGTAAATGCACTTCATCTCTAGAACAAAACAAGGTAAAGACTTAATTTCAATGGTGACAGACATTCAAAAGAACTCTGTAAGAGTTTCTTCCTTATCATCGTCAACTCTCACATAGAATTATACACAGGTTGTCCAGTGCTTCTTATAATCACGAAATCACCAAGCCTGTCTAAGTTTCAACTTACATTTACGAAACTATCCTCTTATCAGGACATGTAAATCAAACAAGCAAAAAGGTAAATTCAGATTTGTTTACCAGCACGATTTCACATAATAAAGCTGTTGAAAATCTGAACCGATAATAAGCCCTCATTGTCCATTGGCAACAAAACTGATAGGAGAGACGACATAACAACACTGCATCAGACATCTGAGTAAAGTTTCGTTGCAAAATGAGATCTGAACAAGCTACAGAGCATCGGGATCACGTCGCACACACGCACCTCACTTGGCCGCTTTCGCCAGCTCCGCCTCGATGCGCTCGCACTCAACGATTTAGGCGAAATCGTACGCCAAGTTGGCGAGTGTGACTAAATCTTTTTTTTTATTTTATCGACGTGAGCGGGATGCTGAATTTTTTTCCTCCCACCACTACTCGAAACAGACACTTTGCCGAGTGCCTGACCCACTCGGCATAGGCCCAGATCCACTCGGCAAAAGATTTACCGAGTGTCAGGTCAGCACTCGGCAAAAAAAACAGCGACCGTCAAGTTGACGGTTTTTTGCCGAGCGGTGACGTGGCAGCCACTCGGCAAAGGAATTTTTTTTTGAAAATTCGTTACCGAGTGTCACCTGAAAGCCCACTCGGCAAAGAAATTAATTTTTTGATAAAAAAAATCTGATTTTTTTTTTCTTTTCCGTATAAGCAACAATGCATTTAAATATATAAAAACTTAGAGAAAATAGCTCTAGCTAGCAACCATGTATATTAGTATTAGACACGCGCACACACATAGAGAGAAATGTGCAATACAAGCAGATTCATGAAACAACTAACACGCACGAGCATATATATCCAAGATGGATGGATTATAGAACTACTAGATGTGATTCCAACCTCATCGTCTATATATCAACTTCCCAGCATGCATATTCTCTGCCCAACCTAAACCAAATCACCAAACCATACAAACCGGCAAAGCGAAATGCATGTGCTGCGTGTAGATGTAATCGAGGTGAGCGTCGCGGAGCAGCCGCCTCTGAAGGCACTCGTCGTTGTTGTCCGCCTCACACGCCGCAGCAGCCTCTTGCTCCCCCTCCTCTACTCCCATCATCTGCAGAGACAGGGAGGCCATGAAAGCCAAGCTTTATATATTAGCCAACCATTCAGATTTCAAGTTGCCAGCCAACTTAATCAAAGCTAAGTGATGCTACTACATTATCAATAGACAACAGCTAAGAAGGTTTGCCGGCTGTATATAGTGACCTCAGACACTTTAGCATGAGAAGCACTCACTACTACAAACGCTCACTATTGTGTTGTACAAAGTATGGAACTAATATTTCTAGACGCAAATCCGTGAACAATTTGTCATTGAAACCATGTTAGCAGTGCATAGTTAACATGAGAAATCATTATTATGAAGTAAAGCATTAACACTTCTATGCTGAGTACTACGTCATGCAGTCTACGGTCTGAAACACAATGCGGCCTCGAGTTGGTCTTCACCAGCACGTAGTATTTTTTGCATTTCTTTTATTTTCTTTATTTTTCCCGAAAGACACAAGTTTGAACTGCGGGTGTATCGAATAATTGGTTTCCATGATTCAAAAATTTTATTCTTGTTCTTGATCGTATGTTTAGACCAAATTCATAAACTGACCCAAAGTTTCGATCAACGTGCTCTCGAGGCGACGCCTCCAAATTACGTGCAGGCGGTTTTTTAATTCTAAAAAATGCAAAGGAATTCCGAAAATCACGAAACTTAGCGAGATATCGTTACATCATATGTGTATGTCATGGAAAAAATTTGAGAAAGTTTTGAGCACGTTGTCACGTACGATGCTCACAAACCAATACTTCATACGTGATCACATGTGATCATATGTGGAGAACTACTGGTTTGTGAGTATCGTACATGACAACGTGCTCGAAACTTTCTCATTTTTTTCCACGGCATAGACATATGATGTAACGACATCTCGCTAAGTTTCATGATTTTTGGAATTTCTTTGCATTTTTTAGAATTAAAAAACCGTTTGCACATAATTTGCAAGCGTTGCCCCGAGAGCACGTTGATCGAAACTTCGGATCAGTTTCTGGATTTGGCCTAAACATACACTCAAGAACAAGAATAACATTTTTTGAATTATTGAAATCCATTATTCGATGCATCCGCAGTTCAAACTTGCGTCGTTCCGGAAAAATGAAGAAAATGAAATAAATGCAAAAAATATAACAAAAAGTTTTGAAAAACTTTCAAACTTGAACATGTTGACCATGGTGATATGTGAAAGCTACAAAAAACAATTGGTTGCCAAAATAAAAAAAATAAAAATTCTTTGCCGAGTGCCGGCCCTGACACTCGACAAAGATGGCCCTTTGTCGAGTGCCAAACGGCGGACACTCGGAAAAGGGGATGGCCATGGATGCCATTAGGCACAGAGGATGCTTTGCCGAGTGCCACGTTGACATACACTCGGCAAAGAGCTCTTTGCCGAGTGCTCGATATCTGACACTCGACAAAGTATTTGGCACTCGGCAATGGCGCTGTTTCCAGTAGTACACCCTGTCTCTCGAATAAAAAATGCCGATCCAACAGATCCCTCTCGCATCCCACCTATCCGCATCTCGTGTGACCACTTTAATTATTTAACTCGACGTGAGCGGGATCGGTGGGATCGGCATTTTTTCACATACCGATAGATTCAAACTTTCTGCAGGAATATGTAATTGTCATATCTACAGTGCTGAACTGAACTGTTGCTCCATGATTAGAGTGCATA
Organism: Microstegium vimineum; assembly: GCA_022036555.1. Classification (NCBI taxonomy): domain Eukaryota; kingdom Viridiplantae; phylum Streptophyta; class Magnoliopsida; order Poales; family Poaceae; genus Microstegium; species Microstegium vimineum. Next base: position 12,072,294 of record CM039129.1, on the reverse strand, counting down.
TGTGTAACCTCATTTGACTCTTTCTAATACTAAATCCAAACTTACAGGCATATGCATTGTACATATTGTAAGCTTTCTCTTCTGAATCAAAAGCCATACCAACTTTAGGAACGATCAAATCTTGTCCAATTTTATCAACCTCCTATTGCGCAATGTAATGTAAATTTAAATTGCTAGCTCTGAATTCATAATGTGATTTTTTCATGACAATCAAATAAAAAGAACCTCCTATTTTACCAACTTTAGGAACGATCAAATCTTGTCCAATTTTATCAACCTCCTAGTATATTTGCCCGTGCTAACGCTACAGTTTTATCTAGGGAATGCTATAAAAAACAACCAATTTATATTTGCAGAGTTTAACTTTTACACACTTGTATTTGAGTCTATACACAATAGATGAAATATTTTTGCATTTAAAAAGATCTTGTTACATTCTCTATAACTCCTTAATCATTTATGTATATTACAGTTTTAGATTTTCGAATGGTGCAAACATGGTCGGGCGAGACATAGGCGTCCTCGTCCGACCTCCTCGACTGTCCGAACCCTCGGGCGCAGGCTCTGTCTTGCCCAACCCCTCGAGCGTATGCTCTGTCTCACCCGACCTCGAGGGTACAAGCTCCGCCTCGTCTGACCCATTCAATGCCTCAATAATGCATAGTCTAATGCATAGTTGGGCCAAGTTTAAAGAACACCATCAATAATCAAAGGTTTTCAGAGTTATATGTAATTAAATAGAGAAATTTGAGCTACCTGTTTTAACTTTGGAAGATCTGGTAGCTTTCTATCGTTGATGAGAGCATGTAGAAGCTTGGTCTTCTCCTCAAGATGATCAAAGCCTAGCACCGACCATATCTCCATAAAGAGCACATAATAGAAAAAATATTATGTTTACATGTCTGAACACAAAGAACAACAACTTTATGACCCTCAAATTTATGAATTGGAGAACCAGCTCCTCCCAAGTCTAGATTGCGACAATCCCACATTCAGACAGAGTTAGATGCAGAATATTGCGACAATCTGACATTCGTGCACTCAACTTTGGTCAAAAACATACTTGATTTAATGAGATGCGGAAGCGGAACAGAAGAACATCATCTTAATAGCTGGGCCAGTGCCAATTCGAGCATCCAAAAAATTAGACAAGCATCATCCCCCACACTACAAAACTCCTATGCCTTGCATTTGAAAGGACATCATTAGTTAGAACATTAATACTTCATCAATGCATATTATAAACCGTAGGCAATTGAGTCTGACCTAACTTTAAAAAGAGAGGACCAGACATTGTACAATCATGGGATGACATTTGGCAATTTGGTTACAATTATAAGGATTGTGTGGTCAAAGTGCCACTCGGATCCACCCACAAATGCAACACAATTTATTTTTGGAACTTAAATTGACAATAATCAAAGAATTGTGTTGTTGTTCCAGGTATCTTAGTGCAGATGCATTGCTTGATCATGAGTATGTCATTCAACTCTGTCCTTTTGTCGAACACCTTTAAGGCATAAAAAGGGACACTTTCCAACATCTTCAAGAAGTATAAATCCATGGTAGGAGAACACAAAATTTATTGTATTACGAATCAGAAGGGGCTGAGGGATGAGACAGGGAACAACATGTATGTGGCGGAGAAAAAGATCCGGTTCATCTCCAAATGAGAAAGCAAAGCATGTATACTTACCGACGACTTTCCTAGGCGGCGTACGAGATGCGGTCGCGGCGCATGCTGGCAGATGCGGGCGTGGGGGTGAGGCGTGGGCGCGTGCTGGCCACAGCGCGCGCATGCGGCGGACGGGCGCGGCGCGTGTTGGCAGCTGCGGGGCGAGGGGGTGGGGCATGGGCGCGTGCTGGCCGCAGTGCGCGCAGGCAGCGGCGGGCGCGGCGTGTGCTGTCGGCTGCGGGGGTGGGGGCGTGAGCGCGTGCGGGCCGCAGCGCGCGCAAGGCGGCGGCGGGCGCGTGGGTGGGTCGCGGCGGGCGTGGGGGGGGACACGGGCGCGTGCTGGCCGCAGCGGGTGCAGGCGACGGCGGGCGCGGGCGCGGCGGCGTCTTGCTGGCTGCGGCGCGTGCAGGGAGCGCCGCAGGCGGCGGCGGCTTGCTGTTTTTTCCCCGATTTTTTCGGGTTCTTTTTTTTGGATTTGCGATCTGCGGTTGCTGAGCTAAGACGGAGAGAGGGAAAGGCGGACGGGGGATGTGACGCGGAGGTGGATGGATGAGTTACGCGGAGGGTGAGAAGCCGGAAGATGGGAAGCCTAGATGTAGGGTCAGGGGTGAGATCTAGAGTTCTCACTCTTTTAGAAGATTTAAATTATAGTGGAGAAGAGATGACAATCAAATAAACTCACATAACATACCTCAGCGGCTTGTTGTGCCATAGGTTCCAGTAACTTCTGAACAGATGCAGTCGCAAGCGGTGTGGACGACGATTCAGTCGTCGTAGATGGCAACATGGGTATTGTAATTTCATTGGCGTTCCCTGAACAAAAAATCATGTCCATACGTTCTTACGGCTGTACCATTGGGGAAAAAAAATCCAACACACAGCTGTACACGATTCAGCATTGATGACAGCACGTGCTAACCTCCTTGGTGCCTCACTATGTCAAAATCGATTTTACGTAGCGTTGCCTAAATGTCCTTCGTGGCGGACTGTTATTTTGCCCGCTGCCAAAAATCCTAGTCTTTTCCGTAGCGGTCTTTTTTTTATTTACTGTGGCGGACATTTATGTCCGCTGCGGTAAATTGATTTATCACAGCGAACACATTAAGGTGTCTGTTACGGTAAATAGGGTATTTACCGCAGCGGGCGTCTTAATGTGCCCGCTGCGGTAAATCAATTTACCGCATCGGGCATTTTATAAGGCCCGCCACGGTTAATGCTGAAGCCCATTAGGCCCAGGGCGAGGCCCAATAGACACAGCGCATATATATACATGGATTTTAGGGTTTCTCTCACTTCTCTCTTTCTTCCACTACCTCAGCCCCTTCCCCTCCCGAGCGACCACGACGGTGCCCCTCCCCACCGCGACGACGCCCCTCCCCACGGCGCCCCTTCCCACCGCGACAGCGCCTCTCATCCGCGACGGTGCTCCTCCGCGAGATGACGCGACCTCCCCCACGTGTCCTCCCCCACGCGGCCCTTCCTCTGAGCGCGGGCCGACGTGGAGCAGTGAGGGAGCAGCGACGGATCTGGTGGCGCGGGAGCGCGTACCGGCGTGGAGCAGCGGCGGCGCGCGGCGCAGGAGCGCGGGGGAGCGTGGGCCGCGGCAGGAGGGCACCGGCGGCAGAGGGCACCGGTGGTAGCGGGCACCGGCGTGGGCTCGAGAATGGGTCACCGACGGGTTTCTGTTTTTTTTGTTTTTTTGAAATGTTTAACCGCGACGGGCATTGTAAAGTGCCCGCTGCGGTAAATAACATTAACCGCGGTGGGCGGCGTAAGGTGCCCGCCGCGGTTAATCCTTTTTCCGCAGCGGGCGCTAGTGACTGCCACGGTAAATGCCCCATTTACCGTGGCCTTGTCATCGCAGCGGACGCCATTGTCCGCTGCAAAAAATGGATTTTGACCGACACCAAAAATCGATTTTGACGTAGTGACTGCTATGGAATTGATGGTTGTGTGGCTGTGAAACCTGCCTCCACACTGCCGTGTGTTGATGCTTCTTTTCCGATCGTGCTGACTCGGTGCCGTGTGGCAGCGGCAGCGTGCGTTGTTGAGTGCCGACGGCGACGACGTTGGTGATCCAAAAAAACACTGCGTGGTTGCCCTTGGAGCCGAGGTTTTTTTGGTAGTCTTCAATCACGACGAGCCGAGCTAAGGAAGCAAGTCGGGTGGGATATGGAAGGGGAGCTGAGGAAGCAAGCCGGGTGGGATACAGAAGGGATGCTGAGCCGGTCGTTCTACCTCATCCACGCGTCGCGCGCTGGTTGGAAGTCCGTATAGACCCCAGGAACGGACGGACCGTATTGAATTTTTTTCCTGGTGGGAGCCTGGTTGTGGGGTCAATAGGTGAGATCAGGCTTCCCACTCTAAAAAGAAGATTTCAATTATATTAGAGATAGAGATAGGGGCGGGTTTCTGTCGGTGTCTAAAATGGTGGGGTCTAGACGGCCAACGAGTAAATTTCTAAGCGTGTCGGAGTTTGGATGGTTACGCTTGGAGGACACTGAGATTTATACTGGTTCGGGCACGAATGCCCTACGTACAGTTTACTACGGAGTCGTGTTACCGAACTCGGAGGGCTCGTAGAGGGGAGCTACAAGCAATGGTGAGTGAGGGAAGCACCTTCCTAGGTCTTGTGCGTATGAGGTTCTTGATTCTGGTGAGAGCTCGCGTGGATGCGAGTATGAGTGTGTGTGAATGAGTTATTGGGGTGTCGAGAGAGAGAGATTGGAGGTCCATTCTCCCCCTTTATACGTAGGGAGAGATGGAGGAGTACAGTAGAGAGAGGGGGAGTGAACGTGGGCCCGGCTTCGTGCGAACACATGGTGGAGAAGTACCCATGTATGTTCAATTTTGTGATGAGTGATTGCCCAAGACTTGAGCGGTTCAGTTTGAGTGGCTTACTTCTAATCCTTGCGAAAGCAAGTGTGTGCCTGTCTATCGGCTTGTGGTGTGCAGGTGCTATGCCTAGTGACAGTGGTCAATGGCGTGGAGAAGGTCGAGTAGAGGCTTGCCGTGCCGATGGACTGAGAGCGGTGAAGGGCGCCAGCGGACTAGCTGTGGTGGCTAGTGCTTGGAACCGGCGAGTGCGAGAAGACATGGAGGTAGACCGAGTTGACCAAGTCAAGACGGTGGACGCGCGAGTCGAGTAGAGGCTCAGGGGACTCGGAGTCCGACCGAGCTATGACAAGGTGGCTCGTGTCGAGCGGTTTGGTGGTTTGGGCCTCAAAACCATCCGAGCACGGTTTCCAAGTTTGGACCTCAAAACTCGGGGTTCGGTAGTTGAGCCCAAAGCTACCGGTGGTGGGTTTCCTGGGTTTGAGCCTCAAAACCTAGGCGGAGCTTCCGAGAAAGCGGGGATGGCGCGTGGCGGAATCCTGGAGGTTGCGTCGAGGCGACGACAACTCCTGGCAGGAAGCGGGGCCGTCCATTCAAAATGCGAGAGATATTTTCCAGAGCTTGGACTGCAATGCTTAGGCTAGGTAGTTCACTCAATGTATCTAGGGGGTCTTTGGGAAATAGCCAAAGCCCGATAAGTAGGGGGTGAAGGGGTATCCCTCATCCCATCTCTTGAACCCTAATTTTTTGCCCCAACTCTCTCTCTCTACCCTCTCTCTAGTTCATGAGATCCCTAGGTTGATTTCACCAACCTCTGTAAGAACATGAGTTTGTTGCGAGGAATCGAAGGCCGTAACCTCCGTAAGCCATGGTGGCTTCGATTTCTTGATCGTGTCCCCGTTTTGCTTGTGTTCTTCGCGTTTTGCTTTTGCTCCCTCTTTGTTCCCGAGATGATTTCTCTTTGTAGGGAGTAGCTCTTGCAAATCCGTTTGAACCAAGTTGTTCGTATTCGAGAGGAGCATCTTTCCACCAAAGGATTCAGTTCGGAATGGGGTGAGCAAGGAGATCGGTGTGTTTGTGTTTCGGTTCGTGTTCCACTCCATTTTTGCTCGTTCATCTTTGATTCACAGACTTGTGAGGGAAGGATGGACTAGATCCTCCAATAGTAGAGTCACATCTACCTTAGAAACCTCCCCACAAAGTTTGGATTCAATCGGAGTTGAAACGAACAAGTTCCGGCGTTTTTCGTGTGATCCGCGCATTTTCGGGGGCGTCAGACGCTGCCAACGGACGGTGGAATCCACCCAACGGACGCTGCCCGCTCCCTAGCTGAGCGTCCGTCGCCCAGGGCTGTTTTGGGCTGTTTTTTGGGTGCGATGGACGCTGGCGTCAGACTCTGCATCGGAGCTTCCGTCGCCCCGTCGGAGCGTCCGTCGCCCCTTTTCAGCAGCGTTTGTCGCCCACTGTTTTGGCAGTTTCTCTCTCGTCCGGACTCCGAATTAAGTTCCGTTTGTTGCGTTGGTTTCGTAATCACGCAGGGAACTTGATGAAGCACTTGTGAGACCAGTTCTCGTATGTATTTCTGGGTGAGCTCTCTTCTCTTCTCTCTATGGTTTGAGAGCCTCACTATCGTTGTCTCGGTTTGAGTTTTTGGTTTCCGAAAGATCCGCTGTACCTCTTGGAAATCACCAAAGGTATCCACCCTCTCTAGTGTAGTGATCTTGCTGGTGGAGTAAGCTTGCTTGCTAGGGTTGTTTTTGGTAAGAGTGGCCCGAATATTTCGAGAGAAATTTGAGGCTCCCATTCACCCCCCCTCTGGTCGTCGTTCTCGGTCCTTCACTTGGGCTGCTGCTGAGGGAGTGCTTTGTCTTCTTTATGCCTTCCTTCCTGAGGAAGATTGCGCCAGTAGACATATGTTCGGGTCCTATTCGTCCTTGTTATGCTGTAGCCATGCGCCTTGAGACTGAGAACTCCGCTGTTCGCTTACCTGGGCATGGGCGGGGGCTGGTCGCACAGGGCCAGGCACCCCCGCATTACGTCATACAGGGCTAATGATGCCCTAATCCCTGTTCGAGTGTCTGTTGGAGGTATGGCGCAGGTGTAGTGCGGTGAAGTTCGAAAGCGGAGCTCGGATCGAGGGACCATGGGCGCCAGCAGACTAGCTGTGGCGGCTAGTGCTTGGCACCAGCGAGTGCGAGAAGACATGGAGGTAGACCGAGTTGACCAAGTCAATACGGTGGACGCGCGAGTCGAGCAGAGGCTCAGGGGACTCGGAGTCCGACTGGGCTGTGACAAGGTGGCTCGTGCCGACCGGTTTGGTGGTTTGGGCTTCAAAACCTAGGCGGAGCTTCCGAGAAAGAGGGGATGGCACGTGGCGAAATCCTGGAGGTTGCGTCGAGGCGACGACAACTCCTGGCAGGAAGCGGGGCCGTCCATTCAAAATGCGGGAGATATTTTCCAGAGCTTGGACGACAATGCTTAGGCTAGGTAGTTCACTCAATGTATCTAGGGGGGTCTTTGGGAAATAGCCAAAGCCCGATAAGTAGGGGGTGAAGGGGTATCCCTCATCCCATCTCTTGAACCCTAATTTTTTGCCCCAACTCTCTCTCTCTACCCTCTCTCTAGTTCATGAGATCCCTAGGTTGATTTCACCAACCTCTGTAAGAACTTGAGTTTGTTGCGAGGAATCAGAGGCCGTAACCTCCGTAAGCCATGGTGGCTTCGATTTCTTGATCGTGTCCTCGTTTTGCTTGTGTTCTTCACGTTTTCTTTTGCTCCCTCTTTGTTCCCGAGATGCTTTCTCTTTGTAGGGAGTAGCTCTTGCAAATCCGTTTGAACCAAGTTGTTCGTATTCGAGAGGAGCATCTTTCCACCAAAGGATTCGGTTTGGAATGAGGTGACCAAGGAGATCGGTGTGTTTGCGTTTCGGTTCGTGTTCCACTTCGTTTTTGCTCGTTCATCTTTGATTCACGGACTTGTGAGGGAAGGATGGACTAGATCCTCCAAGAGTAGATTCACATCTACCTCAGAAACCTCCCCACAAAGTTTGGATTCAATCGGAGTTGAAACGAACAAGTTCCGGCGTTTTTCGTGTGATCCGCGCAGTTTTCGGGGGCGTCGGACGCTGCCAATGGATGCTGCCCGCTCCCTAGTAGAGCGTCCATCGCCCAGGGCTGTTTTGGGCTGTTTTCTGGGTGCGACGGACGCTAGCGTCAGACTCTGCATCGGAGCGTCCGTCGCCCCGTCGGAGGGTCCTTCGCCCCTTTCGGTAGCGTCTATCGCCCACTGTTTTGGCAGTTTCTCTCTCGTACGGACTCCGAATTGAGTTCCGTTTGTTGCGTTGGTTTCGTAATCACGCAGGGAACTTGATGAAGCACTTGTGAGACCAGTTCTCATAAGTATTTCTGGGTGAGCTCTCTTCTCTTCTCTCTATGGTTTGAGAGCCTCACTATCGTTGTCTCGGTTTGAGTTTTTGGTTTCCGGAAGATCCGCTGTACCTCTTGGTAATCACCAAAGGTATCCACCATCTCTAGGGTCGTGATCTTGCTAGTGGAGTAAGCTTGCTTGCTAGTGTTGTTTTTAGGAAGAGTGACCCGAATATTTCGAGAGAAATTTGAGGCTCCCATTCACCCCCCTCTGGTCGCCGTTCTCGGTCCTTCAATTGGTATCAGAGCCGGTTAAGGATCAATCCTCCTTACACGGTTCTTGGTCCACGAAGGCAACATGGAGTGAGGTGCTGGTAAACCTCCTTACTTTGATGGAACCAACTTTGCCTTTTGGAAGGTGCGCATGTCCGCTTACCTCCAAGGGCTTGACACGAAGTTTTGTGAGATTTGTGAGAATGAGAACTACGTGGTTCTTGACGCTCGGATCACCGATGCCCAAGTCACGCAGCATGTGTCAAACGCAAGAGCCCGTAGCATTCTATTCTCTTGTCTGTCTCTTTTGGAGTTTGAGCGGGTTTCGAGTCTCACTACGGCACGAGAGATCTGGCAAACACTCTTGAGATATCATGAGGGAAATCCTCAGATCAAGTCCAGAGTCTTTGACACGTACCGAAGAGAGTACGAGAACTTCGCTCAGTTGGCCGGCGAATCTGTTGATGGGATGTTCACTCGCTTCCAATCTATCGTCAACAAGATGCGTGCTAATCGAGCCAACTTGCCTTATGATGATCATGAGATGGCTATCAAGATTTTGCATACTCTTGATCGAAAGGTGTGGGAGATGAAGGTGGCTGCCATTCAGGAGTCACCGGGCTATGATGCCCTGACCGTGGACGAGCTGTTTAGCAAGCTCAAGTCCTCGGAGATTGACTACCAGACCTGGGCCAAGCTTGAAAACCCGTCGAAACCTTCTATGGCGTTGGTTTCTGGCCCCGGCGGTACGTCTTCTTCCTCCTCCGACCCTTCACACTCCTTGTTTGCTTTGTCTCTGATTTCTGTGACAGAGGAGCAAGTGGAGGCTCTTGGAGATGGTGAGCTGGCCCTAGTCATCACTAGGTTCTCACGGTTTCACAACAACCGTTTGAACCGACGACGTGGTGGCTCGGCCAAGGGGTGCTATCGTTGCGGTGATGAGGATCACTTCATCGCAAACTGCCCCAAGAAAGCTGGGGGCGACTTCACCAAGCGCAAGGACAAGCGCGAGCACCACTTCGAGGACAAGCACAAGCCCAAGGGCGGCTACTACCGAAGGTCCTCCAAGAAGGTGATTGACAAGGTGAAGGCCAAGCACCGAGCCTTCCTCGCCTCCCTCAGCGACATCGATGCCTCCTCCGACGGAGGTGCTTCCTCAAGCGATGATGAGTCGAAGGGAAAGGTTGAGGACAAGTTCAACAGCCTATGCTTCTATGCTGACGCCAAGCACGGTGGCTTTTGCACCATGGCGATTGAAGAAGGCAAGGTCGACAAGCACAAGGATGGTCCCGACTATGACTACGACTCTGACACACCCGAGGTATCACCCACCATCGAATCCCTCTCTCTCAAGCTTGAGTCTCTGAACGACACCTTGATGAGTCAGGATGCATTTCTCAAGCGTGCCGCTTGTAAGAGGAACGATTTTAAGGCGAAGTACCTTAGCACGCTTCATGAGCTAGAGTTTGCTAAGGCACAAGTGGTGGTTACCGAGGAGGTAGAGTGTGATGCTTGCGCCATTCACATGTCTAGTCTTGTCACTCTCCAGGACAAGTATGGCACTCTACTTGAGGAGGTTATTGAGCTGAAGGCTAGGCCTAGCTTACTTGGTGCGTGCAAGTCTTGCTTAGGCTTGTGTTCTGAGCTGGCATAGAGAGATGCTAGGATTGCTGTGCTAGAGAAGGTCAGCTCAGATAGCACTAGAGAGTCAGATCGCTTTGAGGCTTTGGAGCTTGAGATCGCGTCGTGCAGACACGACAAGATGCGTACCGAGGAAGAAAACACATACCTTCAGTCCATCTTGAGCTAGGAGTCTTGCCGAGAGCTGCAGCTGGGGATGATGCTTAGCCAATGCAAAAGGGCTGGCAGCACGAGAGTAGGCTTTGCTATAGGTGGGAAGGATGATAGCATGTTCGGTAAGATCGGTGAGTGCAGTGGTTTGAGCGAGAATGAGAAACCTACCATAACTTCCAAGCTTACCATGATCACTCCACCTAAGCCTACCAAGCTATAGGAGGAAGAGAGATGATCGGAGACAGTTTGAGTTGAACAACTGGGACATGTACCACCCACGAGTTGGGGTACGTGAACCGGAAGTTCGGAGGCACACTACTTGGCCTAGAGGTACAATGCCTCAAGGTGCTAGGCCTCAGGAGGTGAGACCACATGGTGGTCATGCCCGGCGGGGTACCGGTCGTGACCCATACGACTACGGGCCTCCTGACGGTGGCTTCACTCCACCCTTCTCTAGCGGACCACGTTTTCCCTATCGTGGTGATCGCTATCCCTTTGTGGGGCAGGAGATGTTTGTTTTTTCTCCTAACTCATTCTTTGGGCAAATGGGACAACACTGGTATCCTTCATAGTTTACTAACCCCAGTGTTGCACCGTTTGCTCACCCTATGTCTTTTTATTGATGTAGAAAGGAGAACTGTAGGAGACTTGGCTTGTGGATTTCGGATGCTCACGCCATATGACCGGAAGTGCTAAGTGGTTCTCCAGCCTTGACCCCGTGCACCACACCGAGTATATCACATTCGGGGACAAGAGTAAAGGTAAGGTTGTCTCCTGAGGGTCGATCCGAGTGAATTCTTCTTTTGTCCTCAAGGATGTTGCTTTGGTTGCGAATTTGCATTTTTAACCTTCTTTCGGTTTCACAACTCCTTGATGACGGTTTTGAAGTGAGTTTCAAGCCTAATATCTCTCGGATTTTGGACTCTCGTGGTGAGCTTGTTTGCCGGATTTTACCCTTTGGGAAGGTTTTTCGTGCGGATTTTACTATCTCTTCCGGACCTTCTCGATGTCTTCTTGCCGGTTCTTATTCCGAGCTTTGGAAGTGGCATAGGAGATTGGGACACTTGAGTTTTGACTTGCTTGCAAGGCTTAGCTCAATGGACCTTATCCAAGGATTGTCAAAGCTAAAGTTCGAGAAGGATTTGGTTTGCCATCCTAGCAGGCATGACAAGATGGTTGCCGCTTCCCATCCTCCTGTGACGGAGATCATGACCACTAGACCCGGCGAGCTCTTACACATGGACACAGTTGGTCCAGTTCGAGTTAGGTCGGAGGGAGGGAGGGAAGTGGTATGTTGTTGTAGTCGTTGATGACTACTCGAGGTACTCTTGGGTGTTCTTTTTGGAGAGTAAGGATGAGGCTTTTCCTTTGGTTCGAGATCTGATTTTGAGATTGCAAAAGGAGCTACCTAAGAATTCCATGAGAGCTATCCGCAGTGACAATGGCACAGAATTCAAGAATGCTCACTTTGCAACTCTTTGTTCTTCTTTGGGTCTCGATCACCAGTTTTCCTCACCTCACACTCTCGAGCAGAACGGTGTTGTTGAGCGCAAGAATCGGACCCTTGTTGAGATGGCCAGGACCATGCTCGATGAGCATAGGACTCCTAGGCGGTATTGGGCCGAAGCACTCAGTTCTGCTTGCTATATTTCCAATTGCATTTTTCTCCGAGCTTTCAAGAAGAAGACTTCTTATGAGTTGCGATTTGGGAGACCACCCAAGGTAAGTCACCTATGGGTGTTTGGGTGGAGGTGCTTCATCATCAAAAAGGGCGGTAAGTTGGATAAATTTGAATCACGGTCTTCTGACGGTATCTTTCTTGGTTATTCTACTCACTCTCGTGCTTATCATGCACTTAACCTTGAGACTAACCGAGTGATGGAGACTTGTGAGATTACCTTCGATGAGACTATGCTCTGTGTTTCCACTGCTTTTGAGCTTGCAAGTGATGATGAGGTGAACACTAGCATCTTTGTGGAGGAGGAGCAGGATGATGCCGATTGGGGTTATCACGAGCCAACTCCACTGGCTGCCCCCGTTGACCCTGCGACGTCCACTTTGGCTCACGGTCCTGATCCGACTACTTCCTCTACATGGGGGCCGTTCGAGCAGCTTCCTCAGTCGGTGCCCGTTGCACCTGAGGGAGCTCCAGCTGCTGTCGAGGGGGAGGCCACTTCGTCCAGGTAGGCTCCCCGCCACATCCAGCGGTAGCACCCGCCGGAGAACATCATCGGCGACATCGACTGTCGAGTCACGTGATCTAGGTCCTATCTCTCTCACTTGGCTCATTCGGCTTTTGTCGCGTCTTTTGAGCCCCGGGATGTTGGACACGCTTTGATGGATCCGGATTGGGTTAATGCCATGCCTGAGGAGTTAGAAAACTTTGAGCGAAACCGCGTTTGGGTCTTAGTTCCTCCACCACCTAGTTGCCACCCCATAGGTACCAAATGGGTTTTCAAAAATAAACAAAGTGAGGATGGGGTGGTAGTGCGCAACAAGGCTAGGTTGGTAGCTTAAGGCTTTTGTCAAAAGGAGAGAATAGACTATGAGGAAACCTTTGCTCCCGTAGCTCGTTTAGAAGCCATTAGAATCCTTCTAGCTTTTGCGGCTTCTAAGGGTTTTAAACTTTTTCAAATGGATGTTAAAAGTGCTTTCTTAAACGGCTACATAGAGGAGGAAGTTTATGCTAAACAACCTCCCGGTTTCGAAAATCCCAAGTTTCCAAACCATGTTTTTAAACTTCACAAAGCTTTGTATGGTTTGAAACAAGCCCCTAGAGCATGGTATGATAGATTGAGAACCTTCTTGCTAGCTAAGGGTTTTAAAATGGGATCGGTAGATAAGACGTTGTTTCTCCTCAAGCAAGGCAAAGACACTCTCCTTGTCCAAATTTACGTGGATGATATCATCTTTGGTGGTTCTTCTCATGCTCTTGTTGCCAAGTTTGCAGATCTTATGAGCAGGGAATTTGAGATGAGCATGATGGGAGAGTTGACCTTCTTTCTCGGGTTGCAAATCAAGCAAACCCGGGAAGGGACGTTTGTGCACCAAGGCAAGTACACGAAGGATATCTTGAAGAAGTTTGACATGGGTGAGGCAAAGCCTATTTCGACACCCATGTCGACTAAGACTACCTTGGATGTGGACGAGGAAGGAGAGGCGGTGGATGAGACAGAGTACCGAAGCATGATCGGGTCGCTCTTGTACCTGACGGTGACCTGGCCAAACATACAGTTCGCCGTCTGCTTGTGTGCACGCTTTCAGGCGTCCCCACGGACTTCGCACAAGCACGTGGTGAAATGCATCATGAGGTACTTGCGCTGCACTCCTGAGTTTGGTCTGTGGTTTTCCACCTCTTCCTCTCTTGTGCTTTGCGGTTATTCTGACGCCGACTTTGCCGGTTGCCGACTTGATCGGAAGTCCACTTCTGGGACTTGCCAGTTTCTCGGGTCTTCTTTGGTTTCTTGGTCTTCTCGCAAGCAGTCTAGCGTGGCACAGTCGATGTGCGAAGCTAAGTACGTTGCCGCGGCTAGCTGTTGCTCGCAGTTGATTTGGATGATTGCCACTTTGAAAGATTTCGGTCTTGAGCTTACTAAGGTGCCTCTGCTTTGCGATAGCACGAGTGCAATTAGTGTGGCCAAAACTCCCGTGCTTCATTCTAAGACCAAGCACATTAAGGTCCGCTTTCACTTCTTACGAGATCATTACGAGAAGGGCGGCATTGACCTCCGGCATGTCGAGACCCACAACCAGCTTGCGGATATTCTCACAAAGCCTTTGGATCAAGCTGCGTTTTCTCGCCTTCGGGGCGAGTTGGGTGTTTGCTTTCCTTTTTAGAGGAGGAAAGTTTTGTGTATCATAGTTCTTTTTGGTTCTTTTTGTCTTTTATTTGTCCTTCTTCTCATTTGGTGTCTTGTTAGTGTTAGTTGGTGTCATTGCATTGTGCATCTCATTTGCATTTGTGACATAGTTCATTTCAAGCTTCATACTTAAAGCCGATATAATGAATCTATGCTCTATTTGAGGTTCTTTATGTGTCTATGGTGTTGCCTAACTTAGACTCTTTTTGATCTCTAGATATGCAATAGAGCTAAGTTAGCAAAGCTTTAAAACTGAATTTAATTCCCCATGTCACCTCTGAAATGGCACTAGCATGTGTAGGATTTTGAAGATCCTTCTTGGCTTCCTTGTATATAGCTTCTAACTATGGCTCTTCATTGTTTCATTCACTACCTTTGAGCACCATGTTTAATATCTAAAATGAAATTGTTGTCTATTTTGTGAATTGGAAAGATCGAGTTGGGCCTGCATTGTGAGCACTTCACCGTGTGTTCGAGATTGTTTCACATATGGGTCGATACTTGAGCGGTGTCGTGTATGACCAAAACCGGTGTGTCAAGTCCTTTGACTTCGCCTGGTTGGTAAGTAGTGGCATCACTTTCCTTACAACCACTCGCATACAACTTAAATGAGCCTAAAACTGAAAATTGGCTGCAAAACTCTGAAATTTGGAAAATTCATTCAGTTGGGTCATTGGCTTGTTGTATGAACTTTGCTAAGGGATAGTTTTACTTGCTATACATGAGATTGCTTTGAGATAGATCCTATCTTGTTTGCCATGTCTAGCTGTCTCTAGGAGGTGATACCCTTTCTCTGCTCTCACATGATATGCTCTCTAAAATAGCTTCTAAAGTGATCTTAAGCTCAACTTGAGTCTTTGTTGGGCATGTAGAGATTTTCCTATTCTCACAGGATCACATCACTTAGAGTATCTATTCATTGTATTAGCTCTAAGTATGAAGCTTTTGCCCTCATTTTGCATTTCATGGCATTTGTAGCTGGATCTTGAGTTGTTGGTGTTTGATGAGCTACATGTGTCAACAAGGGGGAGAGATGTGCATTTCATTCCATTTTTAGCCATCTACTTCCAAGGGGGAGAAAGAGTGCATCTCATTGGTTTCATTGGTTTATAGCTTCTTTGGTCAAGGGGGAGTTTGTGTGCTTCTTTTGCCCTAAGGAGCTCATTTGGTATCTTGAGTATGCTTTTGGCCAGGGGGGAGCATTTGCTAGATGTGTTGAGCCCTTGCCTCTTCTGGTTTGCCCTAAGGAGCTTGCTTTGTTGGTTTTGACAGGTTTTGGTGGCTTCTTGAGCATTGAGGTGTTTTAATTGGTATCTTTTGAGCTCCCTTAGTGTTTCAATTGGTGTTCTGAGCTTTGAGAGCTGTGATTGGTTTTATGGACTTGCTAGTGGTGTTAAGCCCATTTCTGCCTCTTCTTGAGGGATAGCTTTGTTTTGCTTGGTTGCGTCGAGCCATTGCCCATGTCTTTGGGAACCAAGTTTTGGACTCGTTTTGCTTCTCTCAAGTGACCCTGTTTTGGCTATCTTAGCTTTTTGGTCATTTGGAGAGCTTTACCTTGTGGCTCAAATCTGAAATGCACTTGTGTTGACAATGCACTCATCAAGGGGGAGATTGCGAACACATGGTGGAGAAGTACCCATGTATGTTCAGTTTTGTGATGAGTGATTGCCCAACACTTGAGCGGTTCAGTTTGAGTGGCTTACTTCTAATCCTTGCGAAAGCAAGTGTGTGCCTGTCTATCGGCTTGTGGTGTGCAGGTGTTATGCCTAGTGACAGTGGTCAATGGCGTGGAGAAGGTCGAGTAGAGGCTTGCCGTGCGGATGGACTGAGAGCGGTGAAGGGCGCCAGCGGACTAGCTGTGGTGGCTAGTGCTTGGCACCGGCGAGTGCGAGAAGACATGGAGGTAGACCGAGTTGACCAAGTCAAGACGGTGGACGCGCGAGTCGAGCAAAGGCTCAGGGGACTCGGAGTCCGACCGGGCTGTGACAAGGTGGCTCATGTCGAGCGGTTTGGGCCTCAATACCATCCGAGGACGGTTTCCGAGTTTGGACCTCAAAACTCGGGGTTCGGTAGTTGAGCCCAAAGCTACCGGTGGCGGGTTTCCTGGGTTTGGGCCTCAAAACCTAGGTGGAGCTTCCGAGGAAGCGGGGATGGCACGTGGCGGAATCCTGGAGGTTGTGTCGAGGCGATGGCAACTCCTAGCAGGAAGCGGGGCCGTCCATTCAAAATGCAGGAGATATTTTCCAGAGCTTGGACTGCAATGCTTAGGCTAGGTAGTTCACTCAATGTATCTAGGGGTGGTCTTTGGGAAATAGCCAAAGCCCGATAAGTAGGGGGTGAATGGGTATCCCTCATCCCATCTCTTGAACCCTAATTTTTTGCCCCAACTCTCTCTCTACCCTCTCTCTAGTTCATGAGATCCCTAGGTTGATTTCACCAACCTCTGTAAGAACTTGAGTTTGTTGCGAGGAATCGGAGGCCGTAACCTCCGTAAGCCATGCTGGCTTCGATTTCTTGATCGTGTCCCCATTTTGCTTGTGTTCTTCGCATTTTGCTTTTGCTCCCTCTTTGTTCCTGAGATGATTTCTCTTTGTAGGGAGTAGCTCTTGCAAATCCGTTCGAACCAAGTTGTTCGTATTCGAGAGGAGCATCTTTCCACCAAAGGATTCGGTTTGGAATGGGGTGAGCAAGGAGATCGGTGTGTTTGCATTTCGGTTTGTGTTCCACTCCATTTTTGCTCATTCATCTTTGATTCACGGACTTGTGAGGGAAGGATGGACTAGATCCTCCAATAGTAGAGTCACATCTACCTCAGAAACCTCCCCACAAAGTTTGGATTCAATCGGAGTTGAAACGAACAAGTTCCGGCATTTTTCGTGTGATCCACGCATTTTTGGGGGCGTCGGACGCTGCCAATGGATGCTGGAATCCACCCAACGGACGCTGCCCGCTCCCTAGCCGAGCATCCATCGCCCAGGGCTGTTTCGGGCTGTTTTTTGGGTGCGACGGACGCTGGCGTCAGACTCTGCATCGGAGCGTCCGTCGCCCCTTTTCAGCAGCGTTTTGGCAGTTTCTCTCTCGTTCGGACTCCGAATTGAGTCTTGTTTGTTACGTTGGTTTCATAATCACGCAGGAAACTTGATGAAGCACTTGTGAGACCAGTTATCATAAGTATTTCTGGGTGAGCTCTCTTCTCTTCTCTCTAAGTTTTGAGAGCCTCACTATCGTTGTCTCGGTTTGAGTTTTTGGTTTCCAGAAGATCCGCTGTACCTCTTGGAAATCACCAAAGGTATCCACCCTCTCTAGTGTTGTGATATTGCTGGTGGAGTAAGCTTGCTTGCTAGGGTTGTTTTTGGTAAGAGTGGCCCGAATATTTTGAGAGAAATTTGAGGCTCCCATTCACCCCCTCTGGTCGCCGTTCTCGGTCCTTCACTTGGGCTGCTACCAAGGGAGTGCTTTGTCTTCATTTGCCTTCCTTCCTGAGGAAGATTGTGCTAGTAGAGACATATCCGGGTCCTGTTCGTCCTTGTTGTGCTGTAGCCATGCGCCTTGAGACTGAGAACTCCGCTGTTCGCTTACCTGGGCATGGGCGGGGGCTGGTCGCACAGGGCCAGGCACCCCGCGTTCCGTCATACAGGGCTGATGACGCCCTAATCCCTGTTCGAGTGTCCGTCGGAGGTATGGCGCAGGTGTAGTGCGCGTAAGTTGTTGGTTAGGCAGCACAAGACCCTGTACCGCAGGGGGAAACAGGGGTAGGCATGGCGCCTCATGCCTTGGAACCCCATCCCTGAGGACGGAGGGCACTGTGGACCTTTTGACTATATGGGCTAGGGCGTCCCAGCCACTGGTGGCGGCAAGATCTACGATTGTAGGGGACGTCACGGATGACGTCTCGCTGGCTCGGACGGGGCGGAAGAGCCCCCGAGGGTAGATGACGTCACAGATGACGTCTACTTAGCTCGAGCGAGGCGAATGAGCCCCTGAGGGTAGATGGCGTCACTGATGATGTCACCCTAGCTCGGGCGAGGTGACGTTACCCTAGCTCGGGCGAGGCGGAAGATCCTCCGAGGGAATGTGGTGGTCTTGGTTATTTTTAGGGGCGAGAAGCCCCCGCGGGTGATTTTGTTTTTGCGGAGTGCAGTAAATTGGGTACCATATTTCTAGGTATCCGACAGTAGCCCCCGAGCCTATGATGTAGTGAAGGACTACACCGGAGGCTTCCAAGAGCGCTTATGGTGGTTTGGTTAAGTTTTTGGATTCTGGTGGGTGCGCGCGAGCGCACCCGCCGTGTGTAGCCCCCGAGGCCTTAGGAGGAAGAGTTTTCCTCCTAAGGGCTTATCCGGAAGACTTGTACAGTGCTTGACCCTTCGCTCCCCTCATGAGGTGGAGAGAAGGTGGACTGCTCCGTATGTCAGAGCCAGAGCTCCGGTTGCATGCCAGCCCTGACACGGGTTGCACTGTTGCACTGTTGGCCTTGGGATGACGCGTCTCGAAATGACGAATCGGCACTGCACCGTGTTGTCTTTCGGCTAGTACAAACGATTGACCGATCGAAGATGTGTTTGTCAGTTTTCGGGGTCTGACTGCGCCCCCCTGTAGCCCAAAAGTTGGCGTGCCGTGTCTTTCCCATTCGAGGAGCGGCGCTAGAGCACCGCTCGCTCTGTGGTCAAAACTCCAAACGCGCGCCCTGAGCCTACTGTCTGCTTGGCCATTTATAGCCCCGCCGCACCCTCTTGAAGTGGGTACTAACGTATAGTACGATTTGGTCGGGAGGCGGTGTTGTAGCCTCACGGGGCTGCTGCCGCGTGAGTGCCCTGGCGGGCTATAAATGGGGGCGGCTGCCGGTGGGGAGATTCACATCCTCACAGTATGGCTTGCCCTAGATTCTTCCTCCGAGGTCTCGTCGGAGAGTCCCTTGAGCCGCCCTTGCGGGAGGCCCCTTGAGAGCAACACCAGATTCAGAGGAAGTTCTGTGTAGGGAGCGCCACCGTTTCGTGTTGTCGGACGGGGGATATCGGGGGGAGTTCTACGGCATGCGCAGTTCTTCCCAGTCAACTTGTCCCACGAGAGGGTCGTGCTCCCTCATCGTCTCCCATCGCGGGGGGCCAAGGATGCGTCTAGCGGAAAGACTGTGCGGTCCGCCCGTGCAGCTTTCTAGGCCAGATATTCCTTGGACCTACTGGTGGTGATGCCACCGTTGGGAGATGGTGGACCTACGGGCTGGCGAGCTTGGTCGCGTCCGGGCGAGGACGTATCAGCGCCGCCCCCTGAAGGCCTAGGGGTCAGGAAGCGATCGCCCGCACACGCGCACGGGGTTGCCTTGATCATGTAGCACCTGTGTAAACACTGGTGCTGCATGCCTAGCTGAGCTTCGAGGGGGTGGCCCTGAATGCCTCTTGGTGCTGGTGAACGCCCTCCTAGAGTAGGACGGGGTGTGTCACTAGACCGATGGGCGCTCCTTGGCACGGCGTTCGAAGCGTGACCCAGAACAATGCTTGACTAGCTCGTCATGCCTTTTTCTGGGGGCGTAGCCGACCTCGCAGGTCTTTGGTGATGGTGGTGCAGTCGTTGTTCCGTCCCGAGAGACGAAATAGCGACAGTTGGCTCGTTGGGCATTCGCCTGGTAGGCAGCCCTTGGAGCGACGTTATCGATGTGTGCATGGTATTAGTCGCTTGCCCTGTTTTCCTTTCCTTTGGCCCTCGGCCGGGATCCCCCTTCAGTCCATCTTGTATTCGTTTTGGTGTCTGATGGTTTGGTCTACCCCTTGTGGCACCTGAAAAGGGTAAACTCCGGCCTCGCTTCTTCGGGCCATACCACATCGCTGCCGCCATCAACAGCGTGGCCTATCACCTGGAACTACCTCCACGCGCCCGCCTGCACGACGTTTTTCACATCGGTCTGCTGAAGCGCTTCGTGGGCACCCCCCTGCTACACCACCCGCTCTTCCACCAGTCCACAACGGGGTCACTCAGCCGGTTCCCGATCGGGCAACACGCGCTCGCATGGCCAGGGGCGTCCGCCAGATCCTCATCCAGTGGCAGGGTGAACCCGCGGCCTCAACAACATGGGAGGATGTTGACAGCTTCCAAGATCGTTATCCATCATTTCAGCTCGAGGACGAGCTGCTTCTCCAGGGAGGGAGAGATGTTATGTGGGGCCGCCTTTATAATCGTCGGCCTATAAGCCAAGGCACAACCAGCTGCAATGCGCAGGGCTCAAGGCCTGTGTGAAAGGGCTAGGACACTATGAAAGGGCCAGTCGGCTGTGGTTTAATGGCTTCAGTAATCAAGAGAGAATTAAGTAGCAGTATTATGTTAGGCGGCTAGTTAATGCCAGCAGTAGAATCAAGGATACTCCCTCCTATATATGTAATCGACAGACTATGGTTGAAGGTAAGCAAGAAGTATTAAGATCAATTCCCTCATCTAATCTCCTATGATCTCACCTTCTCTCTTGCAGACAGGCAACAACCCTAGCGGCCCCTCTACCTGGTTCTTACGAGTTGTGCAGTCAGGGAGCTCCTAGCTTAGGGAAGGAGGCCCTTGATAGCTTGTCATGCCATCAACTGTCTCTACCTACACAAGAAGCTTCAAAAGACATCATATGAACTCCTAACCGGTAACAAACCAAAGGTGTTTTACTTTAGAGTTTTTGGGTGCAAAGTGTTCATTCTCAACAAAAGACCCAAAACCTCTAAGTTTGCTCCTAAAGTTGATATTGGCACATTACTTGGTTATGGATCAAATGAGCATGCCTATCGTGTCTTCAACCAAACCGTTGGTAGAGTTGAGATCACGATAGATGTGACATTTGATGAATCTAATGGCTCTCAAGTAGAGCAAGTTGATGCAAGTGTTGTAGGAAAGGAGGATCCACCATGTGAAGCAATCAAGGATTTGGCCATAGGAGAAATTAGGCCATTGTAAGAAGAAGATGTTGATCATGAGAAACCTCAAGGTGTTGCTACTCAAGATTCCGCTGTCAGACTCAACAACCAACAGCAGTAAACACCTGCTGTAGTTCAGCAGGGCAGTAGTGCCGCCCCTAGGGCCGACAGTGCCGCCCCCAGTGAACCAGTAGCAAGTAGTCCAGCAATGACTCCATCACCTCAAGGGCTTAACCTAGAGCCTATATTTGAACAAGAACAAGATGCTAGCTGAGCAGAAGATCAAGGAGGTGTTGAACATCCAAGATTATGCCAAACTATACAACGGGATCACCCCGTTGACAACATTCTAGGAAGCATCCGCAAGGGGGTAGAACTCGTTCTCATATAGCAAACTTTTGTCAATATTACTCGTTTGTTTCCTCCTTGGAACCCTTGAAGGTAGATCAAGCTCTTGATGACCCGGATTGGATTATGGCTATGCAAGAAGAGCTAAACAACTTTGAGAGAAATCAAGTGTGGACTTTGGTGGAAAGCCCCAATACCAATGTGATAGGCACCAAATGGGTATTTCGCAACAAGCAAGATGAGAATGGTGTGGTGACAAGGAACAAGGAAAGATTGGTGGCTCAAGGGTTCACTCAAGTAGAGGGCTTGGACTTTGAAGAAACATATGCACCGGTGGCAAGACTTGAAGCAATTCGGATACTTCTAGCTTTTGCGGCCCATCATGACTTCAAGCTATATCAAATGGATGTCAAGAGTGCATTTCTCAATGGCCCAATACAAGAGTTAGTTTATGTTGAGCAGCCAACCGGTTTTGATGACCCAAAGTTCCCCAACCACGTCTTCCAACTCCAAAAGGCGCTCTATGGGCTTAAGCAAGCACCAAGAGTGTCGGATACCTAGAAATAGGGTACCCAATTTACCAGACTCCACAAAAAACAAAATCATCATCAGGGGCTCTTCCGCCTCGCCCGACATCATCTGGACGTCATCGACCCTCGGGGGCTCTTCTGCCTCGCCCGAGCCAAGGTGGCGTCATCCGTGACGTCATCGACCCTCGGAGGCTCTCCCGCCTTGCCCGAGCCAAGGTGGCGTCATCCGTGACGTCATCGACCCTCGGGGGCTCTTCCGCCTCGTCCGAGCAGAGATGGCTACAACCGTGATGTCATCGACCCTCGGGTACTCTTCCGTTCCGCCCGAGCCAGGGAAACGTCATCCATGACTCCCCTCACCGTCGGAGATCTCGTTGCCATCAATAGTCAGGGATGCCCTAGTCCATATAGTCAAAAGGTCCACTGTACCCTCCGTTCTCAGGGATGGGGTTCAAGGCGTGAGCCTCCATACCAACCTCTGTTCATCCTGCGGTACAAGGTCTTGTGCTACCTAACTGGTGACTTCCATGCACTACACCCCGCGCATGCCTCCGACGGACACTCCAATAGGTATTAGGGCGTCATCGGCCCTGTATGACAGAACGCGGGGTGTCCGGTCCTGTGCGACCAACCCCAGCCCATGCCTAGGTAAGAGAACAGCGGAGTTCCCAATCACAAGGCGCATGGCTGGAGTACAACAAGGACGAACAGGACCTAGACATGTGTCCACTGGTGCAATCTTCCTCAAGAAGGAAGACAGGATGAAGACAAAGCTTCCCCTCGGCAGCAGCCCAAGCCGGGCCCACGTTCACTCCCCTTCTCTCTACTGTACTCCATCTCTCCCTACGTATAAAGGGAGGGAATGGATCTCCAGTTGCTCTCTCTCGACATCCCAACATTCATTCACACACACTCAAATTCGCACACAAGGGACAACACACCAGAACCAAGAACCACATATGCACGAGACCTGGGAACCGCCTTCCCTCTCTCACCAAAGCTTGTAGCTCCCCTCTACGAGCTCTCCGCGCTCGGTAATACAACCCCGCAACACACTGGACGTAGGGTGTTCGTGCCTAAACCAGTATAAACCTCCTTGTTCTCTGAGCGTAACCATCCAAACTTCGACACGCTTAGAAATTTACTCGTTGGCCGTCTAGACCCCACCATTTTAGACACCGACAGTTGGCGCGCCAGGTAGGAGACCTTTGCTTGTCACCCATATTTTCGAGTTTTGGATGGCTGATCGCCGCGTTGATTTCGCTCCAGGCTCTGTTGTTCGTTTTGGTAGCCAGGACTTCCAGTGCCACAGGCAGGGGGCCGACCTGGCTCTCCGTCGCCCTACGACATTCTCCGAGGTAGCCATGGATGCCATCACCGCATCTATGGCCCACCTCCATCTGTCTCCCATCGGGGAACAGGTCACTCATGGGGTGGTCATCCTGCGGGCCAATTATCCTCAGTTCAAGCGCTAGCTCGACACGCTCATGGGACCCCAGCCGACTCGGGAGTCCCTGCACAACCTCTACTCCACGTTCGCCAACGTGACGACGCAGCTCGCGGGAGGTCAGCCGCTCTCTTCCGGGCACAACAAATCCGTGCGCGAAACGAGAGCTCCGGCGCTCATGCCGCGGGGCGACCCGCGGTTCCCAGACCCCCGATGTCTGAACCTCGGAAGGCCCGGCGCCTCAGGGCGGAGACCCGGGAAAGGGCAGCGACAGCCAGTCTGCAGTAACCCCCTTGGCGTCGCCGCGACCCATTCACCGGGCGGAAAGGCGATCCGTGTGACATCCCATTCTGGCAAGGCAAAGGGAAGGCCGCGATGTGGCTGCGACGATGCGGCCACATCGGCGGATCGCATGCCTCTTTTTCCTCCCCTCAGCGACTGCGACTGCGACTACGACGACATCCTCACCAAGCCGTGCCCGTACCACAGCGTGCCGATCAGACACACTCTTCAGCAGCGTGACAAGATTGCCAGATATCTCTCAATCATCGAAAACGGGGGCATGGGACGCCACAACCTTTCCTCCCCTGAGGCCTGGTGCCTCATGATCTTCGGCGATTCGGGGACCGGGCACCACGAGTGTCGGCAGAAGCAGGAGCTACGCGAGGTCTTCACGGCCGTCCCGACGGCCCCTGCCTTCCTCGACTGGTCGGAGACCGACATCACGTTCGGGCAAGGCGACCACCCAAAACGCATCACTCACCCGGGACGCTATCCACTCATCGTGGACCCAATCATAGGGGGGATACGCTTCACTAAGGTGTTGATGGACGGGGGCAGTGATCTCAACATCATGTTCTACAACGCCTTTGAGGCCCTAAAGGTACCTCAGAAAAAACTTTGCCTCGAGGGGGTTGCCTTCCATGGAATTGTCTCTGGGAAGCCTTCCATACCCCTCGGGCAGGTTGACTTAACCATTACTTTTGGGGAGTCGAATGACTTCTGGACCGAGCTCCTCACCTTCGAGGTCACTCACTACCACGCGCCCTATCATGCGGTGTTGGGAAGGCCATGCTACACAAAATTCATGGCCATTCCAAACTACACCTACCTCAAGCTCAAAATGCTAGGCCCTCACGGGGTCATCACGGTCACTTCCGAGCTTGCGGAGGCATACCAGTGCGACGTGGACAGTTGCGAGAAGGCAATGGCCGCGGCACGATGCCCGGAGCTGGCGGCGACCGCCGAGACCGCGAGCAACGAGAGGGTCGACTCTAAGGGCACGGGCAACTTCACCCCCCTAGAGGGGGTAAAAGAGATTTTCCTTGATCCATCCAAGACGGACGACCGAGTGCTGCGCGTCAGCGCCTCCCTAGATCCGGAGCAGGAATCGACGCTTGTCAATTTTCTCCGCGTGAATGACAATATGTTCGCGTGGAGCCCGGCGGATGTTCCGGGCATACCGAGAGACGTGGCCGAGCACGCTTTGATGATTCAATCCGGGGCCCTACCGGTGAAGCAACGTTTGCGCCGTTTCGACGAGGAGAAGCGGCAGGCCATTGGGGAGGAGCTCGACAAACTTCTGGCGGCTGGATTCATCAAAGAGGTATTCCATCCCGAATGGTTATCTAATCCAGTGATAGTTAAGAAGAAGAGCGGAAAATGGATAATGTGCGTAGATTACACCAGCCTGAACAAGGCATGCGGCAAGGACCCGTACCCTCTGTTGCGTATCGATCAAATCGTCGATTCCACCTCGGGGTGCGAAACACGTTCGTTCCTCGATGCATACTCCGGTTACCACCAAATCCAGATGAAGGAGTCCGATCAGCTCGCAACATCCTTCATCACGCCGTTTGGCTCTTTCTGCTACGTCACCATGCCATTCGGACTCAGGAACGCGGGAGCCACGTTCCAGCGATGCATGTGCTTGGTTTTTGGGAAACTCATCGGCACGACACTTGAGGCGTATGTGGATGACATCGTGGTAAAGTCCAAGCAGACGGAAACCATGGTCGCAGACCTCGAGACAACGTTCGGGGCCATGAGACTCAAGCACGTCAAGCTCAATCCCGAGAAGTGTGTGTTCGGGATGCCGCGCGGCATGCTGCTCGGATTCATTGTCTCCAAACATGGCATCGAGGTCAATCTCGATAAAATATCCGCCATCGCCGGTTTGGGAGAAATCCGCAATGTAAAGGGGGTGCAGCGGGTCATGGGATGCCTCGCGTCCCTGAGCCAATTCATCTCGCGCCTCAGCGAATGAGGCCTCCCCCTTTACCGACTTCTCAAAAAGACCGAACACTTCACCTAGACCCCCGAGGCGTAGGAGGCCTTGAACAAGCTCAAGGCGATCCTCACAAA
This sequence comes from Microstegium vimineum, assembly GCA_022036555.1. Taxonomy (NCBI): domain Eukaryota; kingdom Viridiplantae; phylum Streptophyta; class Magnoliopsida; order Poales; family Poaceae; genus Microstegium; species Microstegium vimineum. The sequence goes on along the minus strand of CM039129.1, from coordinate 12,046,916 downwards.
CGCACCCATCCTCGTTCTGCCAACGCTGCACCAGGACCTTCTCCTATACATAGCCGCCACCACCCAGGTGGTGAGCTCCGTCATCGTCGTCGAAAGGGAGGAAGAGGGACACGCGCTAAAGGTCCAACGACCTGTATACTTCATCAGTGAGGTACTATCCGAGACCAAGACCAGGTACCCTCAAATCTAGAAGCTCCTTTACGCGGTTCTCATCACACGGAGAAAGCTGGCCCACTATTTCGACGGCCACCACATCACCGTCGTGTCGTCCTACCCCCTCGGGGAGGTGATACAGAGCTGCGAGGCTATGGGGAGGGTGGCGAAGTGGGGACTGGAGCCCATGGGGGAGTTCATCTCTTACGCACCACGAACGACCATCAAATCCCAGGTCCTCGCGGATTTTGTCGCCGAGTGGACCGAGATTCAGTTGCCACTGGCGGCGGAGAACTAGGAGTTCTGGGTCATGTATTTTGACGGATCGTTGATGAAGACTGGCGTTGGCGCCGGCCTGGTTTTCGTCTCTCCGCTCGGGGTCCAGTTCAAGTACATGATCCGTATGTTCTTTCCGGCGTCTAACAACATTGCGGAATATGAGGCCCTGGTAAATGGGCTACACATAGCAACAGAGTTGGGCATCAAAAGGCTCGATGTGCGAGGCGACTCCCAGCTTGTAGTCGAACAGGTTATGGAGTCGAATTGCCACGACCCAAAGATGATAGCATACTGCCAGGCGGTCCGCCGCCTAGAAGAAAAGTTTGATGGCCTGGAACTCAACCACGTCGCCAAAAGATACAACGAGGTGGTGGACGAGCTCGTGAAACTGGCTTCTAGTCGGGGAACGGTCCCGCCCGGAGTCTTCGCCAGCGACCTTCGCAAGCCGTCTGTCACCTGGCATGTAGATCCCAAGGCCGAGACCCCGGAAACTACCACGGCGGAGGCCATGGGCGTCGAAGAGGTACGTGATGTCAGAGACGACGCACCGACCGGCGACGACGACCCTCCTCCCAACTGGAGGGTTCCTATCCTGGATTGGCTAGTTCGGGAGCGCCTCCCCGACAACAGGAACAAAGCACACCGCATCGCACGGCGTGCCAAGTCCTTCGTCATTATGGATCAAGAACTCTACAGGCGAAGCCCCACGGGAATCCTGCAACATTGCATCCCCATGGAGCAAGGTGTGAGCCTGCTGGAGGACATACACGCGGGAGACTACGGGCACCATGCAGCTCCCCGCATGATCGTCGGAAAGGCTTTTCGCCAAGGTTTATACTGGCCAACGGCCGTAGAAAATGCAACAGAGGTAGTACGCGCCTGTGAAGGGTGCCAGTTCTATGCCAACAAGACTCATCTGCCCACGCAGGCGCTACAGACCATCCCCCTCACATGGCCTTTCGCGGTCTGGGGTTTGGAGCTGGTGGGACCGCTATCCAAGGCGTCCGGGGGCATCAACCACCTCCTCGTCGCCATCGACAAATTCTCGAAGTGGATCGAGGCAAGCCCCCTCACCCGGGTCAAGTCGGAGCAGGCAATCATGTTCTTCACGGACATAATATATCGATTCGGAGTGCCCAACACGATCATCACCGACAATGACACCCAATTCACTGGCAAAAAGTTCCTGGACTTCTGCGACGGGAACCACATCCGGGTGGACTGGGCCGCCGTCGCGCACCCCAAATGAACGGGCAGGTCGAGCGTGCCAACGGGATGATCCTGCACGGGTTAAAACCAAGAATCTTCAGCCGACTTAAAAAGTTCGGAGGCCGTTTGGTCACAGAATTTCCAGCCGTCCCCTGTAGCCTCAGAACGACTCAGAGCAGAGCCACCGGCTGCTCCCCTTTCTTCATGCTCTACGGGGCGGAGGCCGTGCTCCCTACCGATTTGGAGTATGGTTGCCCGCGGGTCAGGCCTTACGACGAGGAGGGCAACCAAGCCAACATGGAGGACGCCATGGACCAGCTAGATGAAGCAAGGGACGTCGCCCTCTTACAGTCCGCAAAGTACCAGCAGGCCCTCCGGAGGTACCACGACCGCCGCGTCCGCAAGCGCGAGTTCAACATCGGCGACCTGGTGCTTCGGCTCAGGCAAAGCAACAAAGACAAGCACAAACTCACGCCGCCGTGGGAAGGGACGTACGTCGTGGTGGAGGTCCTCCGCCCCAGAAGCTACAAGATCGGCACCGTGGGTCTCGACAGCCAAGTCTTCTCCAACGCCTGGAACATCGAAAATCTACGTCGCTTCTATCCCTAAACATCTCCCCCCGAATCACATACATCCGCATGTTTCTTTCCTTTAGAAGAGATTCGATACGCGCCACGTAGACGACGCGCAGCCCGAACGCTAAGCAAGACGCGCTCCCAGCCTCTGGTCGCACGTCTTGCTCGGGGGCTGGATAAAGGGGCTGCTTTTCCTCGATTTCTTTCAATAAAATCTTGTCTCGTCCCGATATCCTCCCCATGTTCGACTACTCTCGCTCGAATCCCTTTCCCACTCGCGCGCGAAAACGTTTTTTCTGGTATTCACAGGGACACTAGGCTCAACGCCACGCTTACCCCCAAGTGCAAGCAGGGCTTAGCCCGACCCCTGACTTGGTTCACCCGACACTTTCAGAGATCGGACGAACGCGCGCATGCCAACATCAATGGGGACGGCCTCCGGGCCCAGGTAAGACTAAGGGATAAGGGATATAGACGCCCCGACGGCCCGTTACGGTCTAGAGATACTAAGGTCAACCCAGCAGGGTTCGAAACGGCCATCTCAGGACAACAGAGCAAGGGGCGAATAGGGAATGGACACGCTAGCGGTCATTAGCCTGGCAACGGGATACCAAGGTCATTCCCAGATTTTGTATTTGAGTCTGTCTTCACGGATGATTGGTTCATGGTATTCCTACTGAAGGAAGGCAGCAGGCCCCCGGGACCCATCGAACGGACCCGGCTACTATATGAAACCGATTTGGGGTGAGTCACGACATGGGCCACCAGCCGGGACCCCAGCGAACGGGAACCGAGCACCCCACTCAGATTTTCCCGTTATTACCTCGACGAGCATCCGTGGTTCGTCCACCTCGAGGGTAGCATGGTTCGGCTCAGATTCCCCCTTCTCGCGGAGAGAAGCATGGGGAACGAACAAAAAGACAGCACAGACCCGAGACGTTTCTTTACATCGAGTTGAGACTCGGGGGCTACCGCCGCACTCCTCCTGCCAGTTCAAGCAACTGGATAATGGAGAGGGAGAAAGGCGCGCCGAACCTCACGCGCCAGAGGCCCACACAGGTAAAAACGACAAACGAACGTCACATTCTGAAGCGCTAATCCTTGCGAAGGTTACATACATTTTAGGTGCCACAAGGGCCAGACCTAACCAAACACAAGATGGACTGAAGGGGGATCCCGACCGAGGACCAAAGGAAGGCGAAATAGGGCAAGATTCAAACACCCTGCCGCGCACAGGTAACGTCGCTCCGAGGGCTGCCTATCAGGCGAACGCCCAACGAGCCAAACTTCCCCTGCTTCGTCTCTCCGTGACGGAGTGGCGACTGCACCACTGTCACCCAAGACCTGTGCGGTCGACTGCGTCCCCAGAAAAAGGCATGACGAGTTGGTCCAGCATTTTTCTGGGTCGCGCTTCGAACGCCGGGCTGCGGAACGCCCGTCGGTCCGGTGACACGCCCCGCCCTATTCCGGGAGGGCACTCACCAGCACCGAGAGGCATCGTTCAGGACCGCTCCACCGAAACCCAACCAGGCATGCATCACCAGTATTTACACAGGTGCTACATGATCAAGGCAACCCCGCGCACATGCGCGGGCGATCGCCTCCTAGTCCCTATGGCTTCGGGGGGTGGCACTGACACGACCTTGCCCCGACGTGACCAGGCTCACCAGCCCACAGGTCCACCGTCTCCCAACGGTGGCGTCGCCACCAGCAGGCCCGAGGAACATTTGGCTTAGAAAACTGTGCGGGAGGACCGCATAGTCTTTCCAGTAGACGCATCCTTGGCCCCCTGCTACGAGAGACGACAAGGGAGCATGACCGTCCCGTGAGACGAGATGACAGGGAAGAACTGCGCATGTCGCAAAACTCCCCCTAATATCTCCCGTCCGATGACACGAGACGGTGGCGCTCCCAACGCACAACTTCCTTTGAATCCGGTTTTGCTCTCAAAACGCCACTCGCCAGGGTGGCTCAGGGGACTCTCCGACGGGACCTCGGAGGAAGAATCTAGGGCAAGCCATGCTGTGAGGTTGTGAATCTCCCCACAGCCGGCCGCCCCTATTTATAGCCCGCCAGGGCACACACGTGACAGCCGGTCCGTGAAGCCGTAGCACCGCCTCCCAACCACATCGCACTGTGCGACGGCACCCACTTCTAGGAAGTGCAGCAAGGCTATAAATGGCCAAGTAGACGGTGAGCTCCGGGCGCGCCATTCGGAGTCAGGACCATAGAGCGAACAGTGCCCTGGCACCGCTCCTCGAACGGGAAAGACACGGCACTCCCGCTTTCGGGCCACAGGGGAGGGGGGGGGCGCAGTCAGACCCTGGAGTCCGACAAACATATCTTCGACAGGTCAATCGACCGTACAGGCCGAAAGACAACATGGCGCAGAGCCGACTCGTCATTTCAAGACGCATCAACCCGAGGCCAACAGTGCAGCCCGTGCCAGGGTTGGCGTGCGACCAGGGCTCTTGCTCTGACATATGGAGCAGTCCGCTCCCTCCCCGTCTCGTGAGGGAAGCGAAGGGTGAAGCACTGTGCAAGACTTCTGAATAAGCCCTTAGGAGGAAAGATCTCCCTCCTAAGGCCTCGGAGGCTACACCCGGTGGGTGCGCTCGCGCACACCCACTAGAATCCAAAAAACCAACCAATCACCATGAACGCTCTCGGAAGCCTCCGGTGTAGTACTTCACTACATCGAAGGCTCAGGGGCTACTGTCGGATACCTAGAAATAGGGTACCCAATTTACCAGACTCCACAAAAAACAAAATCATCATCAGGGGCTCTTCCGCCTCTCCCGAGCCAAGGTGGCGTCATCCGGACGTCATCGACCCTCTGGGGATCTTCCACCTCGACCGAGCCATGGTGGTGTCATCCGGACGTCATCGACCCTCGGAGGGTCTTCCACCTCGCCCGAGCCAAGGTGGAGTCATCCATGACGTCATCGACCCTCGGGGGCTCTCCCGCCTTGCCCGAGCCAAGGTGGCGTCGTCTGTGATGTCATTGACCCTCGGGGGCTCTTCCGCCTCGTCCGAGTAGAGATGGCGACAACCGTGACGTCATCGACCCTCAGGTATTCTTCCGTCCAGCCCGAGCCAGGGAAACGTCATCCATGTCGCCCCTCACCGTCGGAGATCTCGTCAGCATCAACAGTCAGGGATGCCCTAGTCCATATAGTCAAAAGGTCCACAGTACCCTTCGTCCTCAGGGATGGGGTTCAAGGTGTGAGCCAACATACCAACCTCTGTTCATCCTGCGGTACAAGGTCCTGTGCTGCCTAACTGACGACTTCCGTGCACTACACCCGCGCCATGCCTCCGACGGACACTCCAACAGGGATTAGGGCGTCATCGGCCCTGTATGATGGAACGCGGGGGTGTCTGGTCCTGCGCGACCAACCCCAGCCCATGCCCAGGTAAGGGAATAGTGGAGTTCCCAATCACAAGGCGCATGACTGCAGTACAACAAGGACGAACAAGACCCAGACATGTGTCTACTGGTGCAATCTTCCTCAAGAAGGAAGACAGGATGAAGACAAAGCTCCCCCTCGGCAGCAGCCCAAGCCGGGCCCACGTTCACTCCCCTTCTCTCTACTGTACTCCTCCATCTCTCCCTATGTATAAAGGGAGAGAATGGATCTCCAGTCGCTCTCTCTCAACATCCCAACATTATTTCACACACACTCAAACTCACACACACGTGAGCACACACCAGAACCAAGAACCTCATACGCACGAGACCTAGGAACCGCCTTCCCTTTCTCACCAAAGCTTGTAGCTCCCCTCTACGAGCTCTCCGCGCTCGGTAATACAACCCCGCAACACACTGGACATAGGGCGTTCATGCCTGAACCAGTATAAACCTCCATGTTCTCCGAGCGTAACCATCCGAACTCCAACACACTTAGAAATTTACTCATTGGCCGTCTAGACCCCACCATTTTAGACACCGACAGGCTTGTACCCGTCTAGACGTCGATGACATAATATTTGGTAGTACTAATGCTTCATTTTGTGAGGTGTTTAGTAGGACTATGACCAAGAGGTTTGATATGTCCATGATGGGTGAGCTCAAGTTCTTCCTTGGATTTAAAATCAAACTATTGAAGGAAGGGACTTTTCTATGTCAAGCCAAGTACACTCAAGACATGCTAAAGAAGTTTGACTTGGTGAATGCGAAGCGAATCAAAACCCCAATGCCAACCAATGGACATCTTGATCTTGATGTTGAAGGGAAAGTCATGGATCTAAAGATATATCGCTCCATGATCAGCTCCCTTCTTTACCTTTGTGCATCTAGGCTGGACATAATGCTTAGTGTGTGCATGTGTGCTAGATTTCAAGCTAACCCGAAAGAGTGCCACTTGGTGGCGGTTAAGAGAATCTTGAGATATTTAGTACACACTCCTAACCTTGGCTTATGGTATCCTAAGGGCTCCAAGTTCGATCTACTTGGCTATTCGGATTCCGATTATGCCGGTTGCAAGGTAGACTGAAAAAGCACTTCGGGGACGTGTCAATTCCTTGGACGGTCCCTAGTGTCTTGGGGTTCTAAAAAGCAAAATTGTGTAGCCCTTTCCACCGCCGAGGCCGAGTATGTTGCAGCCGGTGCGTGTTGTGCTCAACTACTTTGGATAAGGCAAACCTTAAAAAATTTCGGATGTCAATTCACCAAGATACCTCTCTTGTGTGACAACGAGAGTGCCATTAAACTTGCAAATAATCCTATTAGTCACTCTAGAACAAAACACATAGACATCCGTCATCACTTCTTGAGAAACCATGAATTAAAAGGAGATATCGCAATTCGCCATCTGAGCACTGAAAAGCAACTAGACGATATGTTCACTAAGCCTCTTGATGAGACAAGGTTTTGTGCTTTGCGTAGTGAGCTAAATATTCTTGACTCTCGTAACCTTGGTTGAAGTATAGCACACATCTGGTTGTCAACCTAGAGACATAGGAAAAGCTTTATGACAAATATTCAATTATGTGTTTCAAAACCTTTTTCAAAATACCAACTAAGGCTCATGACCATTCTCTGTAATGTTGAATGCTTACTGGTCATGTTTCTTAGGCATATATGTCCATATCTAATATAGAGAATAGTCCAACTGGAATTAGTCCAGTAGCTGTCTCACACCCAGGTCGGCAGTGCTTCCCTTTAAAGGCCGGCAGTGCCGCCCTCTGTCCCTTGGGCAGATCCGGGTGAATCTTTCGTGGACCCATGGGCTTTTATAAAACCTTCCCAATTCTGAGTCCCCAAGACCACGCCGCCTCTCCCTCGTCCAGTCCACCCCTCACCTCTCCTCTCTTCCATAGAGGTGACCTAGGAGCTCCATTGTCGTCCCCTTGGCCGGCATGGCCACTCCTCAACCCTCCACCATCGAATTTTTGTGAGATTGGTGGACGTGCTGCTTGTGGAAGGCAGCCCTCTCCTCTTTCCCCTTCAATCCCACGTTTTGGAAGCAAGGTGAAACCCTAACCTAAACTTTTCGGTTCGATCTATGCAATGTGATGGTTCTAGTTGGGGATGTCTGTTTCTGGGAGGTGTATGAAGGGATTGGAACAAGGATTAGTGTCTAAATCGAGTGGATTTGGATTCATCCATCTCGGATCAACAGGGATAGGGCGGCAGTGCCACCCTGGGGGTCGGCAGTGCCACCCCTAGCAGATTCCATCTGTTATGTCTCTGTTTGCTGGGATGGATAGGCCCAGATGTGCTGGCATCATATTCAGTATTATTGGACTATGATTCTAAAATTTTGACAAGGTGTAGAAGTAGTTGAAACCAGGATTTAGACAGAGAAAGAAATCTGGAGAAAATCCAGTGGAGCACCTGAGGGCGGCAGTGCCGCCCTACCCCTGCTAATTCAAACAACAAGCTTCCACTTGGGTTCTTCTCTGTATTTCTTCCTCTGTTTAACCCCTGTTTTTAATTTCATCTACACACTGTCATACACAATTTCTTATCTAGTCTTTATATGTGTTGCATAGATGAATCCTGGTGGTGAAGGAAGTGCAGCCGGTGGCAGGAGGAAGCGGGTTGGCAAGGTGCCAAGTCGCAAGGCCAGTGGGAAGACGCAGATTCCCTTTGACAGTGATGCAACCTTTGAAGAAGAAGAGAGAAATCAAATGGAGGGCTATGAGATTCCTCAGTTGCCAAGACACCTCTTCACCTCACTGAGTTTGATCCCAGGTACATACAAGAGGTTGAGGGTGAGTTCTTACTTGCAGCACCTCAGGACACCTTTCAACATGCTGTCACAGATTACTCCAGATCATGGAAGACAACTCAGGAGGCTAGGGCCATCAATCCCTACACAGTGCCAAAGATGAGAGGTATTGATTACCATTTTTGGAATGTCTTTCATTCCAATTTCTATGCTATCGCCATCTTTGCCAGGCCAGCAAGCAAGATATGTAAGATGCAGTACATCGACTTTGCTCATTTAGAGAGCAGACAAGATGGTCAGTTGACAGGGGCCATCAGTGTGTGTGATCACTTTCAGATGACTGACATCATGGGTTTCAGGTATGATTGTAACACAGAGATCCTTGCTCAGTTTCATGCTACATACTTTTGGGATCAGGAGGAGGATGTGATTCATTGGATGACCGACGGTCGTCACTACCGTTGTGAGTATGTCACCTTCTGCAGGATCCTTGGCTTTGGGAGAGAGCATAGAGCTCTACCTAGCATCCATTTGGGTGCTAGAGTTGAGCTACACACTGTCAACTATATCTGGGAGGATCAAGATGAGGCAGTGCCCAACTACTCCAGGACCAACCTCAGGAGCCTTCACTACATTATGAACAACTTCATCAGGGTTACCCTCAATCCCAAGGACAATGCTACTGATTTGAATGGCTACATCACAAATGTTCTTGCAAGGTTTCCCAATGGTGAGAGGTTCAGCATCTCGAGGATTATTTGGGTTGAGCTTGCTACAACTTTGGATGATGCTAGGAGGAGGCTTCCATATGCTCCTTATTTGCAGTTTGTGATTGAGAGGGTCACTGGGATGAGATATCCCAAGGATTGTGAGCACACCATGTGTGTGATCAAGAAGACCATAGGAGGTGCACCACCAGCTACTGCTTCACCAGTTCCACCTGCTACAGGTGGTGGCACTTCTCACAGGCAGAGGGACATACCAGAGAGTTCTCATTCTTGCTCTCGCTCACATGTTAGATCCAGGAGCGGGAGGAGGATGAAGAAGTTTGGAGAGTGGATCAAGGCCATCTTCACTACTTGCACATATCAGGCCAGGATCACCTATGAGCAGCAGATGACAAACAGGGAGGCTGTTGCAGGAGTTAGAGAGTTGCATGGACTTCCACCGCTTGCTCTAGTGGAGGCTCCTCCCATGTTTCGCAACCTGCCACGCCTGTCAGTTTCTAGTGATGAGGATGATGATGAGCAGGGTAAGTGGGACAGTTCTCAGTGGGCTCCTTGTGACCGTGTGTATGGCAGGAGGCCGCGTCATCAGCAGCTGCAGCAGCAGGATGAGGAGGAGATTGCAGGTTCGTCTACTACTGCACCTCCACCTCGCCGTTCAGGCCGTCAGTGTGGTCCGCGCTTCACACAGACTACTCACTGGGCTGGGCGCGCCATGATCTACAACGATGATGAGGATATGGAGGAGTGATTGGTTCCCCTTCTCTTTTCTTCTCTTTTTGGCGCTTGATGCCAAAGGGGGAGAAGTTTAGGGGGGTCAAATCTTTTCGCTGCAGTTTGAGCTTCATGTCATATCCGTGCCGCGCAAAACTCTATTTTATGTAATATGGCACTAGTTTGACTCTATTTATGTTTGATATGGACATATATTTGTGGATTTTGATTCAGGTTATTTTATATATATGCATGTGTTGTTCTAGACCTATTGTTTCTTGTGTAGAAACCTTGCTGTTACCTGACTGTTCTAGCCAGGGTAGCAGTGCCGCCCTCCCAGGGCGGCAGTGCCGCCCCCTACTACAACAGCCAGGGTTGAGTGCTTTAATTTTTTATAAACTGCCATATGCATCACGTCTTATCTTGTGACACATATTTTGAGCACCCCACAGTAAGCATGGATGTAGGGGGAGGCCCCAAATCACTTCGAATATGTGAAACTTGGTTTTTAATACCAATTTGAGAATTCAAATCTCAATTCACATATTCAGGGGGAGTTCTCTACACCCATGATTGCAAATCTCAGATTTATGGTTATTCTTTTGTAAGCTTGAATTGGGTTGTCATCAATCACTAGGAAGGGGGAGATTGAAAGTGCAATCAAGCCCTAAGTGGGCTTTGGTGTTGATGACCGCTTAATTCAAGAACTAATGAGATCTATTAAGATGATGTTGGCATTTCTTATGACTATTGGATAAATCCGCAAGCACACAGATTATACCGATGTAGCACTTCACCGGGAGTATTCCAGGTATCGTATTTTCCTCAGGGAACGATAGTGATCTAACTAGGATTAAAGATATGTCCTATGATGAATCAAGGGAGACTATGATAACTGGGTTGAGAGGTTCTATGTAGCAAAGATATCTAACAAGGCAAAGCTGGTTATACTGGCTTTATCAACCCTTCTCTTGCAGGAGGCGATGGGATAGATCAGAAAGAGGGCAAAACTCTAACCGGACCGCGCCATCATGTTATATTGAGGCCTTACCTTTTAAGAACTTATCTGACACACGTGGTGGAATACGAAGACTAGATAGAGCTGTCACCTTCTACTAGCATCCACAAACAATCCGCGCGATAAGCGGTTTACAAAGGCAAGATCTAGTCTAGACACCACGTCTACACTATTCTTACTACTTTAACCCTACGTTAAGGCTAAAGCACTCTACTTAAAGTAAAGCGATGAACAAGCATGAAAAGGTGTATAACAGCTAAACCAGATTTAGAATATTAATTGCTATAAAGAACTCGGATGTATCACTTACAAGTGCTGAACTTACATGAGGATCGCATCCGCTGAGGTAAAGCTCCGGAGAAGATTCCCGACAGATCTGAGGCTTTCTCCAGAAGACTTCCCTCACTCTCCTCCAACTAGCATAGCACTACTACTAAGGAGTAGTTTCTCCAATGAGGCATGAGTGAGAGTGAGGGCCTAGGGGGTCTATTTATAGCTAGAGGTGGAGTAGGGGCTACTCCGGTGCCACGTCAGTGATCCACGCCACCTCTATCAGCCACCGTAGGATGAAACCGTCATTGTAACCGTCTTAAATCAACGGAGGAGATCAAGTGGATGCATGGCGGAATGCAGGAAGTCAGTGGGGAGCTGGAACCACCATATGGTGATTCGGCCGAACCCTATGGCAGGTGGGCCCTGCCACTTTTCTTCTAGAAGCTGACCCCACTGGTCAGGGGGCCTGTGGGTGGTCTCTGGCCCCACCTAGGCATTCGGCCGAATGCCTTTTGTGGCCAAATGGGCTCATGTCATGTTGGGCCTATGGATCCTTGTGCTGTGAATCTGGACCATTGAGAGGTGAATATACTTGGATCCAAGGGTAGAGAGTATTCTTGAGGGTGTTACTTGGATCATGGGGGCTAAGGATGCCAAGTGGGTCCATAGGGTGGTTGGTTGACCCCCTAAGTGGGCCCACTAGCTCCCAAAAGACCCCATTTGTCATTACCTGCATCAAATAGTCATGGGACATGTGGAACTAGTTATTGGGTAAATTATGTTCATGCTATTCTTGTTTTCCTTTGAATATGAGGATGTTGACGGTGTTTTGATGATGATAAAATAGCTTGTAATTACCGTCAACAGATGACAAGTAGCTAACACTAAAAAGAGGAAGATATAGAGAAGGTGGAGGTACCCTAATTCTTATGGTGGCTTCTTTACTCATCAAAGGTTTAAATTCATTTATGGTTTGAATTTGAGTATAGGTATGCCGTACTATTAAGGGGGATTCTAGTGTTGTTTGGTCAGATGTGAATCACATGCTCAAACCTTTATCTCAAACATGCACTCAGCTAGCTCAGTGTCCAGGCCAAAACTCATATACAGCAGACTCACTGAGCTAGGGCGACAGTGCCGCCCTCCACTTCCAGCGAATTTCCATGACTATAAATAACCGCTGAAAAGGTCTCCACCTTACCAGACCAGTACCCCTTCGTCTTCCTCGCAAATCCGACCGTTTGAAACAGAGATTTCTCTCCCTATCTCTCACTCCATTGTTGACCTTCACCCTCCAACCAATCCCACACTTCCAACCATAGATTCTTGAGGGAAAAGGTAGCAAAACACTCCTAGAGAGCGGATCTACTACTTCCCAAAGTCTAAGAGCTTGTGGTTCTCGTTTGGCCGGTGGTGCTAGGGTTTGTTACCCTTGGAGCTTGCTCCTAGCCGGCTAGGCGTCGCCCTAGAGCTTTCCCCTCACTTGTGGCAGCCTAGGGAGGTTTGTAATCGCTGTGTGAAGATAAGGAATTACCCCTCATCTCAAGGATTCACTTCCTTGACTTGAGATTGAGTTGGAGTTGCAAAGCTCCTAGCCTTTGTGGCACCTCAACAACGTGGACTTAGGCAAGCCTTTCTGGCGAGCTGAACCACGAGATAAATCATTGTGTCTTGTGTGCTGGTCCCCTAGCATTTGGTTCTTGGAATATTTCTTGTGCTAGGGTTTGTGGTGGCGATTCGAGGAAAGGAAAAAATTCTGTGGTAACCAGACTTCGAACTGGTTCTTGTGTTGATTTTGCAGGGAAGGACTCTTCTTGGTACCTAGTATCTCCCTGCCAAATCTCTAGTTCATCTGTGCATTATTTAGAGGCCAGCAGTGCCGCCCTATTGAGGCTGGCTGTGCCGCCCTGGTATTTGACATTTGCTTGAAGTGATTTTTGACAGGCCTATTCACCCCCCTCTAGGCTGTTTACCCATCCTAAGATCCTACACATCTCTGCCTTGCTCTTCCACTCTTCTTTGAACTGCCACTTTATATGCTGATTTCACTGAGAACAACCCCTTTTGTCAAAATGCCAAGAAGGTCTGTCTTCAAAGTCCTGATTCACTCTCAACTTGAGAATGGCCTCAACATCAAATTCAGAAAAAATATCCTAGACTAAGGTCTCATCCCATTGCCCAGAGCCCGCCTCCATTAAATCTGCAACACTTGTCAATACTGTAGCACCCCTAAATGTAGCGGTTCGTCTCGTATTACCATGTGGAATCCATGGATCTGTCCAAATATTTACTGACTCACCATTGCCTATACGCCATATGATCCCTTCTATAATCAAATCCACCCCTTTCAAAATACTCCTGCAAGTGTATGAGATTCCATCACGCACTTCACTTTGCAAAATACTACCATTGGGAAAATATTTGGCCTTTAACACTTGACCACACAGGGTATCGGGGGCAACCAAAAGCCTCCATGCTTGTCTAGCTAACATAGCAAGATTGAATAGATAGAGGTCCCTGAAGCCCAAACCCCCCTTGTTCTTTGGTAGGGTCAGCTTATCCCATGCCAGCCAATGAACTTTATTATCCTTATCATTCTGGCTCCACCACCATCTACCTATCATGGAATTCAACTTGTCACACAACCCTTTAGTCAGATCAAAGCAGGACATAGCATAGGTTGGAATAGCTTGAGCCACTGCCTTAATTAGGATTTCCTTTCCTGCTTTGGACAACAACTTCTCCTGCCACCCTTGAATGTGAACCCATACTTTCTTCTTAATATACTCAAACACTTTCTTCCTTGATTTACCAATAGATACTGGCAGCCCTAGGTATCTCTCACTCTTAGCTTCATGCACAATGTTGAGAGCTTGCCTCACCTCATCTTTATCAACAGAGCTGGTATTAAGGCTGAACAAAACATAAGATTTGTCCCTATTAATCATCTGTCCTAAGGCTCTCTCATAAACCATTAAGATTCTCCTAAGCTCTTGAGAATCTCCCTCACACGCTCGCATTAAAATCAGTGAATCATCTGCAAAGAAAAGGTGGTTAATCCTTGGAGCACCCCTGTATACTCGAATCCCCTCTATTTTTCCTTCAACCTCCACTTTCTGTATCATTGTTGATAATCCTTCCGCACAAATAATAAAGAGGTAGGGAGACAAAGGATCCCCTTGGCACAGCCCTCTCTATGGATAAATATTGTTGGAGTACTCCCCATTAACCTTAATGCGATAGCTCACTGTCATGACACACTTCATCACCTTTTCCACCCACTGCACTAAAAACCCCAGCCTTAACATCATCCTCTCTAGGAAAGTCCACTCCACTCGGTCATAAGCCTTGCTCATATCTAGCTTAATACCAGCCACTCTAACTTTTCCCCAGCTCCTCTGGTTAAGATAATGTGTGAGCTCATAAGCTAGTAGGACATTATCAGCAATTAGTCTTCCAGGTACAAAGGCACTCTGAGGTGATAAGATGATATCCAGTTGTAGGGTCGAGATGGCGGACTAGAGGGGGGGTGAATAGTCTTTTCTAAAACTTAACCGTCATGGCTAACCGAAACTATTGCAGAATTAAAACTATCGGTCTAGCCAAGACTACACCCCTCTATCTATTACTTTAGCACCTAGCAAAGATGTCTATTATGCTAATTAAAGTGCCGAGCTAGGAGGCTCACCTACACAAGTCTAGGTTGCAAGGTCACACAAGCCTAAGAAACTAGTACTCTAAACAAACCGGGGAGCTCCTACACATACTAGTAAGCAAAGCACAAAGCACCTAAGCTCACTAGCAATGCTCTCTAGCAAGACTACACAAGTCAACTAGAGAGCTCAACTTACTTAGCTACACAAACTAAGCAATGTGACTAACAAGGCTACACAAGCCAATTAGCCACTCAAGAGCTACTTCTAAGCTACACAAGCTAGAAGGTAACTAAGCTAGCTACACAAGCTAAACTAGTTACAAGAGCAACAATTAAACACTAGCACAAGTATGAATAAGTAAATACAAGCTAGTGATTTGGAGAATGCAAACCACCAAGAAGATGTAAAAGGTTGACACAGTGATTTTTCTCCCGAGTTTCACTTGGTCGCCACCAAGCTAGTCCCCGTTGTGTCGACCACACACTTGGTGATTTGGCGGCTAATAGGCGTTCACAAGCCTAGCCCACTAACTCGGGTGCCGCAAGAATCCACCCACAAGTGAGGGTAGCTCAATGACACGCTCAACTAGAGTTGCTCTTCGCGATCCCCGCGGGGCGAGCACAACACCCCTCACAAGCTCTTCTCCGGAGCCACGCACAAGCTTCTTGCGTGCTTCGACGGAGCCTCAAGCCACCAAGCCGTCTAGGAGGTGGCAACCTCCAAGAGTAACAAGCACACCGGCTTGCAACACGATCACCTAGTGCCACACGATGCAATCTCTCAAAGCAACGCACTAGAAATCGCTCTCTCACTCAATCGGATGAACACTATCGAGTATGAGTGAGTTAGAGGGCTCCCAAACCAAACACACTAGAGGCAACAAATGCCCAAGGTGCTCAACCAGTCCCAAGGGCTGGCCAAGGGCTATAAATAGCCACCCAAACGAAACTAGCCGTTTTGCCCCTTCACTGGGCTTCCTGCAGAGGGTCCGGACGCATGCAACAGTGCGGGTCCGGACCATGCAGCCTGCGTCCGGTCTCTTGACCGTTTGAAATTTCCCGTTGGCACGCACACCGATCGCCGCCACGCGTCCTCCGGACGCTACTATTCACTGGGTCCGATGCACTTCACCGAGTGTCCGGAAATATTTCCCGAACACGCGAGAGCACCCGAGAGCTCGCAGCACCTCTGGACGCACTCAACAGTGCCACACCGGACCAACACACGTGCGTCCAGACCTCTACTCCGGAGAGGTTCCAGAGAGCGCCGAGCTCCGAATCCGCGACCGGAGTCAGCGTCCGGACGCTCTTTAGCGTCCGGACCTCCTGTCCATAGAGGCCGAGGGCTAGGGTTTGCCTCCGGTCGCAAGACCAATGGTCCAGTTGGCGTATGGCCTGCGTCCGGAGCCCCTTAGGGTTCCAAACCGAGCTGCCTCTTCTTCCTTGCTTCTCATGTTCTAACACAAATGTGTTCTTCACCTTGTGCAAGTGTGTTATCATTTTCACAAATATTTTCAAAGCATTTTCACTTGCTTCTCACCACACCACTCGATCCTAATTCATCGCAATGTTAGATCGCTCGCAGTGGCACTAGATAACCGATATGCAAACAAGTTTTCTCCTCTTGATAGTACGGCTATCTATCCTAAACCCGGTCATAATCTTCTCTACACACCTATGACCGGTGAAATGAAATGCCCTATGGTTATACCTTTCCCTTGCGCATTCCATTCCATCTCCTTCTCCAATGTTGATGCAACACATGCACCAACCACTTGTCAAATGATATGATCCACTCCATATCATCACATGACCGTGTTGGTTCATCGATCTTGACCTCACTTGCTCTTCACCATTGCCTTGGTCCATCAGCGCCAAGCATCACCCGCTTGCCCTTCACACTTGCAACCGGTCCATCAAGCCAAGCCTCATCTTGGTCTTCTCCACCTTGATCACATGACTCCATGTCATGTTTCATGTGCAATAAGCTCCTTCATCACACAATCATATGTGAACTAATCTCCTGTGTATATATCACTTAAACACATATTAGTTCACCTAAGTTGTCACTTAATTACCAAAATCACATAGGAACTCTCAATCTGCCCCTTTTTGGTAATTGATGACAACTCTACAAAGATATGGAAATTAAGATCATTTTTGGATATTATGCCATTTATCCAACATTTAAGCTCTATGTCAAGATTTGGATAAATGCCACAAAATCCGACTTGGTAGTGATAGGCCCCCCTACATGTGTGCTCAAAAAGATTTGTTTTGAGCCTTGCACACATGCATAAATAGGAGTTTTGGGAGTGCTAGCACTACTAAGTGATGCTAAGGGTTATAGGATAAACCTTTGAAGATACTCATTGTAGTTCTACTTGAAGTTCATCCTTAGCACCACCATGGTTAGCTAGATAACACAAAAACACTAGAAACCCCGTGAGATCAACATTATAAGCACGATTTCTAGATACCACTTGAAAGATCAAAATATCTAGCTTACCAACCTATGCATGCTAGTTACCAAATCATCATTCAAGTCCTATAACTAGCATACACCACACAAGCATGCATATAAAGATAATACTTATGCAATATGCAAGCAAGCACATGAATATGCACATATCCAA
This sequence comes from Microstegium vimineum, assembly GCA_022036555.1. Taxonomy (NCBI): domain Eukaryota; kingdom Viridiplantae; phylum Streptophyta; class Magnoliopsida; order Poales; family Poaceae; genus Microstegium; species Microstegium vimineum. The sequence continues at coordinate 12,029,503 of CM039129.1, read as the reverse complement.
TGCAATCAATCAATTCATGAGCTTGCTCCCCCTACTTGTGTGCATCTCATCTCTTAGTCCAAGACTTTGATCCTTTGATCTTGTTCCCTTGTCCATGTCCATGTATCTTTCCCTCTTAGTGCATTTTCACCATATACTCATATCTTTGCACTAATCTCTCCTCCTTTGTCATCAATTCCATAAAAGGTAACACTTCTTTATTGATGCAAAGGTTACACTAGGGTAGATAGTTGATACTTTTTGATGGACACTAACACATATGTATTGGATGACTCTTCATGTAAGATCATTGACCATTTATACCATTGAGTAGGGAAATTTCCCTTTGGTCAAAGTAAATGTCATCCAAATAAGCATTGCAAGCAAGAGAATTTTGATTTGATCACTTAAAGTTGAGGATCACTTGTTTGCTTGTAGGATATCACTTGTGAGATTACCACTTGTAGAATCACTTGAATTAAACACATGTGGGCTATCTCAAGTATGCTAGAACTAGACATCTTTTGCAAGTACCAATATGAAGGTTGATACTATTTGAAAGACTAGCATAAGTCTAGATACCACTTGTAGGTTACATCTTGATATCCATTTGCATTGTTATCTTGTGCTTGAACTAGATTCATCTTTATGAGCTTCTATGTTGGACTTGTACTAACATGTATAGCATAAGTTTTCAATGTGCTCTAACTATGACTTAGCTCGTAGCGTATCATTTTATATTTTTAATAGAAGAAAGAAAATAGTTTTAATGACTTAGCTCCATACTATTTCATACTCCCTCCGTCCCTGAAAGAATCAATTTTTAGAATCCGTGACAATCAAACTTTTTTAACTTTGACTAACTTTATAGAAAAATATAATAACATCTATGACTTAAAATGAGTACCATGTGAAAATATGTTTTATGATAAATCTAATGATACTAATTTAATACTATAACTTTTAATAATTTTTTTCTAGAAATTTGGTCAAAGTTTAAAAAGTTTGAGGTAAGACAAATCCACAAATCTATTCTTTGAGAGACGAAGAGGGTATTTTACTGGAAAGAGAGAAAAACTAGATTTTAATCAAGAGTTAGGTTTACATACATGTTTTAAAATTACGTGAGGACCATGTGGACTATCTATGTTGTAAGCTATATCATAAAAACTAACATTGTTGTTGAAGTTGTCTTAGAGCTAGTAACTAATAACATATCCTAGTCTACATCCTATTAATTAATACATCCAATTAATTATCTTATATACTTCCTCCGTATCATCATTAGATGACGTTTTGGATAAACTTTGAGTCAAACATTGGAGAGCATCTCCAACAACTCCTTAAAATTTACTTGTCAAATCCTATGGTATAACAAGTTGCTAAAATATTTGGCAAGTGAAAAAAAATGTTTATCTCCAACAAGTTGGTATTTTAACTTGACAAGTGAAAAAAATATACCAAGTGCGGAGATTTATCAAGTTTGGGGCGATATTTACCAAGTTGGTAAATATACCAAGTGGATTTAAGGAGTTGTTGAAGAGGTGTTTTCGTGTTTTTTCCAAAAAAAAAAAAATACCAAGTGGATTTGAGAAGATGTTGGAGATGCTCTAAATCATCAATAACTTTTTAGTTGTTAAGATTCCAAATGTGAAAATTATATGAATAGATTTGTCTTGAAAAATACTTTCATAAAAGTATACATATATTATTGTTTCATAAATAATTTTATAAAAATAAGAGGTCAAAGTTGTGTTTGAGAGACCGTATCGCTATCAAAACGTCATCTAATTAGGATACGTAACATCTGGGAGCAGCACGCTGACGTCTTTGTTTCGAACTTGCGATATGACACTACGGTTTTGACCTCCATCCTAGATACAGGCAATCTAGCAGGCTGGCTTTTTAGATACAGGGAATCTAGCAAGCCGTTGATGACCTTACAAGCACAGGTCACTGAAGCAATACCACACGTACGGTATCACGGGCACCGAGCATATATACACAGATCATGCATGGTTCGATCTGAAGGTCAACGACTAAAATAGGATAAAAATTCTCGCATGTAATGACAAACCTTTGCATATGAAATTTGTTCAGGGTGGGTTGGGTGCATGGGTTGTCCCCCCACAGACAGAGCTTCATCAACGACGTAAAAAAATATGTATCACATATGACATAAATAAAGGGGTGAATCAGCTATAGGAATGAACGACCTTTGCTTCTGATGGAAGAACAGTACTAAAGGTGTTCACTACAGCGTCCATGCATTCATTAATCGAGAATCAGCTCAAAACTCGAGATGTAAAATCGCAACCAATATGATCATAAATACAGACTAGACGGTAAACCAATTTCTAGAACTAGTTTTCGAAATTCTGCAACAATCACCACCACCACCACCACCACTAAACATTACAGAAGTGAGACATTTTTAGTGATGGTTTTATAATTTCCCCTAAAAAAAGATTTTCAGATTTTTTTCAAAAAAAAGATCACATGGAAATAGATAAAAGTATTTTTTTTACGCAAGCAGGGCTACCTAGAGATGACAATAAGACCGATCCTTGATTCTCCGCGTGGGAAGTTTCTTTATTATGAAATGGGATGGGAGCGATTTAATCCGGCCCCATGGGGATTCATTGAAATGGGCAAAAGGGGATTTAATCCCGTATTGAAATAGAAAAAAATTATCATCGGATTTACAGAGACCGTACCCGTGTACTCACCCACGAACTCACTTTTACTCTCTATTAACCTTTGGCATGTTAAAATTCTACCAAAAGCTCAACACATAATCTAGTATAAATAGCAAATGAAACCCTAAAATAGATGTCTCACTACTACAGAAACGGCAATCACTGTCGGCCCATCACTGCCGGTTTTGTTTGGGCCGACAGTGATGCCTCTTCACTGCCGGTTCTTCCTCTGACAGACCCCAATTATTGGGGGCAGGGGCTGAACCGGTAGTGAAACACCACATCACTGCCGGTTCGTGGCTTGATCCGGCAGTGATGCCTCTCGACCCTATCACTGCCGGTTCAAGCCACCAACCGGCAGTGATGTGGTGTTTCACTACCGGTTGGTAGCTGGAACCGGCAGTGATGTTGTGTACAGAACAATGCTCGGAGCTCCCTCTCTCCATTGTTGCGGCTGGTGGATTTCTTGATCTCCATTTTTGGCTTCTCTTCACTCTTGGATCCTAATATCTTCTTGCTCTTGGTTAGTAACAAACATAATTCTTTAGAATTGTTGGTTTACATTGTTTTTGTGTCTAAATCTATAGTTTAGAGTTATGCTAGTTTTCATGATCAAGAAGAGAGATGTTGCAATTTGTGTCAATTTTTTGTACCTTTTAGATCCAAAAGTATTTAGAAAAATTATAGCACTTTATTTTTATTGGATAATTATTGTATAATCATTGAATAGCTAGGTTCGAAAGATTCGTCTCGAAAATTATGGATAAAAATTGCAATTAGTTATATTTATTACTTACATTTAATAGTCCATGCATGTATTAAAGATTTGATGGGATGTGGAATAGATTCGATATTTATTACTTACATTTAATACTCCATGCATGCATGCATTTAATACTACATTTAATACTACATGCATGCATTTAATACTCACATTTAATACTCCATGCATCCACCTATTTTGTTGTCTCACTTTTTATAGTGCGACCAAATTCAAATTATAAAGAAAAGAATATTGTTAAAAAATGCTCCTATTAATATGTTCCTATGTTTTCTCTGCTCTGTCCATTTTATCAGTGCAGACATAGCTCGAGGGTGGATGTACGATCTGTCACGTACAAACCCACGGTACTTGACGGACATCGACGATTTCATCAAGCGAGCTAGAGTCAATGCTGGGGACGCACATCTTGTATTATGTCCATGCAAAGACTGCAAGAGTACGAGAAAATGGGGCGACGTGGAGCATATATGGTTGCACTTGATCACAAGGGGGTTGATGAAAAACTACACGATTTGGACTTTGCATGGGGAGGTTGGTCAAAATATTAATGATGATGTACGCATGCCTAGTGTATCCCTGAATGCATTATTGCCTGTTCATGAGTACATAGAAGATGTGCCTACCAATGATGATGTGTTTATGAATACATTAGGTGACGACACTAAGGAAAATAATGGCATTTCACAGCTTCTACATGATGTGCATGGGCGATTCCTTAATGCTTCACAGTTGAAAAAACTGGAGATGATGAGAAAGGATGCAAAAACACCATTGTTTCCATGCTCCCCAATAAGCAAACTGGAAGCCAACATCATGCTATTGGAGTTCAAATCAACGAATGGGTTGAGTGATAAAGGCTTCGATAACTTGTTAGTTATACTACATAAACTGTTCCCGGAGGCCGAGTTAGCAGAAAAGACTTACCTTGCGAAGCAAATGATTTGCCCAATTGGCCTTGAGGTTGAGAAAATCCACACGAGTTTCAACGACTGCTTTGAGCACGGATGGGATGAACCCGTTTGACCAGGTGAGAACTGTGACGGAACCGCCCAAATTATAAGAGATCAAGTGCTAAAGTAGCTGACTTAACTACCACTTAAAACACTTGGGCCCATATAATCCCGGTAGTCCAGAAATCTCGACGGATTTCTAACATCAAATCAGGATCGCGTACATTCAGGGATACACATTCGAACGAGCCACAACTCAACCGAAAATATTTAAAGTATGAAATAAGTTATTACAACAATTCGTTCCAAATAAAAGTAGTACTTACACCACAACACATGTGGCCAAATAAAACATTGTTTGAAACTGAACTTGAAGTTTTAAAAGATAGGGGTGCCCATGATGTCACGTCCGACAATAGCAAAAGATGAGCTTGTAGAAGACCTTGCCCAAGGCCTACTCCTCTTCTCCTTCGAAAGGATAGAGACAGTGCTTACAATAGCCGAAGTATACTTGGCCATCTGCAACAAACGGGATAAACCCTGAGTACGAGAATGTACTCAGCTAGACTTACCCGTCTAACTGAAAATAAAGACTCCAAGGATATGCATGGCTGTATCTTGAGTTGGGTAAGCTTTACTTTGCGGAAAATCTTAAATTAAAGAAGTTTACTTTAATGATGCGGTGAGCAGTCATCTTTTATCCTACTAATTATCTCTAGGTTATTGCATCTATACTAGAGCACACACTTGATCTACTTAAACAATATAATAACATATATCCAGTTCCTTCATCAATATTTTAGTAGAACCATAACGATGTCACATGGAGTTGTACCGTGGTGAAGCTCAGCATAATCCCCCATATCCAGTGGGGGGCGGCAATTCGAATCGATATACACCAGCTGGTAAGATTACCTTTAACACACGCCCACACTTTCCCCGTCGGGTCAGCATTAGGTCACCGCTCAACAAAGTCCAGGTGGTAACCGACGCGATCTCAGAGTAGTCCACCCAATTGTAGAAAATAGATGGCCACCACGGGGCAGATCGTATCTACAGTCTAGAGGGTGCTCACAGTAGGCTGAGAACCGGCCCGGACAGGGTTTACTCGGCTTCGGGGTCGATACTCACAACGGCCCCTATGTGAAAGGGCGCATTCAAAGATGTAAGAGGGCCACCATCGTGTACAAACCTACACGATCCAACGGACGGACTGCCCCCAAGTCTTGACCACTTGGTGCACTTGCCTTCCAGTTGACCGTATTTCATTACTACCATAGGTTCTTGCCATGATAGCGAATATAGCCAACCGTGATAGTATTACCCCCAAGGGATAATACGAAACATAAAAAGAAAGGTAGCCATTTATTCTAAGCATGCTAAGCGGTTGCTTTTACTTTATTATTAACAAGGTAACAAGGTAGGTAAAGCAATAATCAAGGAAGGTAATGCATCAATTTGGGATTCAAAACAACTCCTATCACCTAATGCATCACAGTATAAAATACTCAAGTAGATTAAATTGTAAATATTGGGAGGCTTAAGAATGCTCCGGGGCTTGCCTTAAGAGAAGGTGGAGGGCTGGTGGTCAGGGCACTCAGGAAGATTAGTGTCGAGCTCTTGGTACTCCTCGTATAGCTCCTGTACCTCCTGGACTTCTGTCTCTGTGGGCTCCTGATGTTCCTCCACGGATCCTAAATGATTGCAATGCATAAATAAATAACTGAATGGTGCAGGGATGAGGCTTGAACAAGATTTAACACACTAACAGAGATTCTAAGCATAGGACCAGAGAACTACCACAAAGCTACTTACATCTAGAGCTACTAGCAACAAGGGTAAACAGACTATAACTTATGTTTAGCAGAGACTATACTTTAAAACATATTTATCAGGAAAGTTCTATGATCAACACAAACACATAGCTAACTTTGATATATACAGGAAGCAACTAAACTAAACATTAGTACTGAAGACATTTTCCAAAAACATTTATATAACTAGACAGATCAGGACATAGAGAAACTAACCACAAGATTTTACCAAACTCTAGATATAAACAACAAGCATGGCATATATTACTGAAAATAGAATAGGAAATCATTTCGGGAACTGGTTCGAGACACGCAGAGGCGCTCGAGGCAACTGACGGGCATGACCCTCGATTACTCGAGGTCCATCCACCGTCGAGCGGAACAGAGAACGGTGCTGATCAACGTGTTTTCACCGGCGGTGAGGTCTCCGGCGGTGGGGTTGGTTGTGCTAGGCTCGGGATGACTTACGCGCATCCACTGGTGGTGTTGGTTGAACCGGCGCGACCGTGAAGAGGGGTCGACGGTGTGCGGTGATGGTGCAACACGGCGGTGTGACCCGGCGAAGTGATCACTGGCAACGCGAGGCTCGGTGCTAGGTTGCGTGAGCATCATGGTGATCTGGTGAGTGCGGTTCGAGGGTTAGCTAGGCCAGAGAGGCTCTGTGGAACCTTGGCCACGTGCAAGCTCCGCGGCGGTGGCAATGGCGCACGGCCAACGGTGCTGTGCTAAAGAAGGTCGTACTGGGGCTAGGGAAAAGCGTTCTCACCTCGGTTAACCGTGGTGAAGCTTCCACGAAGATGGAGGCGTCGGAGACGAGACGGTGAGGGATGAACATTGCTTGGTCAGTGCGGTGGCGGCTCGAGATCGAGGAACGGCGAAAGGCGTTCCGGCGACTGGAGTCCACTGCTGGTTAAATAGAGGCGAGCAGCGTGGTTGTGAGGCAAAGGCGAAAACTAGAAGGAGAAAGATTGAGCAGAGGAGCTCGGGTGGTGGTGGATTGGAGAAGAAAACGCTTGCGCTGCTCGGAGCTCTCGGCGCAACGATGGCAGAGAAGTGCGAGCGATTGAGCGAGTGCGGATGAGTGCGGGAGGTGGAGGAGGTATAGGCGCTCCTCTTGGCATGGTCATGGCCGACCGGCGCGGCTAGAGGGGACGTGACACAATGGTGCGGTGGTAGCAGCGGCACTGGCATGTTCACGGCTGGCGGAGCAGAGCAAGACTTGGTCGACGCGCCGTTAGCGCGGACTCGCGCTTGATTGCGAAAGAGACAAGGCGGGGCGCTGATCGGACGCGGCACTGCGGCGGCGTTACTGCAAAACGACGGCGCGGCGCGCGACAGGGCGGCTGGCAGGTCTGCGGCGGCAAAGCAGAGCGTCAGCGGCGGGAAAACGGTGCTGACTTGGTCCTAGCGCCGTTAACGCAGATTTGAGTGAGACAGAGCGAGCGGCGATAGCGATGTCGGCGCAGTGCCGAAGCGGCGGCGATGGTGTGTTCCACTTCCGCGGTCAGGCATCGTCGGCCACGCGGCAGATGCCTCCGACGTACGGCTCAGCCGCGGTCGGTTGAGTGCGTGCGAGCGTGCGCGGCACGTGCGTGCGAGAGAGGGCGTGGGAGAGGGGTCGATATCGAGGGTCGGGTCGATGGGTAGATCGAGCCTCCGACTCGGTCGAGCCTTCTGCGCGGGTTCGTTCGTCCAAGCCTCGGTTCACCATATCGAGGGGGCGTCGCTAGACTGGCTGATCGAGCCTCTGGCTCGGTCGAGCCTCTGGCCTGGGGTCGTTCGATCGACCCTCGGTCCGTCACGTTCATCGAGCGGTGGTCGAGGCTGAGCGGTGGTGCTCGACCTGTTCCGGTTCTGATTTCCTCTTTCCCATTTTCTTTTATTTGATAAACTAAGCAGGGTAACTAAACATAAAGCAAACCATACTTTACTCTAAGCAAAGCAAGGTTTAACTAAACAGGTTAAACACAAGAATTAAGCACAAAACACCTATTCAAATATAGTTTCAAAGCATATAAACACACACATGAAATGATAGCATATGCAAACATGAATGCAATGAAATGATGTGCTTAGTGGCTAATGATGATCCTAATGCAAGCTTGACACAGGGTGTCACAAGAACCAATCATAGCACTTGGCCAGTGACGCTATGTATATACAACCTTCCACCCTAGCTTTGTATGAAACGGTCATAAGTCTGGATGCCATTACTAATCCAAGGACCAAGACAACCTGATAATGATATTGATGTGCTTCTAGAACCAGTGATCGATGAACTACTACAGATGTGGGAGACGGGTGTGAAGGATGTCTAGGATGAGTACAAAAAAGAACATGTCACAGTAAAGGCTGTACTTATCGCTACAATTACCGACCTACCAGGGCGAGGTTCCTTGTCTGGAGAGAAGACAAAAGGATACACTGGGTGTGTCGAGTGCTTGGACGAGACTGATGCTACACATCTACCAGAAAACAGGAAGATGGTCTACATGGGACACCGTAGGTTCCTACATCGTGATCACCCTTACCATAGGAATACACAAGATTTTAATGGGACTACTGAGAAACGTGGACCTCCAAAGTATCGAGACGGGAAACAACTGCTTCAACAATTAAGCAAACTCACAAATGTTGTCCCTGGGAAGGGGGACGGGGCAGTAGCAGCGCCAACCGATAGTATCTGGAAGAAAAATCAATCTTCTGGAAACTACCTTACTGGCAACTTTTGAGTGTATGTCACTGTCTTGATCCAATGCACATAACTAAAAACGTGTGCGGTAACACACTTAACACGTTGATGAACACCGGGGGAACAAGCAAGGATTCTCTTGCGACACACTTGGACATGCAACACCTGGGCCTCAGGAAGGAGTTGCACCCAGTAACTCTTGAGAATGGTCACTTGAAACTTCCGGTGGCATCATGGACACTGAAAAAGGAGGAAAAAGAAATGCTTATTTCTTTCTTCAACGATCTCAAAGTACCGAGTGGCTACTGTAGGAACCCGAAGAGGCTAGTTAACATGAGAGAACTTAAGTTTAACTATGGTTCTATGAAGGCCCATTACTATCATGTCATAATGACTCAGCTGCTCCCAGTTGCCCTGCGAGGTATCCTCCCTGACAAGGTCCGTGCTCCAATCATAAAGTTGTGTTTGTTCTTCAACGCGATCTCTGAAAAGGTCATTGAAGTGGGCAGGCTAGACCGCCTAAAGCAGGAGATAGCCGAGATTATATGCAGGCTTGAGATGCATTTTCCACTGACTTACTTCGACATTTCAGTGAATCTACTTGTTCATCTTGTGGATCAAATAAAAGCCATTGGTCCAATGTACCTATACCAGATGTTTCCTTTAGAGAGGCTCATGAAAGTTTTTAGGCGGTATGTTAGGAATAAATTCAGACCAGAAGGGAGCATGTTAGAAGGATAGTCAACAGAGGAGGCTATTGAGTTCTCCACATATTATCTGGACATCAAGCAGGTCAGAGTTCCAGTATCTCATCATGATGGAAGACTAGGGGGCAAAGGAACAATAGGTGAGAAAGCTGTCAAAATAGACAAAGTGGTCTCCTTCAGACAAGCACACTTCGCTGTTCTCCAGTAGGCCGATGGTGTGATGGCATACATTGATGAGCACAAACAGTTACTGCAAAGGAAGCACATCGGTAGGTCACAGGCTTGGCTTGAGAAAAAACATAAGGAGAAATTCGGTGACTGGTTTCGACGCCAAAGGCTAGGAATGGTGACGAGATGTCAGCTAGATCTTTTAGCCCCCGGACCTTCGACTACGCTAATGATGTACCAAGGATATCAAATAAATGGTTTTACATTTTACACAAAGAAACAAGACAGAAAGTGCACCAACCAAAATATTTGTGTTCGTTTCGACGCCCACGATGAGTACGACACGGTGGTGGCAACATACTATGGTTTCATAGATGAGATATGGGAGCTAGACTATGAACATGAGTTGAAAGTTGCTCTTTTCCATTGTCTGTGGGTCTGGCTGAATGAAATCAACACCGACAAGGATGGGTTCACTACCTTTGATCTATCCAAGACCGCATACAGAGATGACCCCTTCGTCCTTGCAAAGGATGTTTTGCAAATCTTCTATGCAAGGGATAACAATACAAATGGAAGACGACATGTAGTATTGCAAGGCAAAAGGAAGATTGTCGGTGTCGACGAAGGGACAGACGAAGAAGACTACAAAGGTTATGAAGAAATGGCTCCTTTTGGGGTGGACGTTACCCTACATGTCCTTGAAGAGGGTGACAAACCTTCTTACCTCCGGAGTGATCACAATGAGGCTATCATCGTTCCTGCACCGTGAATTGTTAGAGTATCATAAACTATGTAATCCTTAATGAAATGTTGTTTTAGTAATTTGCATCATTGATTGATTGAGTTGTACCACGTTGTTGATTTATGTATGCCATGTCAAAAGGAATTCAAAAACTATAAAGAATTAGACCTTGAGTGTAGAAGCATTAATGTAGAGCTCCTCAAAACTAGAAAAATCTATGTTGGGAGATTTTCAACTTATATTCAAATTTTTTGAGTAATTACAAAGGGGGTAATTGAATTTTAAACCCTTATTCAATTTCAAAAGGGAATTCAAAAACTATAAAGAATTAGACCTTGCGTGTATAAGCAATAATGTAGAGCTCCTCAAAACTAGCAAAAGCTATGTTGGAAGATTTTCAACTTCTATTCAAATTTTTGGAGTAATTACAAAGGGGGTAATTGAATTTTAAACCCTTATTCAATTTCAAAAGGGAATTCAAAAACTATAAAGAATTAGACCTTGAGTGTATAAGGAATAATGTAGAGCTCCTCAAAACTAGCAAAAGCTATGTTGGAAGATTTTCAACTTCTATTCAAATTGTTGGAGTAATTACAAAGGGGGTAATTGAATTTTAAACCCTTATTCAAATTCAAAATGGAATTCAAAAACTATAAAGAATTTGAATATGCTACTTCAGCAAAAGTTGTAGAGAATTAAAAATTATGCAACTTCTATGTTTGGAGTTTTTCAAGTTCTAGTAAAAAATTAGGAGTAATTTGAATTCTAAAGCAAAAGGCAGATTTAAAAAATACACACATCACTGCTGGTTATAGAGGAACCGGCAGTGATGTGCCTCTATCACTGCCGGTTCTAATAACCAACCGGCAGTTATGCGCCATCATCACTGCTGGTTCAAAAGAACCGACACTGATGCGCCCTCATCACTGCCGGTTCTTATTACAAACCGACAGTGAGAGAAAGATAGAGAAAGAGATATAGATGTATAAATGTCATATATGCTTGTATATATGGCATCATATTATGCTTGTATATATGGATTTTCTTATGCTATACTTATGCTTGTATATATGTCATCATCCTATGCTTGTATATATGTTATCTACCTATGAGTTAATACCAATAATCGAAATTCATGTCTATAAACATGACAATTAAGTGCCGATTCACCACCCGTCGCCCTGCCACCGAAGCCGATGACCAAGGAAGTAGTGATGACAACCAGCAAGGGGATCAAAGACCTTGGAGCCCTAGCCATATGCTAAACCTAGAAGAGGGCCAAGGAGACGAGGTAATAACTTAGGTCATACCTAAAAACACGGTAGATATAGCCAGAAAAGTTTGATGGGGACTTATTCATAAATTTTGAAGTAGGTTTTGCCAGAAGGTACAAGTACTGGTGAGAGTTCCAGAAGTACTAAGCATGGTGCAACAAAGCTCCCTCAGACAACTAGACACTGGCACATCTCTCAGTTCGATCAACTAGGGGAGCTGGTGGAGCCACTTAAAGCATTGGGCCATACAAGAGTACCATCGGGGCACTTGTAAGGGACTTCATCCCGATCAAATACAAGAAGTGGAATGGCAGTGAGCAAGACCCATGGAGGGTTCCAGAAGTGGAGAAGGAACTAGTTTGGAACAAGCTCAGAGGGTATTTAACTTTCCCTAATGATTGTGATGAAGCGACAGTCAAGAAGAGGGCCAAGGAAATCATGGGCCACTCATTCAAGAATTTCAAGGGAAAGTTGCACAAGCTCATCAAGGAGGAAAATGAAGCGAATTTTGCGGGAGGTGAATTCAGCAAGCAGAGGGACTTTTGGGAGGAGTTCAAGGCTTACAAGCTATCCGAAGAGGCCAAGGCATCAAGCGAACGAAACAAAGAAAACTCGCTTAGGTCAAATAATCCTCACCGCCTAGGATCGCGTGGGTACGTAAGGAAGATTCCAGTTTGGGATGACCAAGTCGAAGCACTAGAGCGGAGCCGCGTTACGCCTCAGACAAGCGATTGGCAGCCCAGATCAGTGAACTACCTACTCACAAGGGGGGCATGATACAATCTTGATGGGAGCCTTTCCGCCAGCGCTGAACCCATCACGGATCTCCTCCAGAAGATTTCTACGATCACCGAGGAAGTGCATAGAGGGGTCCGCAGGTCAGATAGAGAAAATGACGTGCTCGTGCAAGCACTTGAAACCAAGGAGCACCCCGGTCGCACTAGAGGAGCCGGGATAATTCCTTGGGAGAAAGCATTTGAAGGTGAATCTACTTCCTATAGGAGCCGGGTCAGGGCCAAAACGCAAAGAGAAGAGGAGTTCCGAAGGATGCGAGAGGAGCTAGAACAGAGCATGGAAGCATGGATAGCTGCTAAGGTAGCGAGCGATATGCAATCCATGTGTTCGAGTTAAGGGCCGCATGCAATCCCGGCTTTGAATAGCCTAGTGCCCGACAAGGGCCGCAGTAGCTGTGGCTCAACCCCTATGCCTGACGAAGAAGAGGTCAATGCTCCTCATCCGGTGGACGACATCACAGAACCTGTGAATGCTAGGTTGTACATCCGTTAGCAGTGGACCAAAGACAAGGTGGCGGTCGAACAAGCATTTCCTAGAGCAGAGAACGTCATTCATGGCAAGCCAATGCCACTCGGGTATGCCAGGGTCAACATTGATAAGATCTTGGACAAGAAGTACAATAAGATACATATTGATTTCCAAGTGGAGGAAGAAAGGCCGCGTCTAGTTCACAACTTAGGCACTCATGTCGCCTGACGCAAATGCTTCATCAAGCTAGACGAGCAGCTATCTTCGAAAGATGGTGATGACAGTGAATCATCTCGGTCCCCTCCGCGAAGAGGTTTCTCTCCTCGTCAAGATCCACCGACACCTCCTCCACCGCCAAAGGAGAAGACTCCTTCTCCACCGCCAAAGGAGAAGACTCCTTCTCCACCACCAAAGGAGAAGACTCCTCCTCCTCCTCCTCCTCCACTAGCTTCAAAGTCCTCAGGACTGGGATCTCGATGGCCTAGCTCTAGATCAGGTTCGACTTCGCAACAGAGGAGGTCATCAACTTTGGTTGGCAAAAATCCCAAGATGACTAGTAAAAGGCAGAAGCTAGCGCCGACTGAGGACGAAATTCTACGAGCTCAGATTGCAGAAAAGGCCGCCAAACTTGCCTTGTACAAACGATTGGCTTATATACCTGAGAAACAGAGCGAATTTGAAAGGCAAAGCAAAAATCTGGGTAATCTAGAAACATCTAGAGAAATACACACCTTTCAGCAGCTAGAGATACAAAAGTTGGCCACGGAACTGGACATAAGAATGAAGGATGCCGAGAATTTCTATTTTGAAAAAACCAAATTTGAAAAGGCCAAAGTTGTATACAAAGGTGAAGAAGGGATGCATACTTCAAAGGTTGCTATCTTGTCTTCGCTGCTATTACTGTCTATGAAGAAGGTCAAGACCCTAGATCAACCAATGGGGAACAACGAATACGGGTTCTATGTGATGTGGGCAATGCTTTGCTACTTTGGCGCAAAACTAGGATTAGGAGATGGCATGGTACGTACGCGTCTCATTTTAATTCTATTGTTTTGTCTTCTGTATGTGTATCTCAATATCATCTTGTATCAATTTACAGCGCAAAGATCAAGGCCACAACAGGTTGCTAGATTTTGAGGTAAGAGGATTTGAAGAGGAGATAGCAGCTCTTATTCTGGACGAGATAGTGTATAGAAAAGGATATTTGTCCATTGTGCAGAGTAAGGACTTCAAGAAGATCTACGGAAAAGACCGCCTCGAAAGGCTATTGTAATGCGACATTTAATTCAATACTTTAAGTTTTGTTTGGATGTTTTGTAATAATTATTATAAATGTGTGATGGGTTTGTATTGTCACTAGTCCACAACCACCTTCAATTCACATCGATATCAAATGGTTCGATAGCAAACACCTCCACGATCTCCCTCCCCACCACCTCTACCCTAAACCCCAAATGAAAATAAAATAATTAATAAAATGCAATTTTAAAAAATAATATCACTGCCGGTTCAATTAAACACGACAGTGATGGCTCAAGCATCACTGTCGGTTGGTGTTACAAACCGGCAGTGATGGCTCAAGCATCACTGCTAGTTGGTAACACGAACCGGCAGTGATGCTTGAGTCATCACTGCCGGTTTGGCATAACTGGCAGTGATGGCTTGGCCTCATCACTGCCGAATTGCCAGTGCCTGTTCAAAAACCGCCACTGAAGGGGGTTTTGAACCAGCATTGTTATCAAGTTATGTAGTAGTGTCTCTTATAATGCAAAATATGGCTTGTTCAATTACATACTGTTGGTATTTCTTATGACTATTGGATAGATCCGCAAGCGCACAGATTATACCGATGTAGCACTTCACCGAGAGTATTCCAGGTATTGTATTTTCCTCAGGGAATGATAGTGATCTAACTAGGATTAAAGATATGTCCTATGTTGGATCAAGGGAGATTATGATAACTGGGTTGAGAGGTTCAAGATAGCACAAATGTCTAATAAGGGATAGCTGGTTATACTGGCCTTATCGGCCCTTCTCTTGCAAGAGGCGACAGGATAGATCAGAAAGAGGACAAAATTCTAACTGGACCGCGCCGTCAAGTTGTACTGAAGCTTTACCTTTTAAGAACTTATCTGACACATGTGGAGGAATACAAAGACTAGATAGAGCTGTCACCTTCTACTAGCATCCACAAACAAACCGTGCGATAAGCGGTTTACAAAGGCAAGATTAAGCTTACACACCACGTCTACACTAATCTTACTACTTTAACCTTGGCCTAAGATTAAAGTACTCTACTCAGAGCAAAGCGATGATCAAGCATGAAAAGTTGTATAACAGCTAAACCAGATTTAGAACACTAAATACTATAAAGAACTTAGAAGAAGTCACTTACAAGTACTAAACTTACAAGAGACTCGCATCCGCTGAGGAAGAAGTCCAGAGAAGATTCCCGACAGACCCGGGGCTTTCTCTAGAAGGCTCCTCACTCTCCTCCAACTAGCATAACACTACTGAAGAGCTCTGCTAAGAGGCTAGAGAGTAGTTTCTCCAATGAGGCATGAAATGAATAGGGAGCTCTAGGGGTCTATTTATAGCTAGAGGTGGAGTAGGGGCTACTCTGGTGCCACGTCAGCAATCCGCGTCACCTTCATAAAGCACCGTTGGATCCAATCGACCTCAGAACTGCCTAAGCATCAAGGGTGTTGATTTCCATCACATGGGGAGTAGGTAAGTCGGTTGGGGGTGTGAAACCACCATATGGGGCATTCGGCCGAATGCCCCACTGGCCTGTGGGCCCTCCAAGACCTTCTAGAAGGTGGCCCAGTACCAGGAGCTAAGTGGGGGCCTGGTTGGCCCCACCTTTGGTTCAGCCAAATGGCCCTAGTGGGCCCTGACCCACCTCTGCCTCCTGGGTACTGGTCCCACCTGTCATATGTCTTGGATGATGGTTCTGAGTTGAGTTTCCACGTTAATCTTCTTGATGTGGGCCCATTGGCTCCCAAAATGTCTCATTTTTCATTACCTGCATCAAATAATCAAGGGACATGTGGAACCAATTATTTGGCACATTATATTCAGGTTATGCTTTTTTCCTTTGAAAATGAGGATGTGGACGGTATTTTGATGGTGATAAAATAGCTCTTAATTACCGTCAACAAGATCCCCCATACTTACCTCTTTGCTCGTCCTCGAGTAAAGGTTAAAAGATAACAAGTCTATGCTATTCAAAGTACAAAGCAAACATATAGATTCATTCAAGACCTTCTGTCATACCAATGGGATATGTGGTAGTGGCTAACATATATCCTTGAGAAATTGAGAAATGGAATAGATCTTCGAGGCAAAGTCATCTTCCCAAAACATATTTTAGTACTTGGAGTTTTTGATAAATTTTTCAAAAGAAAGCTCATAAGTGAACTTACTCCTCTTATTGCACTCTAGATCTCTCAAGGTGTATGATTCCTCACCAAGGCATAAAAGAGTTTTCCTTCTTTGTATCTTCCTACTTCTAAAGGCTTATGTGGAGCTTAGGTAGGGATGATCAATGTAGCAAACTTGCATTACTTATGTTGTAAAGTAAAAACAAGGATCCAAGGAGAAGAATGTCATAATCCTAGATCAAGATGTGCATGTGTGTGGACAAATTGTATATGACTAATATGTACTCTTTAGCTATGTATATGATCTCTCTAACTTTAAGATTACTTGAGATATGGCTATCATGATAATTTTTTTTAGATTGAAGAGCTTTGCTCATCATCATTTTTCATTTATGATAGCCATATCTCTTTTTGGAGAAAATAGGGAGAGATCATAACATTTATTTCAAGAGTATTCATTGGATGATCATGGGTCATGTAAATGGACAGGCATGTTTTTGCGTACTTCTAGTGTAGAAGCAGCTAAAATATGTGGTGTGCATGTGATCTTGATCTTTAAACTATGACATAATTCTCAACAAGGGTTACAAGGTTTGACCAAACTCAAAGTAAATACAAGAAGCAATTGAGGGAGGTTTTGAACATGCATAAGTATTTATGGCTTTGGTAGGATTTTTTTTCTTACTATAGAGAAGTAGTGACATTATGGTTTTATGACATTTTCAAAAATTAATCTCCAAGAACTTTAAATAGAAAGGGTATGAATCATGAGCCGAGACTATGTCACATTAATCAACAACTTAGTCCATATGATTTTCCTATAAGTATTTTCCCACTAGCATAAGCAAAAAGCAAGAATTTGTCTTTATGACACTTTTGCCCTTTAAACAAGTCATAGATCATGTCACTTTTCAAAGTTTTAATTTCCGAATGCGATCCTCTTGTTTTATTCAATATTAGAAGGAATTTAAACTAAGTGATAAGTTTCATAAAGAAATTATTTTTATTTCATTTTTATTTTTGAAGGGAAAGTGGATAAACAAATGAAAAGTACAGAGAAAAGGGGAGAGACGTGGCAAACCAGTCAGATTTGAAGTTTGAACTTGAAGGGGTGCTGACTGGTGGGTTCAGGCCCTAGAAGTGCATTCGGACGAATGCCTTCTGAGCCGTTTGGCCACGGGGATCTCTGCATTTGAATTTCCTACCTCTGAATGTTGATGTGCTCTGAACTTCCTGAATTTTTGCCTCAAATGAGATTCGGCCGAACCAAAAAGGTGGCTGTTTTGGTCCAAATTTTTTCTGGTACGTGTCATGGATGTGTTCAGCATGATTCAGTGAGCCTTGTGATGTTTTGACAAGTTGGAGTTTCGACCGAAATCCCCCATACTTGTTTCGGAGCATTCTGAATTCAGTGACAGAGCAGACATCAAATGCAGGGGTTCTGCTGGGCAAAATACCAGCAGAACCAAACACTTTTCATTCAATTCAAATTTTTGTAGGCACACATTACCTTGATGAAAGGAAAAAGGAACAAAATAAATTGGGAAATAAAACTAAGTGCCTATCTTATTTGTGGACTAGCGACCTATGGAGACGGAGGATCAAAGAGATCTTCCCTCTTGATGGCTTGGGCAAGACGCTTGATCTTCGCATTAGTTCTAATGCGAAGAGCCCTAAAGTTGTCCTCAAGATCAAGGCGAACCATCCTCTCCTCTGCTGCGCGCTCTGCTAATTTAATGTTATTTTCCCTAAGCCTAGCCACTACGCGCAACAACTTCTCCATATCACTCTCTTCATCTTCATCCTCGAATTGTCCTGGAGGGCCAGAGATGGATGGAGTCTTGCTAGTCCGCCGGATGGTCTTGTGAGACTCCTCTATCTCGAGGGATCTGCGCACCCCCCTCCTCTCCTCGGAGGTGAGCGGAGGGATGAGCACCTTGCCTCTCCAAAGTCCTCCTTGAGCCGGCTGGATCCGCATCCCCGGCGGTGTTGATGGCGAGTACGAGTGGGTGTACCCCGTACTCATGTCGCCGACGGTGGAGGAAATATGCATCTTCTTCAACCCAATTTGACCGGTTGTCGGCCTCTTGGGCGTCATCGGTCGCGCAGCGGGTTTGTTGAGGTTGCGGCGCGGAGACATCGAACGAGCGATGCTCCGCATCCTCTTCGAACTCCACTGCCCGGTCGGCCAACCCCCTTTAGGGGAGTTCAGCGGTGCCGGTGGTGGTGCCATGGCCAGAGGTGCCACCTCGAAGACCTCGACGATCATGGCGTCGGAGTTGATGAGATCTCGGGTCTTAGAGGGACTTCCGGTGCTGGGAACGAGTGACAGCTTGCTATTGTTACGTGGTGGAGCCATTGTGGTGGTCAAGGAGGTGTAAAAGATCGCAAATGGTGTTGGTAGTGTTGCTGGTTGTGAAAGAAAGCAAGGAGGACGGAGGAAGGAGAAGGAGTGGGGGTTAAGAAGAAGAGAAACAACGCTCAGGGCCTTTGTTTTCGCTCGGATCGCGATGAAAATAGAAGGGGAGCGTTGGCCCGACGCTCCTGCGCGTCTGGGCGTTTGAACTAGTTTGAACTACGTTCGGCCGAACGCCTTTCGAAATATTTTGAATGAAGGCGCCCAGTTTCGATCTTGATCGGGTCAGGTGAGTCAGCCCGTGAAGTTTCGGGCTGTTTGGCCCAAACTTACATTCGGCCGAATCACTTAAGTGGCCAAATGGGACGAATTTTCACGAGGGGGGAGTCAAGGCTTATTCTAGGCTATTTCTAAGGTATTTTTCAAAATTTGAACAAAAAAGTTAAAACATGTAGATTTTAGTACTAATTTGAATTAAGAACAAAATCTATCATATCAATTTCTTGCTCAGGAATTTCATGCTCATAGAAAATTTTAAGACGTTGGCCATTTACCTTGAAGATTTTGCTCCATGAGTTGCGGTGTTGACGACGAGGTATGTCCCTTCCCATTTGCTTTTCAGTTTCCCGTGACCGAAGAGCTTGAATCTTGAGTTGAATAGCACGACTTTGTCTCCTGGGTTAAATTCCTTGACCTTGATTCTTTTGTCATGCCATTTCTTGGTTCTCTCCTTGTATATCCTAGCATTATGGTATGCTTTCTTTCTCCATTCTTCTAACTCGGAGATCTGCATCTTCCGGAATTTTCCAGCTGCTGGCAGCTCCATGTAACACCCAAAAATTTGCATTCTTTGAAATAGATTAAAAGTGAATTATTGCATTTTTGGTGGACATTATAGCATAGGAAAATATTTTAAAGATTTCATAAAATAAAAATTTTCACAAGTAGAAACATTTTTGTTGCATTCATGCTGCTGCATAGTGTTCTTGTATTGTTTGGTACTGCCAAAATTCAAACTAGAAATTCAAAAGTGCTTTGAAAATGTTTCTGAAATTCAAGGAATAAAAGAAAAATTATTTCTTTTCCCTCTCCCTTCCTTTTTCCTTTTTCCTTTTTCCTCACCGGCCCAGCTTCCCCCCCCCCTCGCGCAGAGGCCTAGCAGGCCGGCCTAGCACTTCCCCCGCACCCACGGACGCGCCCAACACCGGTGTCTCCCTGGCAGACGGGCCCCGCGCGTCAGCCGCACGCCCCACCTTCCTTCTTCCTCCTCCCCTCCCATCCTTTCTTTCGCGCCGGCACCATCCTATCGGTCGAGCGCAAATGGAGCAGGGGATCACCTCCTTCCTTCACCAACACAGCCCCATGGCTATTTAAGCCGAGCCCCGCACCCTACCGCACCCATCTCACCCGCTCCAAGTCCCACCGAGCCACCAAAGCCGCCGCAACCCTAGAGCAGAGCCGCCGCCGTCGTTTCTCTATTGCCGAGCCCCTCCTCTCCGTCCGTTTGCTTCCCGAGCTTCGCATCGTGGTAAGGAGAGCCCCAAGAGCTCGTTTTCCCTCCCCCTTCCCTTTGTTTCGCCGTTCCGCTTCTACAGTTCGAACCGAGCCGCCCCACCGTGCGGGCACTGCTCCCTCGTGCGTAATCGGGGCAACCGACCCCGCTGTCGAGTTCGCCGTCTCTCCCTCTCTCTCTCCCGGTCCTTTTCGTGTCGTGAATCGTGCATTGCAGCGGCCGATTGAACCGCGCCGCCGCACGCCGGCCATGACGCCGCCGTCTGCTCTGTCTCCGGCAGCCGCGCCGCCGCCCTGTTTCCCCGATCTAATCTGAGCCACTCGATCTGGATCGGACGGCTCTCAGAGACCTGTACCCCTTCGCCTCGGTAGTTTTGCAAAAGAAACCCTGAACATTTTTAAGTATAACCCGCCGTCCCTTGGCGTATTCCGAGTCTCCGTTTTCCCTGCTGCAAAGCGTATTTCCATTCGGATCTGTTTTATTCCAAAATTAAATAGAAAACTCTAATTACAGAATTGCCATCCATTTTCATTTGCTCATAAAATGTTCATTTTAACTCCTTTTTCACCCATTCAAATTGCGTTAGGATCGTATCGGCGTAATCTACGTGTTAGTTAGTTCATAGATCATGTTAGACAACTTTTAAAAATATTTAATTGCTTAGCCTCTTTTAAACTCAAGTTTAATCCGTGAATCTTGTTTAGAGCATATCTTCTTCGTTATAGCTCTGTTTTTCGTGATCCAAACGTCTATGTGATCGTAGTGAGACGTAGATTAGTTTTATAAACTTTTAATCTTGTTTTATTATGGTTGGTGTACTGTTCTAATCTATAGCCTTTGTTTGGTTGCATGTTATGTCTCGGTATGATTGTATGTGGATGTGGCGATCGAGTATAGACGGTGAGCAGTACGTGGATGACCAGGAGGATTTCTTTGAGCAGGAGCAGCAGGAACCTTTTGAGCAAGGCAAGTATTATATGGGATCTTCCTTGATGTCCTATTCATGATGTTTTTGAATAAAATCATATGCATGTGTCTAATCTTGTTACCATACGACTTACCTAGATTTGTTACCTTGAACCTTCGAATCCTATGGGTTATCTTTGCATTTGGGTAGTGTTGCTAGTGCTCCCTTTTAACAAATCATGATCTTGAATCTTGATTAATGACTATATGAACTAATAAAGTAAAACTTGACTTTTTAGCATCATGGATTTAGGATCCTATCTGTCAGCAAAAGCTGGGACATACAGTACAACCATGAGAGCTACATGGCTTTGGCTTTAGTTTAGTATTAGGGTCACTCTCTCGCATGTGGCAGTTCACGAAAGTTGTCATTGACGAGCGGTTGAGGGGTATGGCCAGAGTGGCTACCGCTGCGCGTGGGTACCATCAAGGAGACCTCGTATACCCCTTGCCCGTGGATCCGTAATGTCTGTTGTATGTCAGTGAGCCCCTCTGAAAGACTTCATAGTGTACCCTGCCCGCTCACCTCGGTAGTGTTTTGGGAGTTATAAACCCGGGCATATGGGTAACACGACTCATGGGTAAAGTGTACAACCTCTGCAGAGTGTTAAAAAAACGGATATATCAACTGTGCTCACGGACACGAGCGGCCCGGAAAACTCACAGAAACTTTGTTTACTAGTTGCTTATTATTATGAATCACTTTATCATGATATTATGTTATTCGTTCAGTTGTTTATATGATCATGCAGTTTAATTTGGGGGCTTAAGCATAACCTTTGATTCACCACTTGTAAAGTATTGTTATAAACTAAAAATGCTTACCGCAGTAAACCATGTCATACCTTTTGAGCCTCATGAACCCCATATATACTTGTTGAGTACTAGAAGTACTTACGCTTGTTTACTTTTCATATTTGGATAAAAATCTCGGATGGGTACCAGAATATCAAGGTTATGAGGAGTATCCAGAGGACTACTAGGTTTGGAGTCAACCAGTTGACGTCCCTGTGCCTTGGAGCTTCGCGAGAGTTATCTTTTATTTCCGATGTTATGTAATAGACTTTAATCAGATACTTATTCGCTATGTAATAAACACCTGTAATGGTACCTTCTTGATAATTTGTCGGCTTATGTGTGTGACTGATCTCTGGGCACACATAAGGTTTATGCATCCCGTTTTGCCTTTAAAACTGGGTGTGACAGATTGGTATCAAAGTCGTGTTGACTGCAGGACGCAAGCCTAGTTGGAATTGGTTCTTAGGAATGCTCTTTTCATGCTTTTATACCTTGTTATTATTTTTAAAACTATTACTCACCTCAAAATTATGTTATCTTGATTCTAACTTAATTCTCATCTTTGCTTTTCTATAGATGGCCCGCAACAAGCAGACTGCCCGCAAGTCCACTCGTCCCCCACTGAGGTACGCGCCAATGGAGCCCCGCGAGGATGAAGAAGAAGAAGTCCAAGAAGTGAGCTCAGGAAATAGCCGCTCCAAGACTCCCTTTGGTGGGAACAGCTGCTCTAGGACTCCTTCTAGTGGTTCCGAAGCTGGTGGAGAACGCTTGGGATGGACCAAACACTTCCACTTCAAGGAGGGAGACGATGGGGATTACTAGCATGTCCTGTTGAAGTGGACATTGGAGAACCACTACGCTGACTGGATGTCCGATGTGAAGTACATGTGCTATGAGAACAGGCACTTCCAGGACCCCTCCTACTGGAAGTGTACCATCTACATCTGCATCCGGAAAGACGTCACTCAGTCGTGGCAAGTGGAGGCCGTCTATGAGCCCAAGACAAGCCGTGCCAGCATGATGGAGTGCATGGAGGATGCAGCTCACATGGCCTTCTTTGACCTTCATGCCCATCGTCGTGACCGTATGATGGAGGATAAGTACCAGCACCTTCCCTTTGAGACCCGTGAGGGTTGGTCCATGTTTGAGGCTAGAGATGGGTATGACGACGTCACCAAGGTGATGATCGATTTTGCTCATGAGTTGATGCAGCAGGTGGAGGTGCTGACTGATGAGCTAGGCGGCCAGCGCAAGCTTCTCAAGAGAGCCCGTGCAGAGAATGATGAGCTCAGAGAACGCCTGAAGATGCCTAGGTTCCACCAGAAGCTTCCCCAGTTTTCCTCCCATAGGTCGAGTACCACCCCGATGTAATAAAACGCTAGCAGCGAGAGTCGAGTCTTGTCGTGTCATGTGAACTTGGTTTTGCTTAATGGTTTGTTATTATGCTTATGAGTGATTTGGAGTTTTGTTATGAGTGCTGGAACATTGTGGGCCTGTCCACAAGTTCCTTAGTTAAGAACAAGTAAGTTTGAATTAAATAAATTGCTAGCGGGTGGGTTATCCTGTTTTTCTATCTTGCTGTTTTCTGAAGCAGTCAGTACTCTTTCGGTTATATCTCAAAGTTGGTTCATCCAATGATCATGAAATTTTTATGGAAAACAACTAGTCTTCAGTACCTTTCCAATGAATCTTGAATGACGTTCATACCTGTTCTGGTTTGGGAGATATGACAGTTACAAGATAAGGCTTCTGTGTAGTCTGGAACTCAGGAATAGTTTTGTTAACTTTCTGTTTTCACCTATTTTCGCATCCGAATCTGAAAAAGTGATAATTACGAAAGTTGTAGAAAATTTCATAAGCTTTCCAACCATGTAAGTTTCACATTTGGTTGACATCTGGAACGTGAGATATGATTGTTTTACAGTACCACTTGCAATGTTCAGATTCCAGAAAGTTATGCTCAGTCACTTCTTTTGATGATCAATAAATCTAAAGGTCGTACCATGTGTTTTGGATGATAGATGGCCACTAGAGGAGGTAGAGGCAGAGGCCGTGGTAGGAGTGCATCACCACCGCCACCACCACCACCGCCCGCGGCCATGACTATTGAGCAGTTCATGGGAGTGCAGGCACAATTGATGCAGACGATGATGCAACACCTTCAGAATCAACCTGCACCACCACCACCACCACCTGTCCAGCCGCGGGACAAGCGTGGAGAGTTCATGAAAGGTCGCCCTCTGGTGTTCACCCATGCTTCTGAACCACTGGAGGCGGATGACTGGTTGAGAGCTGTGGAGAAGCAGCTGAACATCGCCCAATGCAATGATCGTGAGAAGGTGCTCTATGCATCTAGCCAGCTGCAGGGTCCTGCCCAAGATTGGTGGGACTCGTACATGTATGGACGTCCCAACAACACACCAGAGGTATCTTGGCAGGAGTTCACAGATAGCTTCAGGTCTTACCATATTCCTGAAGGCATAGTGGAGCTCAAGCAGGAGGAGTTCAGAGCTCTGAGACATGGGTCCATGACTGTGGCGGAGTATCGGGACAAATTTGCACAGTTGTCTCGATATGCTCCTCATGAGGTTGCCAACGACGCGGACAAGCAGCGCCGCTTTCTGAAGGGTCTCTATGATGGCTTGCAGTTGCAACTGATGTCCAATCTCTACCCCAACTACCAAGCCCTTGTGAACCGCGCTATTGTGGTTGACAACAAGCGCAAGGAGATGGAAGCCAAGAAGAGGAGGCTTCAGGGGCCAGCTTCAGGAAGCAACACCCGCCAGCAACCCAACCCCCACTGAACTTCCAACAGAGGTACCAGGGTCCGAACAACCAGTGGAATCGTGGTCAGAACCCGCAGCGCATTCAGTTCCCGCAGCGTCCGTAGAACCAGCAGCAGACTGTGCCACAGGCGCCACGTCAGGGGAACCCCAATGCTACCCCAATGAAGAATAGTGCTCCTAGCACCCCCAATAGGTGTTTCCGTTGCAACAAGGAGGGGCACATGTCCTACAACTGTCCTGAAAGGCAGAACCCACAGACACCTCAGAACCAGAGGAATCAGCAGAGGGGAAGACAATAGACTCCAGCCAACACTGGAAGAGTGAACCACGTGTCAGCAGATACTGCACAGGAGATTCCTGAAGTTATGATGGGTACGTTCAGTATCAACTCTATCCCTGCTACTATACTTTTTGACTCTGGAGCTTCGCACTCTTTCATTTCTCAAGATTTTACTAGAGTGCATGATATTTCTTTGCGTTCCATGAAAACCCCCATAATAGTAAACTCACCGGGAGGGACTCTGTCTGCAAATTACTATAGTCCTTCAGCTAGTGTGCTTCTAAGGGGGTTAGCCTTTGAGGTTGAACCTATTGTGCTAAGGACAGCTAGTATTGATCTCATTCTGGGAATGGATTGGATGATGAAGCATAAGGCCGTTGTTCAGTGCAAAGAGAAGGTTGTCGTCTTGACCTCACCTAAAGGGGATAGAATCAATGTGGAAGTTGTGTTATGGGAACCATAGACAGCTACTGTGAATCAGCTAGATTATGACAACCACGAACCTGAATCAGTTGTTGATGAGTTCCCAAATGTATTCCCCGATTACTTGCCAGGTATGCCACCCGACTGCGACATCGAATTTCTTATTGAGCTTTTTCCTGGTACTGCACCTATTGCTAAGCGTCCATATAGGATGGGGGTTAATGAGTTAGAAGAACTTAAGAAACAGTTGCAGGAGTTACAAGAGAAGGGTTTCATACGTCCTAGCTCTTCACCTTGGGGAGCTCTGGTGATCTTTGTTGACAAGAAGGATGGTACACAACGGATGTGTGTGGATTACCGTTCGCTCAATGAGATAACTATCAAGAACAAATACCCTCTACCAAGGATTGATGACCTGTTTGACCAGTTGAAGGGAGCTTGTGTGTTCTCCAAGGTTGATCTTCGATCGGGATATCACCAATTGAAGATACGTGCCTCTGACATACCTAAGACTGCATTTACTACAAGGTATGGGCTATATGAGTACACTGTGATGTCATTTGGGCTAACCAATGCACCTGCCTACTTCATGTACTTGATGAATAAGGTGTTCATGGAGTTTCTTGACAAGTTTGTGGTAGTGTTCATTGATGACATTCTAGTCTACTCCAAGAATGAGGAAGAACATGCAGAACATCTCAGGTTGGTCTTGCAGAAGCTCAGAGAACACCAGTTGTATGCTAAAAGGAGCAAGTGTGAGTTTTGGTTGAAGGAAGTGTCATTCCTAGGTCATGTTATATCCAATGGAGGAATAGCAGTGGATCCAAGTAAGGTGGTAGATGTGTTGAATTGGAACCCACCTACCAGTGTGACTGAGATTCGTAGTTTCCTTGGACTGGCCGGTTACTACCAGAGATTCATTGAAGGTTTCTCCAAGCTTGCTAAACCAATGACTGCATTGTTAGAGAAGAATGCTAAGTTTGTATGGTCTGAGAAGTGTCAAACTAACTTTGAAGAATTAAAGAAGCGGTTGACCACAACGCCAGTGTTGATTTTGCCAGACCTGAACAAGAGCTTCTCCATATATTGTGATGCATCTCGCCTGGGTCTTGGTTGTGTGCTTATGCAAGAAGGCAGAGTTGTTGCCTATGCATCAAGGCAGTTAAGGAAGCATGAGTTGAATTATCCTACACATGACTTGGAGTTAGCAGCTGTGGTACATGCACTGAAGATCTGGAGACACTACTTGGTCGGTCACAAGAGTGATATTTACACGGATCACAAGAGTTTGAAGTACATATTCACCCAGTCAGATCTGAACTTGAGGCAACGCCGTTGGTTGGAATTGATCAAGGACTATGACTTGGAGGTACATTATCACCCTGGAAAGGCGAATGTTGTGGCAGATGCCCTCAGTAGGAAAAGTTATGCCAATGAAGTACACCTGGAGATACAGTCCAAAGAGTTGTGTGCCCAGTTAGCACATCTCAACTTGGATTTTGTTACTAGTACTATGGAGTTAGTTTTGGAACCTACTCTGGAACAGGAGATACGCAAGGGTCAGTTGGAAGATGATAAACTGAAAGAGATTGCCGAGAATATTGTGATTGGCAAGGCACCAGGTTTCAGTCTGGATGACAATGGTACTCTTTAGTTTGGTAAGAGGTTATGTGTACCTAGAGTGAAAGAGATCCATGAGACAATTCTGCGAGAGGCTCATGATTCAGCTTATTCTATACACCCCGGAAGTACCAAGATGTATCTGGACTTGAAGGAGAAGTATTGGTGGTATGGATTAAAGAGGGATGTTGCAGAGTATGTGGCACTGTGTGATACCTATCAGAGGGTTAAGGCAGAGCACCAGAGACCGGTAGAATTGTTGCAACTGATGAAAATTCCAGAGTGGAAATGGGAAGAAGTTGGTATGGACTTTATAGTGGGTTTGCCTCGCACCCAAAGTGGTTATGATTCGATATGGGTAATTGTGGATCGGTTGACAAAAGTTGCTCACTTCTTGCTAGTCAGGACCACCTACACCGGAGCAAGGTTAGCAGAGCTATACATGGAAAAGATAGTGTGTATGCATGGTGTTCCTAAAAAGATTGTTTCCGATAGGGGTACTCAGTTCACATCCCACTTCTGGCAGATGATTCATAGGTCCCTTGGAACCAAGCTGAACTTCAGTACAACCTATCACCCGCAGACAGATGGTCAGACAGAAAGAACCAACCAGATACTGGAAGATATGTTGAGGGCTTGTGCACTGCAAAATGGGACTAGTTGGGATAAGAGTTTGCCATATGTTGAGTTCTCTTATAACAACAGTTACCAGAAGAGTCTCAAGATGGCACCATTTGAGGCTTTGTATGGAAGGAAGTGCAGAACCCCTTTGTTTTAGAATCAAACAGGAGAAAGTCAAGTGTTTGGACCTGATGTGTTGAAGAGTGCAGAGGAACAGGTGCAAACAATAAGAGAAAACTTGAAAGTTGCACAGTCTCGACAAAAGAGTTATGCTGACACCCGCAGAAGAGATTTGGCTTTCAAAGTAGGTGACTACGTCTATCTAAAGGTGTCACCTATGAGAAGCGTAAAGAGGTTCAATATGAAGGGTAAGTTAGCACCTAGATATGTTGGTCCCTTCAAGATAGTGGAGCGACATGGTGAAGTAGCTTATCAGCTGGAGTTACCTGAGAGTCTAGCAGGTGTACACGATGTCTTTCACGTGTCACAGTTGAAGAAGTGTTTGCATGTGCGAGGGGAGCAGATACCTTTGGGTGAGTTAGCAGTTAAGGAGGATCTCACCTATGAGGAATTGTTGACACAAAAAGCGTCAGGATCTATCAACACCTCGAGCTATTACCCGAATTCGATTTCTGAGGGTGTGCCAGTTGATTTGACTAGTTAATCGACAAGGACGATACCTAGAACAAGATCCAAACAAGGCAACAGCGATACGTCCAGATGTCAAGATTCAGACTTGATCAGGATAACTAGAGCAGAGCTGAACGAGACAACAGCGATGCGCCCGAATGTCAAAGCTCAGATTACAACCACGCGGAACTTGCAAGGATTTGACAGAGATCAAAGAGATGCAGCCCGTCGAAGCTTGAAGAACTCGTAGATAAACTAAGACTAATGCAATAATAGGGTAAATTGCAGTAAAAGTAATAAGAATAATAGATTTGTTTGATGTATTAATTGATTTCTCATGACCCCTAGGTACATATTTATACTCCAGCAAAAGGAGTTGTAGACAGACACGACTCGTACCTTTCCTAAACAAAACTCTATTTTTAAGGAAACAATTGACCCGCGCAGGAGTCGGACCCAAATAACAATAATATTTTCTTAAACAAACATCTCTATTATTAAGGAAAATAAATGACTCATGCAAGAGTCGGACTCAAACTTCTATAATAATACTAGTATAAGATCACCAGTTTCCTTATGCCTTTTCTTCGATGAAACTTTCCACCGGCAGACTCTTCAATCCGCAACTTCCTTCTATTGCCATCGGTAATCCTTGCTGACGTCAACCGCCACGTCATCCTGTGCTTATCGGCATCATCTCCTTATCGGTAATATTCCCAATCGGCCATTCTTCACTCCCATCGGCAACATCCTTATCGGCTCAGCTTCCATCGGCAACAAACTTCATTGGCAGAATTCATTCTCATCGGTAATGTTAACCTGCTGATGCCGATAGAAAACAGCTACCGATCAATGCAAGTCTTAGCTCATTTGACACATGCCGAAAAACGGTGTCAACACATGCCCCCAATTTCGGAGTGTAGAATATTTTATGCGCCAAAATTTTCTCTACTATAACCTTTCCCTCCAAGACACCTGCACGACCTCCTCAATTACTGCGCATAAAAATCACAATTTATTAACAAAATTCCGTGACTGCAGCCCCAACAGTTGTAAACCCAATCATATATCCTCGATTGTCGCGCATACCTATTGCATACCTCTCTACATTCCTGCTTAGTGCAAAGAAAATTCCAAAATACCCTTGACCAGACTTATAAAAATCACCTCCACCCAATCTGTTTTTCACCCTGAGCCTGCATTCCCTCATCTGCCTTCATCTTCAATCTCAGCGGCAGTTCCGAAGAACATCTCCAACAACCCAAGCAGTGGCATCTTCCTCAAGCAGAGCACGAACAGCTTCAATGGCGATCAACTTCGAAGTTCCCAAAGTAAATCTGCTCCCTTCTTGCTTCATCTTCTGCAAATTTCTTTTCCGCATCAATTCCGTAATCCCCTTTTTTTCTTTCTTTGATTTTTCCGAAACCTAGGAATTGTACAACAAGGTAGTAATCCCCATTGAGCAATCCAACTTCAACTGCCTAGGTCCAATGGGAAACCCTGACCCCATCAATATGATTAATGCGGAGACCAACCGCATCCCTTTCAGATCCGAGTGCTTTAGCCTAGGGTTATGGAAAGATGCTTTCCGTTCATGGCCTAAACCCACCAAGGGATGGAAGAACTGGTATCTTAGAGTAATCAGAACACAGCAAGTTTATTGGTCAGAGTGCAACCTGGACCAGTGCATTAGACTCTCTATTTCCGATATGGAAAAGAACGAAAATATGATGATGGCTGCATCTTATTTTTGGTCTGATACAATGAATGCCTTCTTATTCAGACACGGGCCAGCTACCCCCACCCTTGCCGATGTGCATATGCTTACCGGCCTTGATGTCTCTTCTGCAGATCCCTCTAACCTCTTCGGTAGAAAAGCTGAATATAAAAGTTAACACACGCAATATCAGCGGTTGGACTCGAGAGGACCAGAAGACCGGATCGATAGGCCAGAGGGAACATGCCATCTTCTTAAACATGTGACTAGAAAAGTTCATCTTCTATGGCAGAATAGTTGGACCTACTACCATGTACCTTCCAGCAGCAGAGCTTCTGGCCGATGGAACAAAACTCCCTCTTGGCCGATACCTCCTTGGATCGGTATACCACCTCCTGCACCAAGTATCCAGGAAGCTATTGCTGGGCGATTCCATCGGCAACCTCAGGGGTCCTTTGTGGTTTGTAAATATGTGGTTAAACGCACACATGTACAAGGTCCTTCAATTCGACTTGTTCAATCAACAATTCCCAAGCGATATATCGGAAGATTACGTATACGATGATGATGAATCGGCCACTCGTCCCCCACTCAATTTCGGGGAAGCTATCATAGTGCTACCAGGAACCGATGCCAATGCAGATCAGTTTAGCAGGTTCTTCCAAAAGCTTTACAATGGAATCCCTGTCGCAGAACGGCTTTGGTGGCCTTACGTTGATGAGAATAACCGATTCTCGTTGTTATTCAACCTTACCGATTGGAATGTGCCACAGAATGAAACAATCATGAAGGCCAGCATTGTTCCCCGAGCCATTCGAGTCAACATTTTTGGAACCGGGAAGAGCTCTCCCCCATCTTATGAGTTCTATTATCCATCGGTAGCAGCAAGGCAGTTGGCATTCGGCCAATTACGGATCAAACTCAGCTTCGCAATGTGATAAAGCCAAGAGAAATTATCTCCAGTGCCATAGATTGGAACAGGATTGTCAACCTCTCTCCTCATGCCGATACATCAAACATCGACCTATCTTCCTAGGCACCAACATTTTTTATGACAGAATTATACAAATCTTGGTGGCAAGAATGGAGAAACCAATTGTTCGCCAAATCATCACACTACTATCGGCATTTGATTGATGCCGATTACATCTTTGCCGATGATGCAGGAAAGTTCTTAACTCTAGCGCATGTTATTATTTTCTACCATCGGCATCTGACCCTCTTTTACTTAATAGGTTGATGATCCAATCCCCCAAATGAGCAAGAGTGGCAAACACTTCAATCTTCGAATAATGAGCCCCGTATCAATCATCGGCAACAAGGCTCCCACATTGGCTTCTTTCACACCTCAAAGGGTACCTAAGGTTACCCTCAAGCCCAAGTCGATGCCCACAAAGACCATCGCTACTCCATCGGCTGCTGCTGCCATCTTGGTGCGAGCTTTTGCAGTAAGTTTTTATTATACCGATCACAAACTTTCATCGGTAATATTTACTTCATTTAACTTATACCAAATACTTTACAGGCAACGAGGTCATCGGCAGCTGCTCCGAATATGCCATCTTCTCCAACTCATGCTGCCGATGCCCCTCAAGCTTCGCAACCAAAATGGGCCGGCTCACCAACTGCTACTCCGAGGAAGAAGAGACATCTGAGGCTAGCCACTCCATCACCACCAACTCCAGTTGCATCACCAACTGTTGATGCACCAACAGTAGAACCACCGTCGGCGTCCATTCCTGAGCAGCCGATGGACAAAACTCCTGACCAGGCAAGGATACCAACTCCGCCGGAACCAACAGCAGCAACAGAGACAGCATCGGCATCGGTACCAGCACCTACACCCGATGAAATTCCTGATCAGAGGACAACATCACCGCCACAATGGTCAACCGCCACAGCAGCAGCAACAGCGCCACCAACACCAACCGTTCCTCCCACGGAGGCAAGTTCATCGGCAACTGCTGCCGATCTTCAAGACGATACTACGCCAGCTGCCTTCCCAAGTCCCAGGCAAGAAATCTGCTTCAAGATGGTAAGCCGGCCGTCATAAAACTCATAACATAAACTTGTGATCGGCATACTCTAATTTCCTTCTTTTCAGGCCCAAGACTCTCCTAATAGTTTATTTTCCTTTGCCGTCAATCTTCCCAACGAAAACGAAGACGAAGAAGGCTCCGCTCCAACGAATAGCTTGTTCTCCTTCGCCGTCAACCTTTCCGATGAAGATGAAGACGAAGAAAGCTCTACTCCAGCTCTATCGGCAGAAGTTAAACTCAAACTCGAAGCATTGCTATCTTTACTGCAACAAGACACATCTCATCTTGTCCAAGACTCCACGGTAGTAAGGGTAGCTTTCAAAGACATTCAAGGTCATTTATCTGCTGATATAGAAGAAACACTCTTCCAGGCGGCGTTTCTTGAAAGCAGGCAACTCCAATATCAAAGGCTCTCTCGTCGTATAGCCGATAGGACTGCCCAATCAGAACTTGAAGAGAGAATGCTTCAATTCAAGCGATCTGCCGATGAAAAACACAAGGACATAGGTCGCGCAGAAGCTTCTGGCATGGAGCTTGATCAAGACATCGCCCATCTATCGGCAAAGAAGGAACAACTATTAGTAGAGCTGAAACAGGTCGAGGAAGCTTTGATCGCAGCCAACCGACAGAAGTCTGAACTTCCAGGCGTCATCCAAGTCTTACAACAAGAAAGAGACGCCGACGCACGTCAAGCCCTCCGGATGAATAAAAAGATCAAGCCGATAGAAGGATCCGCCGATGACGATACCAAGGAAATGGAAGAAATAGAGCAAATTCGCCTGCGTGCGATATCAGCTATTCAATCCTTGTTGTAATTTGTTACAATCCATTGCATCGGCAAGTGTGATGCTGATACTTGATTCTTGCTTGTAACATAATGCCAGTACGCTTTCTACCGATGTCTTATAATTTTCTTTTTCGTCGGCATTCCAACGGGTATTCTATGCATCCACCCAAATACTAGGGTAATTTTCTTCAAGTATTTACCGTTGATTGCTCTGGGAAACGAAACTCCTTCGAGAGTTTCCAAAATATACGCATTGCCAGGAGCAGACTGTTTTATCCGATAAGGACCTTCCCAATTAGGAGACCATTTTCCAAACTTAGAACTCTTAGTCCCAATCGGTAAAATCAATTTCGATACCAGATCACCATCGGCAAATTCCTTCAACTTTACTTTCTTGTCATACCATCTGGCAACCTGATCAAAGCCCTCAACCGATGACTTGCTAAATCTTCTAACTCATTCTTCATAAGAGTATCATAATCATCGGTTGTCAATTGATCCTGAAAAGATAATCGCCTGGCACCAGTTTTAATTTCCCAAGGCAGGACAGCATCGTGTCCATAGACTAACTAATACGGCGAAACTTTCATTGCACCATGACACGCCATCCGATACGACCATAGGGCTTCATTTAACACTATATGCCACCTTCTAGGGTTCTCTTCAATCTTGCGTTTGATAATCTTAATAACTCCTTTATTAGTCGTTTTAGCCTGACCGTTAGCTTGGGCATAATAAGGAGAAGAATTCAATACCTTGAACCCCATACTAGCAGCAAACTCATCAAACTCTCCCGATGTGAACATGATCCCTTGATCGGTGGTAATAGTTTGAGGAATACCGAATTGGTAAACAATATGTTCCTTTACAAAATCTACCATGTTCGCCGATGTTACCTTCTTCAAAGGAATTGCCTCAACCCATTTCGTGAAATAATCGGTAGCAACAAGTATAAACTTATGCCCCTTGCTTGACGACGGATAAATTTGGCCGATGAGATCAATATCCCATCCTCTAAACGGCCAAGGCTTAATTATAGGATTCATTGATGATGCAGGTGCCCTCTAGACATTACCAAACTTTTGACAATCTTGACATCCTTTAAAATAGTTGAAACAATCTTCAAGAATGGTCGGCCAATAATATCCATTCCGCCTAATCATCCACTTCATTTTGAATGCCGATTGATGCGCTCCACACGCACCCTCATGGATCTCGCCCATTACTTCTTTTGACTCTTTTCTACTAAGGCATCTGAGCAAAACTCCATCAATTGTCCGATAATACAATTCATTGTCAAGGAGCACATACTTGGTAGCTTGAAACCTTAGACGACTTTCAACTTTCTTAGACGGATCTCTTAAGTAATCAACAATTTCTTCTCTCCAGTCATCGGCAACCATTACCGATGTCATGACTTCTTGAATCGGCTGATATCCTGAAGCATTCTGTGCTAACCGATTAGCCTCTTAATTATGCAACCTAGGAATATGCTCAAGACGGTACTCTTTGAATTCTTTTAACAACTGCAAACACTTTTCATGGGTTGCAATTAAAGCTTCACTTCGGCATTCATATGTTCCAATCAATTGGTTAATTACTAACATGGAATCACCGAAGATCTCAACAGCATCGGCATGTACCTCCCTGAGTAATTCCAACCCCTTTAGCAGAGCCTGGTACTCAGCCTGATTGTTCGTCGAGGTAGCAACAATCGGTAGAGAAATTTCATATTTCCGTCCACGGGGTGAAATTAAGAGAATGCCAACACCTGCCCCTTCCCTGCATGTAGACCCGTCAAAGAACAAAGTCCAAGGAGCAATCTCTACAGAGCCTATTACATTGCAATGCTGAGTGACAAAATCGGCCATCACCTGACCCTTAACTGCCTTAGCCGATTCATACTTTAGATCAAACTCTAAAAGTTCCAGAATCCATTTTCCGATTCTTCCACTTAATATTAGCATCGACAGCATATACTTAATCACATCATCTTTGCAGATAACAGTGCATTCAGCCGATAATAAATAATGCCTTAATTTTATGCAAGAGAAATATAGGCATAAACATAATCTTTCTATGGCCGAATACCTGACTTCAGCATCTACCAGCCTTCTGCTTAAATAATAAATCACACGTTCTTTCCCTTCAAATTCTTAAATCAAGGCTGACCCGATAACACCGTCATCGGCAGACAGGTACAATCTGAAAGGCTTCCCATGTTGAGGTGGAACCAAGACTGGAGGGTTTACCAAATATTTCTTGATCTCCTCCAAGGCTAACTGTTGTTCCTCTTTCAATGGAAACTCTTGATCGGCTTTTAGCTTCAACAATGGACTAAAAGGTTCAATCTTACCAGATAAGTTGGATATAAATCTTCTAATGAAATTAATCTTGCCGATCAAGGATTGTAGCTCAGTCTTGTTTGTAGGGGCAACCACCTTATTAATTGCATCAATAGATTTTCTACCGATCTCGATGCCTCTCTGATGTACCATAAAACCCAGAAACTGGCCTGCCGATACACCAAATGCACATTTGTTAGGATTCATCTTCAACCCATGCTCCCTTATACATTCCAGGACTCTCTGCAAATCGGCAAGATGCTTCTCAAAATTTCCAGACTTGACCACCACGTCATCAATATAGATTTCGACTATCGTGTCGATGTACTTATGGAAGATAAAATTCATTGCTCTCTGATAAGTAGCACCGGCATTCTTCAAGCCAAAAGTCATCACAACCCATTCAAATAAACCAACATGACCTGGACATCTAAAAGCAGTCTTGGATATGTCTTCTTCAGCCATGAATATCTGATTATATCCAGCATTACCATCCATGAAGCTAATGATTTGATGTCCAACAGCAGCATCAATCAGCAGATCGGCAACAGGCATCGGGTAACCATCCATCGGTGTAGCCTTGTTGAGATTCCTGAAATCAATACAAACACGAAGTTTTCCATTCTTCTTATACACAGGAACCACATTAGAAATCCAATCGGCATATCGACATTGCCGAATAAACCCAGCTTCAATTAACTTTGTAATTTTAGCTTTAATGTCAGGCAACACCATAGGATTACATCGGCGCGCAAGTTGCCGATGTGGTTGGAAACCAAATTTAATAGGCAACCAATGTTCGACTATTGATCGGTCTAAACCAGGCATCTCTGTATAATCCCAAGCGAAACAATCTTTATATTCTTTTAATAAGTCAATCAATTGCTACTTACATCGGGAATCTAACTTAGCACTAATAAAAGTAGGCCTATGTTTACTACTATCACCGATATCTACTTCTAATAAATCATCGGCCGATGTGAACCCCTGTCCCAATTTTCCATCATCGGCGAATCGATCCATTAAAACTCTTCTTCAGGACCGACTGCTTGGATCGGTGTAATGCGGTAATCGGCAACTTTGACGAACTCTGTGTCCCAAGCTTCACCTGATATGCACCGGGTTTGCTCATAAGTCTCCGATTCTGCCGATGCAACAATCAATGGGGTCTCACTCCGGACGACTTCAATTTTGTCTCCGACCCAATGCACAAGACTTTGGTGCATCGTAGAAGGAATGCAGCAATTAGCATGGATCCAATCCCTTCTTAGGAGCAAGTTGTAGGTACCTTTGCCACTGATCACAAAAAATGTTGTCGGCAAAGTTTTACTGTCGATGGTTAATTCAACACATACGGCTCCCAAAGCTGGCGACACATTGCCTTCAAAATCCTTGAGCTTCATGTCCGTCTTGACTAAGTCTTGGTCGCCTTTTTCAAGCTTCCTGAACATGACGTACGGCATTATATTGATTGACGCCCCACCATCCACCAACATCTTTGTTACAGGTTGTCCATCCACTTTGCCTTTAACGAACAGAGCTCTTAGATGCTGCCTTTCATCATCGGAAGGCTTCTCAAAGACAGCTGCCATCGGATCCAACACCAATTGCGCCATTTCAGCAGCCTCCTCGTAGCTGACAGGTGCCATGAACTCCATCGGCAATATGACGACCATATGGATTTCTGCCGATGGATCTCTATCCTTGCGCTTTGGCCTCCACTGCTTTTTCCTTGAAGGATTTTCACTGTCATATAAGTCATTTTGGCGTTCGCGCTGAATCCTTCTTTTCTGAGTCTTTGTCAGACCCTTAGGGCACCACTGAGGAAGCTTGGTTTTCCAAACAGGCTGGTGCTGCCTCTCGCTGCTTGTGTCGGCACCACTCCTAACGTTTGGATCTCTGGAGAATATTTCTTCATCAGACACTCTTGCATTGGCCATCTCCTCAAGTTCCTCTTGACCAACACGCCTGTCAAGCCTGTTATGCGCGCCGATCTTGCCCCCTAGTCGGTCATGTGCCAATTTCTTCTCTCTGAGCGGCCTAGCATACCTGGATGTCTGATCCTCAAAGCAAGGTTTCTTTTCTGACCGATCGGTAGGGTAGTACCTATTGCATTCAGGACAATTATCGGCAGTAGGTAGTTTGATGCCTTCCTCCCAACAGTGAACGAAGAAGGGACACTTCCAGTGCTTCTTATGCCGAAGCCATTCTTGGTGCTCTTCTTCTTCCTGCCGATATCGCTCCTTTTGTGATTGCTGATACTCTTGCCTTAGCTGCTTATGCGTGATTATAACACCGGGAGCCCTCTTGGCACTGCTACCTTCATCGGCAACTTTCTTGCCCTTTCTGTCATTGGCAAACCTTCTCTCATCACGCTCAGCTACTTGGTGGTTAGGATCTACCGATGCATTTTTCCTGGCAGCTTCCGATGTCAGCACTTTAGTTCTTCCACTAGTTTCCACCATATTATTTGAAAACGGATGCTGATCCATCTTCATTGGTTTCTGAGGTTTAGAATTTTCACATTTAATTCTTCCAGATTCAATTTCTGACTGCAACTGCTGCCTGAATACCTTGCAGTCATTGGTACTGTGCGAAGTCTCATTGTGCCACTTGCAATACCTGATCTTTCTGAGCTCTTCGGCCGATGGAATTACTTGGTTAGGCGCTAACTTGATTCGCCCTTCTTGAAGTAATAAGTCAAACATCCTATCGCCCTTGGTGATGTCAAAGGTGAACCTTTCAGCTTCCTTCTGGCCAAATGGACAAGACACATATTTCTTATCCTTCACCCATTCGGCAGCACCGATGCTTAGCTCCTCATCGGAATCCTCTTCTTGCTCAATGAAAGTCACCTTCCTATTCCAAGTTTTCCCAGGCTCAAAAGTCTTGACATCTTGATCGGCAATTCTCTGCACCAGGTGGCTTAGACTTTCAAACTCTTGAGACGCATACTTATCTTTGACGTGCGGCAGCAATCCTTGGAAGGTCAAATCTGCCAATTACCGATCATCAAGCATCAGGCTGTAGCACTTGTTCTTCGTGTCTCGCAGCCTCTGGACAAAGCTTTCCACCGATTCATCATTGCGTTGCCTCAGCTTAACCAAATCGGTAATCTTATTCTCATATATGCCAGCGAAGAAGTATTTATAAAACTGCCTCTCCAGATCGGCCCATGTGATTACAGAGTTTGGAGGCAATGACATAAACCATGTGAATGGCGATCTAGACAATGACGATGAGAACAATCTCACCCTCAGCTCTTCCCTGCTGGCAGCTTCTCCACACTAGATAATGAAGCGGTTGATGTGCTCCATCATTGACGTGTCATCTTGGCCA
This sequence comes from Microstegium vimineum, assembly GCA_022036555.1. Classification (NCBI taxonomy): domain Eukaryota; kingdom Viridiplantae; phylum Streptophyta; class Magnoliopsida; order Poales; family Poaceae; genus Microstegium; species Microstegium vimineum. Next base: position 11,990,825 of record CM039129.1, on the reverse strand, counting down.
GAGAATTTAGGAAAATCAGGCACCTTGTACCAATTTGGGAGAGGAATTAAATCATATGCCGGAGGATACGGTGTCCAATAAGAGTATGTGTTAACCTTGGGTTTAATGCCGAATTGTTCCTTCATCACTTCGGCAATCTTATCGGTCCAATATGCATCCTGCTCTTGCCGACTTATTGGCTGATTGTTGACTGGTGGAGCCGGCTAATGCGCCACTTCAGGTCTTGGTAGAAGATGATGTGGAGTAATTGTCACGGGCGCAGCACCAGTCATCTGGACGTTATGCATCGGTTGATTTAGCGATGGATAATTCTGCCCACTTACTGGGTTATGTTGTGTCATCATATTCATCGGTTGCTGTACCGATGCTCCACTCTAGGTGTTTGCCGGATTTCCATAATGATACGTTAGTACGCCAGGCTGTTGAACCGGTGGCTGATTGGTCCACCCAGGATTATAAATCATCGGCATGTGACTTACCGATGGCTGATAGTTAACCGGTGCCTGCTGCTCCTGCACCTTGGAGTAATCGACAAATTGGTTACCTTGATGTGTTAATACTCCAACTTGAGGATTCACTAGCATAGGCTGACTCCCAGTTGTTATGCTTTGCTGCATCGGCACAGCATTCGCCGATGGTGGCATCAGAGGTGCTTTAGGGATCACCACCTGGAAATCTTCTGATGGCACTTGTACAGTCAGAGAAGACGTAGAGTAATGTATCATAGGGATCATCAGCTGTGATTGCATTGCCGATGCCATGGAGCCCTTCCAAGCTGAACTATCTCCCTGCACCAGATTGGAACCAGCAGATAGATTTGAAGGCATACCGTAACCCCACCAGTTGGCAGGAGCTGGATGATTCTGGATAGCAGGTCCCAACATTGCCGACGCCACTGGATCTGTACTGAGCTTGGTGACGCTTTCAGGAGTCGGCCTTGGCGATGTAGCCACATCGGTAGACGGATCCAGAGGAGTGGAAGACGCCATTGGGGGAGCCGATGGGCTTATAGATGTCGATCCAGGTTGATGATATGTTGGACCAACATATTGAGGTGCATGTCCTTCTTTGAATGATTCCATGACAGCATTGTACACAGTATTGGACAGCACGCTGGAGTGGCTAATTAATGCTTGATTTAAAGCAGAATTAACCATCTCTTGTAACTTACCAGGATTGGCGTCATACGTGACCTGCCGTGGCAACGACGGATCTTGCTTCTGGATTGCTTCGCCGCTCCTGCTTAGGCTGAAGGACTTCAGATACAACTGTTTGTACTCCTCCATAGCCCGCTCCATAGCCAGCTTTTGATCATCTTTCAGATCAGCCTCGGAGACTTCGATGACGTTCCTCTGGTTAACGTCGGAGTTATCACCCATGATAGATGTATAATTGGTCCCATCGGGTGTGCCAAAAGTGGTGTTGACACAAAAAGCATCAGGATCTGCGAACACCTCGGGCTATTACCCGAATTCGATTTCCGAGGGTGTGCCAGTCGATTTGACCAGTTAATCGACAAGGACGATAGCTAGAACAAGATCCAAACAAGGCAACAACGATACGTCCAGATGTCAAGATTCAGACTTGATCAGGATAACTAGAGCAGAGCTGAACGAGACAACAGCGATGCGCCCAAATGTCAAAGCTCAGATTACTCCCATGCGGAACTTGCAAGGATTTGACGGAGATCAAAGAGATGCAGGCAGTCGAAGCTTGAAGAACTCGTAGATAAACTAAGACTAATGCAATAAAAGGGTAAATTGTAGTAAAAGTAATAAGAATAATAGATTTGTTTGATGTATTGATTGATTTCTCATGACCCCTAGGTAAATATTTATACTCCAACAAAAGGAGTTGTAGACAGACATGACTCGTACCTTTCCTAAACAAAACTCTATTTTTAAGGAAACAGCTGACCCGCGCAGGAGTCGGACCCAAATAACAATAATATTTTCCTAAACAAACATCTCTATTTTAAGGAAAATAAATGACTCATGCAAGAGTCAGACTCAAACTTCTATAATAATACTGGTATAAGATCAACAGTTTCCTTATGCCTTTTCTTCGATGAAACTTTCCACCGGCAGACTCTTCAATCCGCAACTTCCTTCTATTGCCATTGGTAATCCTTGCTGACGTTAACCGTCACGTCATCCTGTGCTTATCGGCATCATCTCCTTATCGGTAATATTCCCAATCGGCCATTCTTCACTCCCATCGGCAACATCCTTATCGGCTCAGCTTCCATCGGCAACAAACTTCATTGGCAGAATTCATTCTCATCGGTAATGTTAACCTGCCGATGCCGATAGAAAACAACTACCGATCAATGCAAGTCTTAGCTCATTTGACACATGCCGAAAAACGGTGTCAACAGGAATACCCGATAAAGATCTTGGAAACGGCAGAAAGAGTCACAAGGAGCCGAGTTATTCGTATGTGCCAAGTTCAGTGTAATCGGTATTCAGTGGATGAGGCAACTTGGGAAAGAGAAGAGGATCTGAAAAAGACATACCCGCAGTTGTTTGAGTAAGCCAGCTGAATCTCGGGACGAGATTCCTTTAAGGGGGGTAGATTTGTAACACCCAAAAATTTGCATTCTTTGAAATAGATTAAAACTGAATTATTGCATTTTTGGTGGACATTATAACATAGGAAAAATATTTAAAGAATTCATAAAATAAAAATTTTCACAAGTAGAAACATTTTTATTGCATTCATGCTGCTGCATAGTGTTCTTATATTGTTTGGTACTTCCAAAATTCAAACTAGAAATTCAAAAGTGCTTTGAAAATGTTTCTGAAATTCAAGGAATAAAAGAAAAATTATTTCTTTTCCCTCTCCCTTCCTTTTTCCTTTATGGCCCGAAGGCCCTCCCTCACCGGCCCAGCTTCCCCCCCTCGCGCAGAGGCCCAGCAGGCCGACCCAACACTTCCCCCGCACCCGCGGATGCGCCGAGCACCGCTGTCTCCCTGGCAGACGGGCCCCACGGGTCAGCCGCACGCCCCACCTTCCTTCTTCCTCCTCCCCTCCCTTCCTTTCTTTCGCGCCGGCACCTTCCTATCGGCCTGTTGACACAAAAAGCGTCAGATCTGTGAACACCTCGAGCTATTACCCAAAGCTCGGTATTCCGGAGGCGTGCCAGTCGATTTGACCAATCAATCGACAAGGATGATAACTAGAACAAACTGAACGAGACGACAGCGATGCGCCCAGACGTCAAGGCTCAGATTGATCAAGGAACCTTCCACCTTGCATAATTATCTTGGACCAATCTGGAATCAGCAGATAGACTTGGAGACATACCATATCCCCAGCAGTCGGCAGAAGTTGGCTGACTCTGGATTACAGGTCCAGACATTGTTGAAGCCACCAGATTTGCGTTCACCTGAGTAATGCTCGTTGGGCTCAATCTTGGTGGCGCGATCTCATCGGCAGATCGGCTCGTAACTGGTATGGACACCCTTGGAACCACCGATGGAGTCGCAACAGATGCCGATCCGAGTTGACGATACTCTGGACCAACATAATATGGTGCCTGTCCCTTGAAAGCTTGCTTGACAGCATTGCACACAGTATCGGACAGCACATTGGATTGACTAATTAATACATTATTTAATGCATAATTAACCGTATCTTGTACTTTACCAGGATCGGCGTAGAAAATAGTCTGCCGTGGCGACGGCGGATCTTGCCTCTGTACTGCCTCGCCGATCCCGTTTAGGCTAAAGGATCTAAGATATGAGCGCTTGTATTCCTCCATTGCCTGCTCCAGAGTCTGTTTCTGATGACCTGTCAGATCTGCTGTGGAGACTTCAATGACACTCCTTGGATTAGTCATGATAAATATATCTATATAATCGTGTCCCACCGAGCGTGCCAGAAGAGGTGTTGACACAAAAAGCGTCAGATCTGTGAACACCTCGGGCTATTACCCAAAGCTCGGTATTCCGGAGGCGTGCCAGTCGATTTGACCAATCAATCGACAAGGATGATAACTAGAACAAACTGAACGAGACGACAGCGATGCGCCCGGACGTCAAGGCTCAGATTGATCAAGGATAACTAGAGCAGAGCTGAACGAGGCAAACAGCGATGTGCCCGGATTGCCAAAGCTCAGAGGTACTCCCACGCGGAACTAGCAAGGATTTGACGGAGATCAAGATGATGCAGCCCGTCGAAAGCTTGAAGAACTCGTTGATAGCTATAACTAATGCATAAAAAAAAGGGTAAATTGCGATAAAAGGTAGAATAAGATAAAATTGGTTTGTTTTTGAATTGGATTGTATTTTATTCCATAGCCCTCGGGCACATATTTATACTCCCGCATGGAGAGTTGTACAAAGACACGACACATATCATTCCTAAAACAAACTCCTACTTTAAAGGAAACTGACTCGCGCAGGAGCCGGATAACAATATTTATTTCCTAAACAAACACACCTATTTTAAAGGAAAATAAATGACTCATGCAAGAGTCGGACTCAAACTACTATAATAATACTGGTACAAAACACCAGTTTCCTTATTCTCCTCCTCGATGAAAACTTTCCATCGGCAGATCCCTGCAACTTCCTTCTTTGGCCACCTGTAGTCTTCTGCTGCCACCAAGTATTAAGTCACGCCCATCGGCATCGGCAATACCTTCCCGATCGGCAATCGGCAACGTCTCCCAATTAGCGACCTTGTGCTGGTAACCGTCTTCACCAATCATTCCTAATCGGCAACCACCCTTCATCGGCAATCGGTAATGACCCTTCATCGACAGTTGACAATGACCCATCATCGGCAATCGGCAAGGACTCTTCATCGGCAATCGGCAAGAACTCTTCATCGGCAATCGGCAATACCTCTTTGTCGGCAATCGGCATCAGCAACATAGCTTTTCACGAATTAATCTTTGTCGGCAAGAAACATCCAGTCTCCATCGGCAGCATACTTGGCCTTCCCGCTATACTCCCATCGGCAATATTGGTTCATACTTCACCGATGCCGATGGCACACGGCTGCTGACCAGTCATACCTTAGCTCATTTGACACGTGCCGAAAAACGGTGTCAACACGGTCGAGCAAAAATGGAGCAGGGGATCGCCTCCTTCCTTCGCCGACGTAGCCCCATGGCTATTTAAGCCGAGCCCCGCACCCTACCGCACCCATCTCACCCGCTCCAAGTCCCACCGAGCCACCAGAGCCGCCGCAACCCTAGAGCAGAGCCGCCGCCATCGTTCCTCTGTTGCCGAGCCCCTCCGCTCCGTCCGTCTGCTTCCCGATCTTCGCATCGTGGTAAGGAGAGCCCCAGGAGCTCGTTTTCCCTCCCCCTTCCCTTTGTTTCACCGTTCCGCTTTTGCAGTTCGAACCGAGCCGCCCCACCGTGCGGGCACCGCTCCCTCGTGCGTAATCGAAGAAACCGACCCCGCTGTTGAGTTCGCCGTCTCTCCCTCTCTCTCCTGGTCCTTTTCGCGTCGCGAATCGTGCATTGCAGCGGCCGATTCAACCGCGCCGCCGCACGCCAGCCATGACGCCGCCGTCTGCTCTGTCTCCGGCAGCCGCGCCGCCGCCCTGTTTCCCCGATCTAATCTGAGCCACTCGATCTGGATCGGACGGCTCTTAGAGACCCGTACCCCTACGCCTCGGCAGTTTTGCAAAAGAAACCCTGAACATTTTTAAGTATAAACCCGTCGTCCCTTGGCGTATTCCGAGTCTCCGTTTTCCCTGCCGCAAAGTGTATTTCCGTTCGGATCTGTTTTATTCCAAAATTAAATAGAAAACTCTAATTATAGAATTGCCATCCATTTTCATTTTCTCATAAAATGTTCATTTTAACTCCTTTTTCACCCATTCAAATTGCGTTAGGATCGTATCGGCATAATCTACGTGTTAGTTAGTTCATAGATCATGTTAGACAACTTTTAAAAATATTTAATTGCTTAGCCTCATGATGTTTTTGAATAAAATCATATGCATGTGTCTAATCTTGTTACCATACGACTTACCTAGATTTGTTACCTTGAACCTTGGAATCCTATGGGTTATCTTTGCATTTGGGTAGTGTTGCTAGTGCTCCCTTTTAACAAATCATGATCTTGAATCTTGATTAATGACTATATGAACTGATAAAGTAAAACTTGACTTTTTAGCAACATGGATTTAGGATCCTATCTGTCAGCAAAAGTTGGGACATACAGTACAACCATGAGAGCTACATGGCTCTGGATTTAGTTCAGTATTAGGGTCACTCTCTCGCATGTGGCAGTTCACGAAAGTTGCCATTGACGAGCGGTTGCGGGGTATGGCCAGAGTGGCTACCGCTGCGCATGTGTACCATCAAGGAGACCTCGTATACCCCTTGCCCGTGGATCCGTAATGTCTGTTGTATGTCAGCAAGCCCCTCTGAAAGACTTCATAGTGTACCCTGCCCGCTCACCTCGGTAGTGTTTTGGGAGTTATAAACCCGGGCATATGGGTAACACGACTCATGGGTAAAGTGTACAACCTCTGTAGAGTGTTTAAAAAAACTGATACATCAGTCATGCTCACGGACACGAGCGGCCCGGAAAACTCACAGAAACTTTGTTTACTAGTTACTTATTATTATGAATCACTTTATCATGATATTATGTTATTCGTTCAGTTGTTTATATGTTCATGCAGTTTAATTTGGGGGCTTAAGCATAACCTTTGATTCACCACTTGTAAAGTTTTGTTATAAACTAAAAATGCTTATCGCAGTAAACCATGCCATACCTTTTGAGCCTCATGAACCCCATATATACTTGTTGAGTACTAGAAGTACTTACGCTTGTTTACTTTTCATATTTGGATAAAAATCCCGGATGGGTACCAGAATATCAAGGTTATGAGGAGTATCCAGAGGACTACTAGGTTTGGAGTCAACCAGTTGACGTCCCTGTGCGTTGGAGCTTCACGAGAGTTATCTTTTATTTCCGCTGTTATGTAATAGACTTTAATCAGATACTTATTCGCTATGTAATAAACACCTGTAATGGTACCTTCTTGATAATTTGTCGGCTTATGTGTGTGACTGATCCCTGGGCACACATAAGGTTTATGCATCCCGTTTTGCCTTTAAAACTGGGTGTGACAGTTGAATTCCTTGACCTTGATTCTTTTGTCATGTCATTTCTTGGTTCTCTCCTTGTATATCCTGGCATTATGGTATGCTTTCTCTCTCCATTCTTCTAACTCGGAGATCTGCATCTTCCGGAATTTTCCAGCTGCTGGCAGCTCCATGTTCCACTTCTTGATTGCCCAATGTGCCTTGAACTCTAGTTCCACAGGCAAATGGCATGTCTTCCCGTATACAAGTTGGAATGGTGTCATACCGATTGGTGTCTTGTATGCGGTCCTATATGCCCATAATGCCTCTGATAACTTGTGATTCCAAGCCGTACCCATCTCTTTAACAGTCTTTTGCAGATTGTTCTTGATTTGTTTGTTGGATGTTTCTACTTGACCACTTGTTTGAGGATGGTATGGAGTTGCGACATTGTGTCGGATCCCTTGATTGGTGAGGAACTGGCGGAAATATTTGTCAATGAAGTGAGATCCTCCGTCACTTATGACTAACTTTGGGGTTCCCAATCTGGGGAATATCACTTCATGGAACATTCTCTTTGAATTGGCTGCATCAACTTTGCGGCAGGGCAATGCTTCTACCCATTTGGACACATAGTCCACCGCTACTAAGATATATTCGTACCCTTTCGATGGAGGAAAGGGCCACATGTAGTCGATGCCCCATACATCAAAGAGCTCGACTTGTAGGTTGTTGGTGAGTGGCATGGCATCTCGGGTGTTGATGTTCCCGTGCTTCTGGCACCTTGCACATTTTCTGACATAGTCATGAGTGTCCTTGTACATGGTTGGCCAGAAGAACCCACTTTGCCAAATCTTAGCATGAGTTCTGAATGCTCCATAGTGACCTCCATACTCTGCTCCATGACATCTTTCCATAATCTTGATTGCCTCCTCTATGGGTACGCATCTTCTTAATAATCCATCATTGCATACTCTATAGAGGTATGGCTCATCCCAGAGATGCACCCGAAAGTTTCTTCATATCTGCCCCTGGTGGTATATGGCCTACAACCATAAAGTTGACTATGTTTGCATACCAGGGGTTGGAGTCCGTCACCTTGAGGAGTGTGTCATCTCTGAGGAAATCGTCGATGGGCAAATCCTGTGCTTCTTTGAATTGCATTCTAGACAAATGATCGGCAACAGAATTTTCTACTCCCTTTTTATCTTTTATTTCAAGATCAAATTCTTGGAGTAGCAGGATCCATCTTATTAAACGTGGTTTAGCATCTTTCTTAGTGAGCAAGTACTTAAGAGCAGCATGATCTGTATAAATAATGACTTTTGCTCCTACTAAGTAAGATCTAAACTTGTCTATAGCAAACACCATGGCCAACAGCTCTTTTTTAGTTGTTGCATAGTTTAGCTGTGGCCCTGTCAAGGTTTTGCTAGCGTATGAAATAGCATGATGCTTCTTATCTTTGGTTTGGCCTAACACCGCACCGACAACATAATCACTAGCATCACACATTATTTTGAAGGGGAGCTTCCAATCAGGGGGTTGGATGATTGGAGCTGAGATGAGTGCTTTCTTGAGGATATAGAAATAATCTAAACACTCATCATTGAAGTCAAAGGGTGCATCTTTGGCTAGCAGGCTTGTCAAAGGACGGGCAATCTGAGAAAAGTCTTGTATGAATCGTCTATAGAAGCCTGCATGGCCAAGGAAACTACGAATTCCCTTGACATTCTGGGAGGTGGAAGCCGCTCTATGATTTCGATCTTAGCTCTATCCACTTCTATCCCACGTTCGGACACTGTATGTCCTAGCACTATGCCTTCACAAACCATGAAGTGGCATTTCTCCCAGTTCAAGACTAAGTGCTATTCTTCACATCTCTGTAAGACTCTATCCAAATTCTCAAGGCAATCATCGAAAGTTTTTCCATAGACGGAGAAATCGTCCATAAAAACTTCCATGATTTCTTCGATCATATCGGAGAAAATGGACATCATGCACCTCTGGAAAGAAGCAGGAGCATTGCATAGGCCAAAAGACATTCGCCTATATGCATATGTTCCACAGGGGCATGTGAAAGTGGTCTTACTTTGATCATCGGGATGGATTGGTATTTGATGATATCCCGAATAACCATCAAGGAAACAAAAGAAAGAATGCTTTGCAAGCCGTTCCAACATCTCATCGATAAAGGGTAATGGGAAATGATCTTTCTTTGTAGCCTTATTAAGTCTCCGGTAATCTATACACATTCCCCAACCCATGACGGTTCGTTGAGGAATCAAATCGTTCTTATCATTTCGAACGACCGTCATACCTCCCTTCTTAGGCACAACTTGCACAGGGCTAACCCATTCGCTATGAGGAACGAGGTAGATGATCCCTGCGTGCAAGAGTTTTAAAACCTCCTTCTTTACTACTTCTCTCATCGCATTGTTCAATCTACGCTGGGGCTCTCTAGAAGGAAGAGCCTCAGGTTCTATGGGGATGCGATGTGTGCAAAGAGCGGGACTAATGCCCTTGAGATCTTGAAGAGAATAGCCTAAGACTGATTGATGCTTTTCTAAGATGGTGAGGAGTTTGAAAGACTCTTCAGGAGAGAGTTTGTCACTGATGATAACAGGTGCCTCACGATCGTCATTTAGAAAGGCATACTTTAAACCAGCTGGAAGGGGTTTAAGTTCTATAGAGGGCTTAGATGGGGGGTTCAGATTTCTCCAGATCTATGGGTTCTTCTAGATCGTCTTCTTCATGGATGAACTCCTCGGCCTCTTCTTCTAGATCAGGATGAGATGATTCTAGAAGAGATGCAACCATCACTTCCTCTATGGGGTCAGATTCTGGGAGCGATTCCGTCATGGTGTTCATGGAAGTAGTGAGCGGAATCGAGAGTTTGATGCTACTCCCAACATGACCCTTAAGACTTCCATCAAGAGATCCATCAATGAATCTCATACGTGGATGTCCAATTAGCAAGTCGAATTCCTCCATATCAAATATGAAGAAATTTAAGAGGACGTTGACTTTGTTAATTAGCGTAGGAATGGTCTATGCGATCCCCTAACTCTCAATTAATTGTCCCGAAGAGAGCTTCAAGAACTTGTTGGTTGGAGTCAGTTTTACATTGCCTAGGAGGGCATTAGCTAATGACTTAGACATAATGCTTACTCCTACAACCGGATCGTAAAGAGAGTCTAACTTGGTTCTATTGATCTGACAAGGAATGGTTGTGGAGGAAGAAAGAATTCGAATTGGCTCGAATGAAGATTCGGCCTCTTCTAACCATTCACTGCTCATGATGGAAGCTAGCTCTTGAACCGTCTCCTGGATATAAGCTTCTTCTATGAGACTAGGAATGTGGCGATTCAGAGCTTTTCGAGCAGTAGACTTCTTTTGCACAGATTGATTCAAGGCATTTCTGAAATCGGAAAATAGTTCAGCCTCAATATTAAGGGGGAATTCCAAAGGGTGAATTTCTTCTTCCCTTGGTGGTTCAGGTTTGACAGCAGAATCTTGAGATATAGAGGGAAGAATTTCGGCTATCGATGTTTTTTCTATTCTGGGGGCTGGTTTTTGTTCTTTCGTGGGTTCTTCATAATATACGTTAGTATAGGGGTGTTATCAAGAATCTTCGTAAGAAGACTCTTCCCTGCACTAATGGGTAAACACAGGAAGGCTCCCCCGGAAGATATGTCAAGAAGTTGTGCAAAATCTTTGCTAAGACCGCCATAGAAATGTTGTAACATTGTAGGCTCGATTATAGCAAGATCAGGGCCTGAAGATACTAGATCTGTCATACGGGCCCATGCATCACCGAGAGATTCTTTCTCTCTTTGCGAGAAAGTTATGATCTCTTTTCGAAGACGAACGACGCAAGGGATATGGAAGAATGCCAAACAGAATTTAGGCATCAATTTTTCCCAATCTCCTTTCGCGTCATCTACGTGGCGAGTGTACCATTGTTTGGCTACTCCCGTTAAAGAGAACGGAAATAGCTTCCACTTAAGAGTACCTGGCCTCATCCTTTGGATGTGGACACATGAACAAAGTTGTTCAAAGTCACGTATATGAGTATAAGGATTTTCGACTTCGTCCCCAGAAAATGGCTTTTCCTGAACCATCGCTATGAGACTCGGGCGAAGCTCATAACGAATGGCCAACACGGCCTGAGATGATTTAGGTGGCTCCAAGCTAGCGCCCGTTGGAGCACCATATTCGATAAGTGGGGTTTGATCCATATGTGTATGTGGAGTGGTAATATGAATGTAAACAAAAGATAAAATAGGACCAAAGGGTACTAGTTAAAAGCTACCGTTCCCCGGCAACGGCGCCAGAAATGCTTGTTGGTATTTCTTATGACTATTGGATAGATCCGCAAGCGCACAGATTATACCGATGTAGCACTTCACCGGGAGTATTCCAGGTATCGTATTTTCCTTAGGGAACGATAGTGATCTAACTAGGATTAAAGATATGTCCTATGATGGATCAATGGAGATTATGATAACTGGGTTGAGAGGTTCAAGATAGCACATATGTCTAACAAGGGATAGCTGGTTATACTGGCCTTATCGGCCCTTCTCTTGCAAGAGGCGACGAGATAGATCAGAAAGAGGACAAAACTCTAACCGGACCGCGCCGTCAAGTTGTATCAAAGCCTTACCTTTTAAGAACTTATCTGACACACGTGGAGGAATACAAAGACTAGATATAGCTGTCACCTTCTACTAGCATCCACAAACAAACCGTGCGATAAGCGGTTTACAAAGGCAAGATTAAGCTTAGACACCACGTCTACACTAATCTTACTACTTTAACCTTGGCCTAAGATTAAAGCACTCTACTCAGAGGAAAGCGATGATCAAGCGTGAAAAGTTGTATAACAGCTAAACCAGATTTAGAACACTGAATACTATAAAGAACTCAGAAGAAGTCACTTACAAGTGCTAAACTTACAAGAGACTCGCATCCGCTGAGGAAGAAGTCCAGAGAAGATTCCCGACAGACCCAGGGCTTTCTCCAGAAGGCTCCTCACTCTCCTCCAACTAGCATAAGACTACTGAAGAGCTCCGCTAAGAGGCTAGAGAGTAGTTTCTCCAATGAGGCATGTAATGAATAGGGAGCTCTAGGGGTCTATTTATAGCTAGAGGTGGAGTAGGGGCTACTCCGATGCCACGTTAGTGATCCGCGTCACCTTCATTAAGCACCGTTGGATCCAACCGACCTCAGAACCGCCTAAGCATCAAGGGTGTTGATTTCCATCATATGGGGAGTAGGTAAGTCGGTTGGGGGTGAAACCGCCATAGGGGGCATTCGGCCGAATGCCCCACTGGCCTGTGGGCCCTCCAAGATCTTCTAGAAGGTGGCCCAGTACCAGGAGCTAAGTGGGGGCCTGGTTGGCCCCACCTTTGGTTCAGCCGAATGGCCCTAGTGGGCCCTGACCCACCTCTGCCTCCTGGGTACTGGTCCCACCTGTCATATGTCTTGGATGATGGTTCTGAGTTGAGTTTCCACGTTACTCTTCTTGATGTGGGCCCATTTGTTCCCAAAAGGTCCCATTTGTCATTACCTGCATCAAATAATCAAGGGACATGTGGAACCAATTATTTGGCACAATATATTCAGGTTATGTTTGTTTTCCTTTGAAAATGAGGATGTTGACGGTATTTTGATGGTGACAAAATAGCTCTTAATTACCGTCAACACATACAAAACTGCCTATGAAGATTGATTATTTGTAGTGGTGATTTGTAAGCTATATTTTTGCACAGGTTTATAGGGAGATTGAAGTTGACCCTCTCTGAAAAATATGAGATGATCGTAAAAGTCATATGTCTAGTATTATACTAGAATCACAAAATTGTAGATTCTATTAATAAATAGAATGGCAAAATAAACTTGATCAACTAAAATCATACAATCATAAATCGTGTAATATAATCACAATTTTGACAACTATATATATTACTATCAACAACATAAGTCTCGTACATGCATCGGATTTCTTTGTTTCTTTAAAGCAAATCACTGGATATAAATATGTTAGCCTAACATCTCCAACTTTTATAAAGCTGAAATACATATTGCTCTCGATTAGCCTTGCTAGCATAGCTCTAGATGATCTACCACTGCTCTGATTGTCATGTAATTTGTGTAGGTTGTACTAATCATGCACTCTTTCCGCCCTAAATATAAGGGATGTATATCGTAAGTCAAATTATTTTTTTTTTAAGCAAATTTATAGAGAGGAGTATTAATATCTACCACATCAAATAGTTAAATTATGAAACTCCATTTCATATTATATCTAATTAGCTAATTTTTTTCCATTAATCTTTTCCATAAACTCAATCGAACTTATTATGGTTTGACTTATTATGACAACTAAACATCTCTTATATTTAGGATTGAAGGAGTATATCATCTACTCTCATCCTCCTCACATCCAGCATTACCATTGTATCATTCTCCAAACTCCTCTCCCTTGAAGGAAATTGTTGTGATCTGTGTAGAATTTAAAGGTCACCCTATTCATGTGGAGCACACAAAGCCATGCTAGAGGCCAGAGGAGAATGATATTAGAGCAACTCTAATAAGGAACCTCTTTACATCCTTCCTAATTGATAGAAATGAGATTTTGATGAAAAAAACCCACCAACAACTTTTTTTTAACTAGAATGCAAATATTTCCATTCTCTATATTCTAGATTTATCGCTAACCAAAAATGGAGAGCAGGGCGGCTCTCTAGAGTGCGCACAAGATACAAAAGAGTTATTGAAGAGTGAAAAAGATATAAAGAGCAATGTTCATTCAAACGATTCTCCAAATGATAATTTAGAAAATGAGTTTAAGAAAGAATCTTAAAGATACTCTTAGATGGCTATATTTTTAAAGGGAGATTCCTTATATGGAAAAAAGAACTTGAAAATTTATTAACATTGCAGGTAAAAACTAAATAAATATATGGAATAGCTTTCTCAAGCATAAATGAAGGTGCATTCATGTGTGGTGGTGAAGGGAGCGTGTCTGCGTGGGGTAGGGTTGCAATTTGGTTTAATTATAATGATTGGGGAACCTTGGTATATATATATATCTCCCTCTCTTTGAGCTCCATCTTCACTACCTCCTTAATAACAAGAGCCAAGGGCGCCCTAGGCCTCCCCATCCCTGGTTGTAGTCGGCATGCCAGTGGTTGAGGGAGAGTATGCCATTAACAGAGAGCGAAAAAGGCGGTTGTGATCGTGAGCATGGGGTGTGCACTGAAAGGGAGCATGGGAGGCAGGGAATGAAACATCATCGGTGACTGCGGTTGGAATGAATAAGATGCCAAGAGAGAGTATATATGAGAGATTGTGGTGCTGATATGTGTGCTTTATGTATATGTGTCATATTTATGTCAATAATAAATTAGCTTTTCACGTCGGCTAGCGGTCATATGTGATCCTGTTTTGACCCACACTAGAACCTGAATCAAATTTTGTGTATCTCAAACAAAAATGCAATTTGATAGTTTGGTGGAGACCCATTTGGCCAAGTTCAAGAACCACCGAAGAATTATTTACTCCCTGATTCAATTAACCCTTCATTACATGCATGTAGTGTATCTTTTCAACAACAAGGTTAATGCATATGCGATCTTGAGATGCCAAGGATTGAGCACATGCATACATACATGATCAAAACAATCGCATCGGACTTGGCTTGTTTTCTCTAGGAAAATGGTAGTGGACCAGGTACACTGAATCGAAACACAGATAGGAAAGAATCCAACAAAAAAAAATTCAATGAACTTGGGCTTATCATGGAAAGCATGGTTGCTTTGCGTTTCTTCTTCCTTGATTAGCTGAAGTCTGCGCAGTGCGCAGAGCTAACATTGGTGTCCCTCTTTAAGGCCCCTTTGGTTCATAGGATTTCCAAAGGAAAAAAAAATCTGTAGGAATCGGCAATTCTTTGAAATGATTACTGTATTGGTTCACAAGAAACAATTGAAGGAAACACACACACACAAAGGTTTCCTATCATTCAATTTCATAGGAAAATACATCCAGTGGAACCTCATTGTTTTGTTTTCATGTCTTTCCTACACTCATACAAGCACCCATTATAACAAAATTCCTCTATTTCACCTGTATTCATATCATTCATGTATTTTCTTTCCTATTCCTATTTTTTTGGATCTTGTGTTCCAGATAAGTCCTTAATTTGGAGGCCTTAAGTCACAACTCACAATCTTCTGATTTTTTTAAGTTCGATTAGTCATGAAGCAATGTTTACTAAAGTAGTCATACGTACGTGGATGGAAGGTCCAGGAAAGGCGATTTTTTTCGTCACAGCTTGTGTGCAACTTGTGGGAAAATATAATGATCTCCGCTATAATTTCATTACTTCCTCCGTCCCAAAATTTAAGTTATTTTAACTATTTTTTGAGAATCAAAGCATTTCCAACTTTAATTAAATTTATATAATAAAAACAAAAACATTTATGATACAAAATAAGTGTCATTGAATTCTTCATAAATTATATATTTTCTTATATCAATCTATTTGATATCATAAATAATTTTTTATAATGTTCGATATAATTTTAGTTAGAAATACTTTGTCTTTTTAAAATACTAAAATGAGACTTATAATTTGAAATGAAGGGAGCAGTTACGAGTGATTTCACCCTGTAGCTGTGTATAGAGATAGCGATGAGAAATCTCTCAAAACCTAGTAGGAACAGAGTAAGTGATGCGTGGTTTCTGCCATTTCTCCACGACCGTTCTGTGTGTAACTTGTTAGAAAATATATAATGACGACCTCTGCATGCGCGTGCGGGCACGTGAACCGCGAGACTGGACGGTGGCGAGCTGGTGGCAGTGGCAGGCCGGTGCATGCAGCGTCTTGCGCTTGCGCCAACAGTGTTGTAGCAGTTCAGCGTACTGAATTCAACCTCTGAACCCACTGGATGCATGCACGCATGCGGCTGCTGCAGCAGCCATAAAAGGCTTTTCTGATTCGTGGGCACGGCACGGCACGCACAAGGACGACGACGCGAGCTCATCACGATCCACCAGGTGCATGCATGCATCAGGCATACCCCTACTATGCATTTACCTGCCTGTGACATTGATCAAGCACCACCAACTACTACAATGCCTTTTTCTGGCTTTATTACTCCCTAAGTTGGCTGAACGTACGGCACTATAATCTTCAAATATTATTCCTGGTTGATGTATCTGCCTGCTCACTCAACGCAAAACTCATGTAAAATGATCGAGTTCAATGAACAATAGTTTGAACGGCCCTATTTTGGAACGGAATCAACACATGGATGGATACGAACACGATGCAGAGGAAGTTTAGCAGCAAAGGTGCGATGGAGAGGAACCTTCAGTGAATTGGGTCCTTGAGCAACTAGCAATAATCCTAGCTAGCTAGCTGCGTGCTGCTTCCTGCCTCCTCCCCAACCCTCACTTTGTCCAAAAGTGCCGTGGAAGAATATCATCACTTGATCACTCAGAGCGCGCGATGGAAAGAATTTTTCAGGGGGTGTTTAGTTCCCCATGGAATTCAAAATATTTTGGGTTTTGACTCTTCATTTTGCAAAATGAAACTAAACACCACCTAAAATAAAATATTTGATAAAAAGTGGTTCATTCCCTATTTTGGATTTTGGACTCAAGAGGTTAAAATAAGGGAATCTTTGCATTGGTTTGTGTATCATCCTCACAATCCTCATCATTGGAAGACAAATTTTGGTTGGAACTAAACACCGTACCAAAATATTTTGCATTTTACATTTTGGAATCCAAAATAGTTGGGATTTTGGATTTTGGATTTTGGTAGGAACTAAACAGGGCCTGTCATTCATAGAATTCGAATTCCAGAGTGATGACTCCGGCCATTTTGGTTACCCCTGCTTATCTGGCATACCGTACCTAGCAGGAAAATCCACCTTGAGTTTGGACCATTTTATCTAGGTAGGCCCAATAAGCTTTTGGTTTTCTATAAACCTGCAAAAAAACGGAAGTCACAAACACTTCCTAATTAAGCTAGCCTAATACCTTTGTAAAATACAGGTCCAAAAGGTTATACAAGCTCTACAAAATATTGTTTGTTTGGATGATTGGTTTGCTTACTACTTTTACACCCGCTTTAGTATGTTACAATCCAAAAAGGAAACATACCTCTTACTGCCACACAATTTTTATGTCAAGATGGGTCGTCCTCATGCTTGGGTGAGTACGTGTGCGTGTCATCACGTACCCCAGGCGTACATCCCATATCGATTTATAAACAATTGTCTGTCATATGTTCCATCTGGAACACCTTGAAGACCACATAAGTGATACATTGCTCTAGCACATCCCACTAATTATTTATTAGTGACATTGACATATATAAGGGTTTGTCACTTATATGCACATCACACTTCACTATTTTTCATGTAGTAGTGTTCATCCCCTCTTCCTTACATCTACCTGCCCCAACATCGCCCCGTTGATGTTTGTTACACCAAAATCTTAAATTTAAGTAATACATGTTCAAAATAATATTGTAGCATTTTACCCTGAGAGTGTTAGGTATAATACTTATCCTAGATATCGGTGGATAAAAAATGTCAATACATAAATTTGAAAGATATTAGTAATCAAAATTTAGCAACACCACTCCCATCACTCGTCTCTCCTTGTCCTTACTCTCTGGCAAAAAAAAATACCAAATAATAGTGTGGTGAGGGGAGTTTAGGATACAAATGTGAGTGGTTGGTTGAATTTCACTAAGAAATGGGAAGTGAGATTTAGATAGCATGCCCCTAGTTGTTGGAACATTGGTCAAATTTGAACATTGGTTGGAGTTTCTCTAAGACCATATGTAGACCACAATTATACATAGAAACAAAGGAGCTTAGTAGCCTGTTTAAATTGGAGTTGTTGGCAAGGACAACCATATCATCCTATGGACTAACTTCAAATAATCTTTTTTTTTGAGGAAAAACTTCAAATAATCTTGATAGAACTTTTCAAATAAGATTTAGAATGATCACCTTATTTATGCCTATCACCATAAATCGACAACCCCTTACTTCATGGAAATGGATTGAAAGAAAAAAGCACAACTTTCACTAGTACTTAGCATGAGCTATTTATAAAAACATAATAAAAAGTACAGTTAAATACAAAAACTTGGTAGGTGGGTCTACCTAGCTACATCATGTTACAAACGGCTCATTTGGGCATCAACTTGGCAGGTGGATGCATGCACAGATGATCATGAATGTCACACGATGGCAAAATTTGGCACACTGACGGTTGATTTGGCTGACACCTGCTGGTGCATTGCATGGAGTCAAGGCGCATGGACTAGTTGAGGGACCATGGGAAGTGACGAAAGTTTTGCACAGTTTTCTCATTATTTAGTCCCTACTTCAAAACAAGTGGTGACGAGAATTACAGAATGCCACCAAGCGAATGTATAGTATGGAGATGGTAGGTGTAGGAATCCAAGCGACCTAGCTATAATCTATTACTTCATCGGTCCTATGTATAAATCATTCTATGAATTTTGAAGATTCAAAACATTTTAAGTAGGTTTGGCCAAATTTATTTAGTGAAATAATAATATTTATGATATCAACTAAATATCATTAGATTTTTCATTAATTGAATTTTCATAGTATACCTATTCCATATCATAAATCTTTATATTTATCTCTATAATTTTAGTCAGACTTGAGATTTGTTGACCCTCCAAAATTATTAGAATAACTTACAATTTAAAAAAGAGGGAGCGAGTATAAAAAATTTTCTCAGCATACCGAGTAACTAATTTCTTGGCTAGTTTCCTTGAGGTTCGATTTGTTATGATGCAAATTATAGCTGAGCGTCTGAAATTTATGCCAAGATCTCTAGTCGCTTAAACTTATCAACAAACTTATCATGACACATTGTTTTTATTTAACAACAAAATAACCTAAAAATAGTATTAGCTGGTTTAATAACCGTAGAAACCACCAGCCGAACATAAAAACTTTAGTAGTTCGACAGAATACTAATTAATTCACTAGGATCGATCCCAACAAACAAGGAAATAAGAAAAGACTAGTCTTGAGCCAGTACCAAATCATACTGCATTACTCACAAGCTCTTGTACATTTAGCAATGACCAATCGACTCAGGCCCAAATAATCCTAATGATAGGACTATATATAGGAGGACATGTTGCTTTACTTGGAACAAGTGTGGTAGAGGTGATAACCAGACATTCGTATGCATTTTCCCTGTGCCAAGGCTTATCTTGAGAATCACTACTAGACTATCACATGATATATGGGCAGTGTTAGATCTGTTTTTATTATTATTGCCACAGCAGACAAGTCTAAATCCAAAACCAAAAACCAGCAATGTGGGTGGCTTTACAAGTCGGAAAGGCCGAGGGACGGGACGGGACCCACGGTGGCTTCCACTTGGTCCTGGATGCAGCGCACCTGCCCTGCCGCTCCACACCACACCTCCCAGGTTTTTCAAAACCGCCGTCCTCCAGTCCACAGATAAAATGGCGGCCTCCCCACCACGCTCGCCCCCTCCCGATTCCCGCGCCCGCCCCCACGCCGACAAAAGCGGGGACACCGCCGGCCTCCTTCTCCTCTCCCCGTTCTGGTCTGCCTCCTCCTCGGCTAAATGCCGCTGTAGGTCGCCATTTAGTCCTCTTCGCCTTTTCGGCGTGCGTTGGTTCTTCTTGCACAACTCTGCTGCTGCTGGTATTCCAGCTCTGTTCTTCTTTCTTTCTTTCTCCTGTCCTGGTCAAATCCAGTGGCGAAGCTAGAGCATTAAGGACCCGAGTGAATACGGTCACAGTGGTACATATATTTGTGCCAGGGTGGTACACAAAAGGTAAAATTTACTACCTGTTAACTAAATTTTTTATTTTACCCTAGTGCCTGTGCACTCGGAAGACCTAAGTGGCTTCGCCACTGGTCAAATCTATCCTCCTTCCGGCTGCGGGTACCTTTTGGAAATTCCGGCGTGTTGCCGTCCTCAGTTTGTGTTCTTGGTCATCATTCCTGGTTGGTGGTATTAATCCGGAGATCCACCGGTCACTTCTGTGTGACGAGATCAAGAAAGGGAAGAAAGACACAGCGCGGCAAGCCGGCGTCGCGAAGCTTTAGATCAGAGGTACGTATCTACTTTTTCTTCCTTCTTCTTCGTCAAGTGTAATGTAACCTTTGTAATCTACAGTAGATGTGTCTGTCTGTTCATCGCGTAATTCCTGATTATGTCGAGCAGTTCTTGATTTCTTTCTTGTCTTTCTGAAATGGTGAGCAGATACTGAGATTTCATCGGTCGTGTCGTACTCGTACATCGTCAGAACCACCCCTGCTGCGCGTTACATGCTGGTTGCTTCGTCGCTCGTGGCAATGGAGTTGGACAAGCACCAGCTGGCCAGGGACCACCACCAGCTGCAGCAGCAGCACCCCTGGCGGCAGCAGAGCAGGAGGCAGGCCGCCGTGGCAGCCGCGGCGTCCAAGGTACAGCAGCGCCAGAACGCGCCGCCGTCGCCCAAGGCTCCGCCGGCGGCAGGCGGGCTCAGCGCGGCGGAGGCGTTCCTGGTGCTGGCATGCGTCGCCGTGTCGCTCATCGTGCTGCCGCTCGTCCTGCCGCCGCTTCTGCCCCCGCCGCCGCTGCTCCTGCTGGTGCCCGTGTGCCTGCTCCTGCTCCTCGCCGCGCTCGCCACCTTCGTGCCGTCGGATGTCAAGACCATGGCGTCCTCCTACTTGTAACTACAGTTGTTGTTTTGTTATTAGTGACTGAGTTTGCATAAATTCTTTCTTTTTGTTCCGGTCGGCCTTGTTTGTGTATATATAAAATGAGTGTAATGATGAAATGGAAATCTTGTTCTTTTGTTTGTTTCTTTTCCCTGAAACAGAGATTCATCGTCATATCAAACAAATTACTATCACATGTACATGAGCTTTCTGCAGTTGATTGAATTTTGCTAGGTTCTAGGGTTTAACAAAATTATGTATTGCAGGTCGGCTTAGCTTTATAAGAGCATCTCCAACACCTCGTTTAGATTCAATGTTTTTTTACAGAATTTTGAATTGTGGAGTTTTATTTGTATTTGATAATTATTGTCAAACTATGAAACAATTAGACTTAAAAAATTTGTCGCGCAAATTAGAGACAAACTTTGAATTATTTATTTTTTACTCATATTTAATACACCACCAGAGGAGAGAGAGGGAGGGAGGGCAAACCACGTTATATTACTCGCTCCTGCATGTTATGTGATGCATATCTCTCAATCTCTGTTTACTACTTTATTCAAGAGATTTGCAAACATTTGTTCTATAACGTGAGTAACTTAGATGCTTTTAAACCCAATAGTTTCAAAGTCTAACTGATATTCGTCTTAAATGACATATTTTACGGCCGTGCTAGTACTATAGGTTTGTTAATGAGACTATACATTCTTCAGGTTCTACGCAATTATAATTACTTTATGTTAGGTACTGCGCAATACGTAGATTACCCCGACCTCCGTCTAAACCAAATATAATGATGAGATTTATGTCAATCAAATTAGTTTAAGTTCATCAAAGTTTATAGTGAATAGTATTAATATTTATGTTTGCATCTACATTTATATACTATGAATATTCTTTCTATAATTAATTTAATATATTAATACTTATTTTGTATTATAAATTTTTTTTTAATAACTTCCTCAAAAGGTGAGAATTACATTCTCCCATAAACTCGACACGCGGGAGACAAACGTCAATGCGCAAAGTCGTCAGAATGACAGAGTCCCATCAGGTAGGCTGATAGCCATGCATAGATGCTCAATTAATTGGATCACTTTGAAATTGTTGATATAATAAATCGTGTCGAGTCTCGACACGTTGGCGTTACCATCCTACCACCAGACTGTTGCCTTTGCGAGAGTAGTTTTCCTACTAGACCCGTTACCATCTGCACGGCAGTAGTTTTCCTTGTAAAAACAATCTCATTTTACCCTCTCATGCATGATTCGACTTTTGCCTTTTGAAGCAATTTAAGACTCAGTTAGCTGCGATTTTCAAATTTTAGGAGTATAGGCACATATACATATATATATATAGCAAAGACTTTTTCTAGACAATATATTTTTATCGTACAACACGGATAGAGACAGAGTATGTCTTATCTCTTCTCACATGAACCGGTATGCACACCATGCTCTTGTCTTGCTCCCTCTTCCTCCATCTTTCTCGTCTTTCTCATACACACTTAAATACATGGCTGCTAAGGACCCGAGGTCTCCTCCAATAATAAAGTGGATCCACCTCCCCAAGCCTCCTCCAATGAGTCGAGGAGATGAAGACCCACCGACCCTAAGCCATAGGTTAGTGGTTAGGGTTTTGAGGTTGGAGATTTACGTGTTCTTCGGCGGTAAAGAAAAGTTTTGGGAGGTTACCGTATGGATGGCCGTAACATGCGGCGAGGATGCTGCTTGCCGAGAGGTGGGACAAATCGTTGGATGGTGCCGACAAAGAGTGTTAAAGATGATAATGGGTCGGGTAAGATGTGGATGGAGTAAAAACCCTCCCGGATCCCTTGATGACGCTCCCAACATTTGGCTACACTCATCATCAATTAGACCCGCAGGTACAATGCCACATTAACATTCATAGGTGACCGTAGGTGTTGTGGGTCACCCATGTGTGCGTTAATAAGAAACTAACATATAACAAAAAAAATATATAAATTTGAGATAAAATAACACACAATTAACAATTTTATTATATTGATGATGAATCAGATGTTTACAACTTAAATTTAGCCTAGTTTTACATAGGCTTGCACAAAACACTAGTTATTTGTTTATTCAGATCTTGTGTTAGTGTTGTTGCTTGTTAGCTTGTTTTTGCTCTAGTGCTAGTAGTAGTTCTTACTAGTGTACGTAGCTTTTGCTTAGTGTTCGCTTTGCTACCTAGTGTGTGTAAAAGCTCTCGATTACTTGTTTGAGTTTAGTTGTATAGATTTGTGCAACATTGATTACTAGATTTGTGTAGGTGAGCTCTCACTTAGCTCAACACCTTAGATATTCCTTATGTAGGATCTTAAAAAAGGCGCTTGTGTTATTAGATAGAGGGTTGTAGTTGTGGGTAGATGTTATATCGGCTAATGTATCGACTAGATTTAGAAACGACTATTCACTCCCTCTAGTCGACCATCTCGAGCTTACACCATAAAGAACTAGATATCTCAACCCTCAACTCTCAGAAGTGTTCAAATTACCTTCCTGCCAAGTTCGAAATGTTTCTCAAGACAATTCATCAATTTTAGACTCCCCTTTCATAAAATCTAAGGTATCCAAGCAATTTTAACACCAAGTAAAGACTCTAACGAAATACTAGATGGCCCATCACTAACTAGTTAGTTTTGTTGCCAACTAGTTTAGTTTTTCTAGAGACAAAGAGTTTCAAAGAGATGAATGCATGCCACTTAGTTTTTCTAGAGACAAAGAGTTTCAAAGAGATGAATGCATGCCACTGATTTTGATTACCAAATATAGGCTGTAAGTCGGTGTTCTAAAGGTATTAGTTTAAAAGGCGTGACATATGGATTGGGTTGAGCAATTTATAATATCTTATAGTTTAGGATAAAACATGAACTTATGATATCTTGTATTTCTGAGTGGAGGGAGTAGGTAAAAGTGAAGTAAATACATGATAACATTTTTAAACCATAACAAAAATCTGTAATCATATAAAAATTTGAAGGAAAATCCAAAAGATAGACTGCGACATGACAAACTCAAATAAAATATTTAGAAAGCACATGAAACTATATTTTAAATCTTTGAAAAATTAGAATTGGCTCTAGAAAATTTGAAAAAATATCCAAAAAATGAACATATATTTGAAAACTTTCCATAACTAAAACATGAGATGTAGCGATCATATTTGAAAATTATTTCCCCAAAAAGTGAGATGCAACTAGCACGAAATCTTAGCACTAATACATTCAATTAAATGTATGTGTTTATGTTGCTGGTTGCATCTCATTTGTTATATAATTTTTTTAAATGCATTTATAAGATGTTAGAACGTTTTGGGAATATCCCAAAAAGAATTTTTAAGATATTTTAGCATCTTCTTTAAGATATTAAACAAGCTCGAGATGTTTTATTTGGGTTTTCATATCCCAATTTATCACAAGAATTTTTCTCTAGTTTTTTTAAGCTTAGAGACAATTTTCATTGTTTGAGACCGGGGTATTTATTGGATTTATTTACACTAAAAAATAAGAAAAAAAATCTTGAAAAGCATTTCCAATCCAGCAGGAGGTAATTTAAACAGTTTTTGAGAGTTAGGTTGGGATATCTAGTTTGTAGTCGGAGAAGAAAAACCATACATCAACAATAGTTGAGACACACATAAGACTTTGTTTGAATGCGTATGGATCTCGTTAAAACCAATGTGTTAAAGTGTATTTGAACTAATATACACTTCAATTCATATGGTTTGAGGTAGAGAGACATGCGCATCCAAACAAGTCCTAAAAGAACTCTCCCGGTGTAACTTGGGAGTTGTGACAACCTCTTTTTGAATGTAGTGTTCACCGGTGCAATCAAACATGACAAAATCTTTTTTTTTTCTTGAAAACAAACCTGAAGTGTATATTAGCGTGTCAACAATGACAACCCAATTGCACACACCTATCTGTAGTTCATACAGCAACCAAAATTATCATGTGAACAATCCCGTATTCAAGAAATCAGTTGTTAATCCATTCGCACACCTATCTTAAGTTCATACGGAGTAGTAACCAGAATTTACACTAATAAGTACAGTACCCTGTACATTCGGTGCAACACAACCTGTGGTTGAACTTGAAGAGTACTACAGCTTTTTCCCCATGTAATCTTGCTTCACTTGGGTTCCACCCTGGCAGACGGCAAGCCGCCGCTGCTGTAGTCGGCGAAGGGGCTGTCGCCGCCGTAGGGGTGGCGCGGCGTCCGGCTGGCGTAGCTCATGGAGTTGGACGCGGACTCAGGCCCTGGACCACCGGCCATCTTGAGCACCCGCTCGATCTCGCTGACCACCTCGCCCATGGACGGCCTGTCGGCGCCGGTCTCCTCGACGCAGCGCAGCGCCAGGTCCACGTACTGCTCCAGCCCGGCCAGTGCCGACGATGGCGCCGCGCCCAGCGACGTGTCCAGCAGGTCGTGCAGGCCGTACATGTCCTTGCTCCTGTCCACCGCCGCTTTCATCTCCCGCACGATGTACCTGCCGCGCTCCAGCGGCTTCCTCGCCGTCACCACCTCCAGCATGAGCACGCCGAAGCTGTACACGTCGCTCTTCTCCGTCAGCTGCTGCGTCATGTAGTACTCAGGATCAAGGTACCCCTACAATCAATGTAGTACACGTCAGGCTCAGGCATGCATGATTCTTGAACGAATTAACGAAGCAGATCGAGGCAATGCCATTGCCATCGAGCCTTATTACCATTGTGCCCTTGACTTGCGTGGTGACTTGTCCCCTACCATCTTCTCCAAGGGGTTTAGAGAGTCCAAAATCAGAGACCTTAGCATTGAGTCGCTCATCAAGGAGGACATTACTGGACTTGATGTCGCGGTGGACGATGGGCGGGTCAGCGAGCTCGTGGAGGTAAGCGACGCCCTTGGCGGCGCCGAGCACGACGCGGAGGCGGCGGCGCCAGTCGAGGCGAACGCCGGACTTGCCATTGAGGCTCTCCTTGAGGGTGCCATTGGGGACGTACTCGTAGACGAGGATCTGCTCGTCCTGGTCGAGGCAGAATCCGACGAGACTGACCACGTTCTTGTGGTGCACCCGGGAGAGCAGCTCGATCTCCGTCCTGAACTCCAGGCTCCCCTGCAGTGACCCCTGCTGACACCTCTTCACCGCCACCAGCTGCCCGCTCGGTTGCGTCCCTCTGTACACCTTCCCGTACCCGCCGTTGCCGATGTCGTTCGCCTCTGAGAAATTGTTGGTGATCTTTCGAAGCTCGTCGAAGTTGAACATCCGTGCGCCACGTAGCTGTGGGATGCTACTCCCGCTCGTGCTCTTCATGTCCCAAGAAACGAAAGATTGACTCCTCTCTGAGTTCTGCTTTGATCTCCTCTTCCTCCTTGCCACGACGAGGATAAGAGCAACAAGAACTGCCACAAGAACCGCTCCACCGGCCGCCACTCCGATGATAAGAGGTAGGTTGTTCGCCTTCGATTTGGATGGTATTAGCAGCTCTACGTTCATGAAAAGAAAAATCAGCAAATAAAACAATCACGTACATATCTCTGAAGTAAATAGGATACATTTTTTTTTCCAGTCCTGATTCCTGAATGAATGACAAACATGATCTTACCATTGGCAAAACTGTACTGCTGGCCAATGAAATAGTAGGGGCCGAAAACACGGGGTGGCTTATACGTCTGGTTGCTGAGTATGAAGCCAATGCCAGAGATATCCTGCTCACCAAACTGGTTCTTGCCGCTAGGGAACACCTCCATGGCCATCTGCAAGTTGTTCACCGAGTTCACGGACGGATCGTGGACGGCGACCGAGTCCACGGGGAGGCTGAAGCTCAGGAAGCTGGCCTTGATGCCGCTCTCCAGCAGGCCCCAGTACGACCCGTTGCTGAGGTCGGAGAAGGACGGCGACCTGAAGAACAGGGTGCCCCTGTATGGCACCGCGCACACGCAGCTTGGGCTCAGAAGCTGGTTTGAGAGGCATGACGGTGGCAGCCCGGAGCAGTTGTTCGGAGTCTTGTATGGCGGCGGCGTCGCCTGGTTGGATTGCCCCGGCGGCGCGCAGTAATTCAAGTTGCTCCCGGCAGTGCAGATGGGATTCCCGACTAGTCTGCAAAACACACAACTTGTGAGGAATTAATGGTGAATCCAGAGCCGTTTGTTGTACTGCAACACAAAATGGTCAGTTGTACATGAGCTGTTTGTTGTACTGTGCTCCACCGACAGTTATCTCGCTTATTTGGTTGTCTCGCAGATCGATCAGTTGGAGCTGAGTACCGTAGTCTGATCCAATAGTTAGCGTGCCGTTCAAACGGTTGCCCCGGAGTCTCCTGCGATTGCCAGCAAGTATTGACCCAAGCATCAAGAACTGATCATGGATCATTAACTGAACTCTATTCTATCCGTATATTTTTCCTTGGCATAGATAGTGGAATAAAATCGTGGAGAGAACTCACAGTGTCTGGATTGCAGGTAGGCTGAAGAGGGCTTGCGGCAGCTGCCCTGTAACACGCAGGTTTTCAAGGTACCTGCAACCGACAAACATTCAGACACAAAGTTCTGGATTTCAGTGGGACAAAGGAAGGAGTGCAGAGAGGGTTACTTACAATGAGGTCAATGATGGCAGAGTGGTGAACCAGGAAGGAACATCAGTTGCATTGAAGCTGTTGTTGCTCATGTCCCTGTCACAAAGGAACATTCAGAAGTCTTAGATACTTCAAATTCTTTTATGATTCAAGAAAGGAGAAACTTGAGCAAGTCACTTACACAAAACTGAGTGCCATTCCTGTAAGGTCTGGTAGTGGGCCAGTCAGCTGGTTGTTTTCTAGGTGGCTAGTGTGAACAGAAAAGAGTGAGAGAGGATAAATGGTTATTGTGAGCATTCCTAGTACTTACTATTGTACAACTGAACTGATACAGACAGACCAACCAGAGCATACACAAGAAACAGAGTGACAGACTCACAGCTCTGCAAGTTTTGTGAGGCTGTTGATGTTGCTAGGAACTGGCCCAGTCAACTGGTAGTTGTTATCAAAACGCCTGTGCCGACATAACAATCTCACCATCAGAACGAGTCCAAGTACTCCTACTTGCTAGTGAAAAATCTCTAGATTCTCTCTTCTAAGACGTGACATGTATGTAGGTGATGTACTTACAGGACTTCTAGTACATTCAGAAGGCCCAAAGTAGGAGGAATGCTTCCGGTGAAGTTGTTGTTGTCAAGAAGCCTGGATACATAATCAATAGAAGCCACCCACTGACTGAGGTTCACAACAAAAATAAGCAAGTTACAATGAGTTGACAATTTGGGTTTCCTTACTTACAGATGTATCAGCTTCATATGTGAGTTGAAAATCTGGCTCGGTATGGTTCCTGAAAGCTGATTGATACCGAAGTGGCTGTGAAGAAATGGCCATGAAACCACAACTCGATCAGGGGATTCAATGTGTACCAGTATCAAGGAATTTAATTCTGAGGATAGGAATTGTGCATACAAGTGCTTTGTATTTGTCAGATTATCCAACCCGGGATTTGTGCCATCGAATACTGGAAGTCCTCCAGAGAGCTTATTGTCAGCCAGATCAAACCAGTATAGCTTTGAGAGTCTTCCAAGTGATGGCGGAATGGAACCGCTGAACTTGTTTGAGTTCAAAGATCTGCAGGCATGGGAAAAAAAAATCATATTATGCTCTGAACCTAAATGCATAAATATTGTTAGGATCAGTGATTAGGTCCAATACTTGGTAGACGAAAGCAATTCTATTTCTATCATCAAACGGACATATGTTTGCAGTCCCGAGAATCCAGTAATTTTGTAGGATTGAAATGAACAAAGTAACATTTAGAACGAGTTAGTAGAAGACAAACTAAAGTTGATCCGCAAGTGACAGTTGGATAGGTAAAAGCTTTTTGTTGAACAGAAGATACAATCCCAAAAATATATCCTTGTTTATGTTAACTCAATGATCAAAGGCATAGACAAAGGGTATCAGTTTGATCTCCTTACAAAAATATAAGCTTCGAGAGCTGTCCTAATTCTTTCGGTATTTCTCCAGAAAAGCTGCAACCAACTAGAATTCTGCAGAAGAGTTGGAGAACAAATCAGTCAAAGAACAATTCATGCACTAAAATCTTGAAATCAGTGAGCATTTTGAACTCCTTAAAGTTTGACTACGCACAGGTTTTCGAGGTTACTCAAGCTTCCGATGGATGCAGGAAGAGGACCACCCAAGTCCTTGTTATAGGAGAAGTCCCTGCCAGAAATAGGTGGCAATCACCTCATATGCTAAAATTCCAATTTCTCCGTGATCAAATGGGGACTGAAATCAATCATCAAACAATAAAAGTCGGGAAGTTTCATACAAGGTCTGCAATTCGGACAGAGACTGGATGTCGCCTGAAAGGGACCCTGACAATCCGAAACTTGATAGTCTTCTGCAAAAACAAACAACAAGACCACAATGAGTGATGAATTGTTCATCTATAAAATGGATAACTAGAAGCAAACGACCATATGTGATCTCTGCTAGCTGCTGATACTAACATAGCTATGACCCGGTTTCCGGCGCAGTTTATCCCGACCCATTTATCTCCACAAGGGTCAGTGCCCACCCAGTTTGATGGCTTCTTGCTCCAGGAATCTTTAATCCCGTTGACTCCAGCAGCTGTACAAAAGAGGAACAGAATGAGCAAATGAGCACTGCAATTAACAAGGACAAAAGGAAACAAAACTGAAACATACTATCTTGCGCATTCGTGTCAGCCAAGATGACAAGAGCCTGCGCAAGAAAACCGAACGAGAACAAAAGCCATGGAGAAAGCTCCATGTCTGAAGAGTTTCTTGAGGTGTCGCCGAGTAGCTGTTAGCTGCTCATCTTCTTCTTCGAGGTCAGAAGCTCTGGCAAAACTGCAGTAGGTCATATTAGTTGGTATGTAAGGTAGGAAATGAAGCTTCAATTGTATATTCATTGAACTGGTCAAGATATCGATCCATATAGTTCATCATCTTCTATATGTATATGA
Source organism: Microstegium vimineum (assembly GCA_022036555.1). NCBI lineage: Eukaryota > Viridiplantae > Streptophyta > Magnoliopsida > Poales > Poaceae > Microstegium > Microstegium vimineum. The sequence continues at coordinate 11,961,003 of CM039129.1, read as the reverse complement.
ATTAAATGAACATGTTGCCCCAGCTCATCCAATAAGTAGCTAGCATACCAAGTCTTTGAATTAGTTTTAAGAAAAAGAAAATAGGGGACGACTAGATGGAGTCAACAGCGTGCAAGTTGCAATAGGAAAATGACAGGATTTGTGATATTTTAGATCTTAATTTAGTGGTTGGGTGCTGGGTCACGATCACTCAATGCGACACGATTCTAATTGAGCTCTTAATTTGTGCAATCTTAGCTCTTAATTTAGTTTCTGACAGGGGAAAGGGTGCAAACGCATGTGCACTCAAAGTCTTTGGCCCGGACAAAAGAGCAAAAGAATTGCAGGCACATGCAAGTACGCTCAGCATATAATCTGGTAGAATACTTTAATTTGGATGGTATGTTTTGTTTTCTCTTGTACGGTGAATAACATTTCAGTTGTTTATCTGACAAACATGAGCTAAACCCTACCACGAACCAGCTCATACGCTTCTCAACTGCATGTTGCAACTCCTAGTTGATTGATATACAGTACTCCGGGAGCCTGTAGGAAGCAGAGCATAAGTTGGATCATCCTTAGATGCATTATCTAATCTGCTCAATCATGGATGGAACGTGTCACTTTCTAACAATTAAGGCCCCTGTTTGGATTATAGTTGAATTATCATGATCTGGATTATGTATGAAGTTATAATAATCTGAATTATGGGTTAAACTAGTCTCACTGAGAGTGAGAGTTTCATATTAGTTTTGTGTGCATTTAGTAAACTACCTATAGACATTTTTTTAGTGATATGACAGTATTTTTAAGAAGAGAGAAGAAATGAGTTCCTCTTGGCACAATTACTAACTCTATATGAGTCATGAAATTATATATCTATAAAACAATAGAATGAAATTATGCATTAAGGATAGCTATTCCATCTTTTTTGCATTTCATTTTACATGATGTGGTTCTCTTCAAAACAACGCTATAAACTGTCCACTGAGAATGGCCACATAGAGTAATTTGTGTTGTTCGATTCCCTAGATTTTTTTGGGTGATTTATTATTAGTTCAACTCTTATTCCTAGTCTACCTTAACTTTGGTGCCAGTCCTTGTCCTTAGATGTTTCTTGTGTGCACTTGTCTTTTAGCAATGCATTTCGTGCCAAGATTTTTGGATTTTGCTCTTGCCAGTGTTCTTATGGGAATCGGTGGAGGGGGTAGGATGGGAAATTGGGGAGGTGACATATCTCTAGGTGAGGTGCCCTATAATTCGACTAGTGGAGACATGAAAATATTCTTTTAAAGTGCATGCTGGAACAATCCTCAAGGAGTTGCGAATAGACAAAAGATTGAAATGCAACTTCTCAGCCAAAGCATCATCCTTGAGCACAAATCTCTCATTTACCCAAATGGCTCCATAAGAGACGACTTTACCTTTACTGTTATCCTTGGAAGTAATGCATTTGGATTTTTATCTTGCCAGTGTTCTTATGGGAATCGGTGGAGGGGGTAGGATGGGAAATTAGGGAGGCGACATATCTCTAGGTGAGGTGGCCTATAGTTTGACTAGTGGAGACATGAAAACATTCTTTTAAAGTGCATGCTGAAACCATCCTCAAGGAGTTCTGAAATACACAAAAGATTGAAATGCAACTTCTCAACCAAAGCAACATCCTTGAGCACAAAGCTCTCATTTACCTGAAATGGCTCCATAAGAGACGAATTTACCTTTGTTGTTATCCTTGGAAGTAATGCATTCCCTACCATGCACGGGGTTAAGGTTGGAGAACCATTTGGAACTTCTGGTCATGTGGCGCGAACATCCGAAGTCAATGAGCCATGTGTTATCCAGGTCTCCTACCTACTGAATAGAAAGACATAGGATGAGCAAATGGCTCAACATTGTGGTTAGTGAACTATGGAGAGTACTAGTGTACAACCAACATCTCATGTCTCATTGAGGGAAAGTGGTCACTACGATAATAAAACATGGTCCACTAGGAGTGTGAGACACAAAGCCACCACCATGAGGTCCATATTGATATTGACCATGACTTAGATCCCACTAGGCATGACCACTACGAGGCCTAGCACATTGAGGCATTGGACCCCTCGGTCTAGTAGCATGCCTCTAACAGGCAGAGCCTGTACACCATGAGGAGGGTGGTACATGTTTTGGTTGTTCAACCCAAGCCCACACCTTTCACTCCTCTTACTCTCTAAGGAAAACTCAATAAGGTGACCATCCCTATGGAAATACTCATGGTGGAACCTTATCTCTCTCCTAGGTTGTTGGTTCACTCTTCTGTGGTTATGGTTCACTCTTGGAGGTTGTTGTTGAGATTTAGAAGGGGTTTCCTCATGGATGCTTGGAAGAGTGTCAAGTGGGTTTCTTAAGTGGTTTAGTTTCGGGATCCAAACTTGTTTCTAGTGTGGAGCTTTTGTGGGTTCAACGAACACTCCATCTTTGGTGTTTGATGTGAGGACCTTGGTTGGAGTAATTTCTATAGGCTTGGGAGTAGTGGAAGAAGCAAACTTTTCACTTGGTTTCAAACCACTACACTCGCATGTCTTGCTATAGAGCTTGTCACCCCAACACCCTCATCAGCAAAACGTACACCTAGTCTACCACCTCGCTTGAACTATGGATCATCATCCCCCAATTGGGGCTCTCCACAGACACCCAACTTAAGATGTTCCGAAGGTATGTGTTTCTTCCTCGAACTTTAGCTTGGTAGCAAGATAGGCTTCTACCTCCTAAATCAAACATGCACACCATGCACACTCAGCATAAGAGATACTTGAGCTAGCTTTCTCAAGAACAACGATCCTAGTGTTTTTCTCAAGTAGCCTAGACCGCAAAGTGGAACACGACTTACAGACACCCAATAGACACTACATAGAATTAACTTCATGAAGATCATCTATCAAGAAGATGTACTTGGTTTAAAGGGTAGCTAGGTTTGACATGTGTACGGCATAATTATTGCACTTTGTCTCATTTATCATGATGGGAGCCCTAGCCAACTCAAGAACCTTAAGAGTGATTCCTCTCATAGACAACACACTTCAACAAATGATCTTGACTACACAAGGTATCATTCAAAGTGTCTAGCTTTACTATAGGCTCATTAGTACAAAGTGGTACCTCAGATTTAGAGGTGTCTCACCATCACCACCCACAATCTTATCACAAAGTGCCATGCATAGAATCCATTGTTGGTGGTGTCAGCGAGGAAGAAAAACCAATTCAGCTTGTCCTTGAGCTTCATCTTAGACTCATCATCACTCAAAGCATAGACATTGTCTCTAAAGATGGCAGCGGGTTGGGTTTAGACCTGAAACCCACGGGTTTTAGACTCGGCGGGGGCGGGGGCGAGTATAGATTTACCCCCATGGGTTTACGGGTTCGGGGACCCGAAACGGAGCGAGGCGGGTGCCCGTCGGAGACCCGAAATATATGGAGCCTAGCAACAAAAATCCCACCAAAGAGCCCAATAGCAACCCTATATATATATAGCACTTCTTCCTACCTTCCTCCCAGTTCCCAATTCCCCTTCCCCTTTCCTTGCCACAGCCTCCCGCACTGTCGCACCCGCTATGACGGCCCTGGCTCAGCACACCTGCCGCTGCGCTGCCCATGCCCGGCGTTGGCATGCACGATGCGCCACAGTCTCGCTGTCCTTGCTCCTCTCCAGTAGGAACGTTGTCCTTGCTCACTGATCCTCTCCTACAGCCGCACCGTCTGCCTCCACTCTCGCAGTTGTGTCATCCCAGCTCCATCTCACGTGTGCGGCCCCGTCCGCGGTGGTGCATGTGGCTTTATGGCGGCGGCAGTATCTGCGCAGGCATCGGCTTCGTCTTCCTGGCAATGGTCCTAGCCCCAGCCTCCTAGTGGTGGTGACCTACACTGTGATTGCTATCAATGTGTGCATCAATTTGTAAATAGAAAGTAATTCTTGATCTGTGCACCTGAATGTACTTGGATTTCTTTGATTTATCTATCTTGTCTATGATCGCTGAGTCTCCTTTCATTTTGTGATTGCTTAGTTCTAGCTCGACGTAGCAGCAACAAATTCACGGGTTTTGGGGAACCTGTCGGGTTCAGGGCCGGGGGCAGATCTTCACCCGTTACATGGTTTGGGTTTTGTTGTCGGGTTTCGGGTATGGGGCCACGAACACTCCACCCGCCCCGAACCTACCCGGCCCGTTGCCATCTTTAATTGTCTCTAGGTCAAGCTCGAGGTCACTAAGGGACGCGAGGAAGGCACTTTCCTTAGCCTTGGTGTTCTTGATGTATTGCTTCTTAAACCCCCTTGTTCATCTTCCTTCCCTAGGACTTGTTCTTAATGGAGGTGTACTCATGTTTTCCGTTGCACTTGTCATAGTCCATCTTGCCCTTGAGCTTGGGGAAACTATCAATGAAGTGGCTCGGTTCCCTGAACCCAAAGCAACCCTCCTTTTGTCCACCACCCCATATGTTATTATGGTTGTCATGGAACTTATTGAACTTGTTGATGACCAACATAAGCTCCTTGTCACCAAGTGCCTCAACCTACTGAACTACGATGGACATAAGAAATGACAAGGAAAAACACATAGGTGAGGGGTTGGCAAGGATGTGTTCTCTATTTTGGCTCTAGATTGGATGTCAATATCGGTGGACTTGAGCTTGTTGAATAGCTTGTCAATAGTGAGAGTCTCATAGTTGGGGGACTCAATGATTGCAACAACTTTCACTTCCCACACCTTTTGATCTAGGGTATGTAAGAGTTTCAAGGCCCTCTCATGGTCCTCATAAGGTATCTAAGGCTTGTTTTCCTTCATTTTGTTCACAAAAGACTAAAAGTGACCAAAGTTGGAATCAACAGATTCACCGAGGTACCACAAGAAGTTCTTGTACTCATGATGGTGAGTCTCCAAAAGTCTTGTATTGACAAGAGGTGCACCCTTATGATATTTTTAAAGAGTGGAAAAAATTTCGTGAGTTGTCTCAAACATGAAAACACGCTCAAACTCTAGAATCGAAAGAGAAAAATAAAGCATTTCTAGCCTTGATGTTGGCATCACATTGGTCAATTTGTTCTTGAGAAATTCGAGCAGTCAAAACCATGTAGTTCTAATCCATGCAAATTCCCTATACTTGACATCCAATATTCTAAAGATATGTGAAAATATAGATCTTCTAGTAGGGATAGTTTATCCCATTGAAAAATAGATCCTTACCGTTGCCACACTCGCTTGTTGCCTTTGTGGTTCACATAAATTGTCAAGGTGGATTGATCCTTAACCCTCTTTGGTACCAATTGAAGGACCGAGTAGGTGATGAAAGGGTGGTGAATGGGAGCCAATTCAAATTTCTTGGCGAGAAACTAGAATATGCCTTAATTCAATCCCTAAACGCTCACAAGCCCTAGAACCTCCAAACTAAGTCCATATATGACAATTAGGGACCAAACGCACTCCAAGATACTCGGAGAACAAAACAAAGAAGGTGCAAAAGCAAACGAGAAAAAGACTCAGTGAGGTGGAAGAAACCATGATGAAATAAAAAAGCTCCACTGCAAAACTAGCCTAGCTGGCTTGGCAGCCCCTAACCCAAGCAAATTGTCCTCACTGCCTAAGGAACTAGGCTGGCTAGTTATGAATTGGCTTGGATGGTTTGAAACTTGTCTAGCCGGTTCTTCAGGCCTCAATAGCTTGAACTGACAACTCTAAAAGGCAAATTTGATCCAAAACAAGTCCAACTTGCACCAAAATTTTGTAGGGGTACGATGTTTTTAAGGGCATTGTGAACCTTTTCACAAAATATCAAACCTTAACCCCCTCATCAAAGCAAGTATAAAAATCCATCTTCCAGCTCAGGGCTTTCTCAATTTTCTTCAACTCAGATCTTTGTTCTCATGAGGAATTGGCCAAAACAAGTGGCTAGAGACGTTTCTCAGGCGTCATTGCACTTGTAGATTGAGTCAAAACAAACACAATAACTCACATTGAGGAAATCATAAGTAAGGTCACAGAACCATCAAACTAGAGACAAAAGAGATTAAGGAGATGGCTCAACCCTCTATCATTCCTCTTACAGATTAGAAATAGATGCAAGAGGTAGACACCATACCCCTCTCCACAGTTGAGTTCCTATTTCCTAAGCAGTGTAAACCTTGGCTAGCCAAATTTAGGTGAGAAAGATAGTGTCATATATATGGTCCTAGCTATCTTCACCACGCGTATACATGATCCAGCCAAAGATGATGAGTAATGAGGTCCATATAGGTCGGGCGAATCCATGAGATTTGAGGGAAAGTCATTCCTAGGACATTTGACGTTGTCATATCTAGGTGATAGGATGGAATCATTCTATTATGCTTTTCATGTAACAATGTAGGAATCACATTTATTACCTGATCAGATCTATTGTAACCCTACCCCTTGATTATATAAGGAGGAATAGGGCCCTGAATTACGATTGCATGTTCTACATTCCAGCACATAGCTAGAAGAAACAACCCATGTAACCGAGCATACATATATAGAGAGACGTTACTTCAAACTAGTCGTAGGGCACCACATGCATGAACTAGTATAATCCCATGTCTTATCTGCTACTAATTTGATTCCCTGTACGCGAATACACTACTAGGTATTGCCACAACTAATTTTTCTAATAGATATCTATTTTGGGGGTCAACCACTACTCTTATTTATTGTCCTATTACACATTTCAAGACTAACCCTAGATATTTCCCTGAACCACTTAACCATAGGTGTGCAATGGTCCAAGTTGAGTTCCTTGCATCAGACTGCCATGAGCCCTTAACGACAAAGCTTCACCTCGATGCAAGCACTTCGATGATGCCATGTGTCGCTCCAAGATTCTCCCCCATGTATCAAGACTCAAACATGGTAAACCTACCGCTTGTAGTATGATTTTGATGAGGTTAAAACCACCAAACCTATGTGGAGTCACATTTGCGCTACACCTCCTCCATGATCTTGATGCGTGTTACCACTTGTCTTGGATCGCCCGATGACCAAGTCCTTAGGCCTCCACCTTGACTTCTTCTGTCATCTTGACTTGGTGAACATCGCCTATGTCGTCTCCACATGTACATTTGCTTGTCGATATTGCCAAGTGCTAGCCGTGCATTGTCCATCCTCTACCCCTTAGTCCCTCGATCAAGTCTCCACATCTGTCCTTCACCTCTCCTAGTCCATCGACACAAACTTGCTTCACCTTCTCCACTGTCATTAACTATCTCAATGTTGAACACCTGCATATCACAAGACAAAAGACATGTTGCACGTACTAGTCAAACAATGGTTAGTCTCAACACTAAATCAAAGTTCGATCACTTCTTAACAATCACTCATCATCCTCACACATGGTCACATATCCACCATATGCTTGCATCATGCCTAGCAATGGAACTCAAAACCTCTAGGCCAAGGCATCCAAAAATTAATGTTTTTTTTCTTCACTTAATCACAAGCATCAATTTCTTATTAGATGCTTGTGTTTGGAGTAATTTATTTTCTTTATCAAATGGGCGTGGCTAAGACATCGTGACAATAATCTGTTAAAGTATAATGATCTTTTACCAGGTTTTCCTTCCCCATGTTTTCTTGACTGAAACTCCTCCCCCATGTTCAAACTTCTTTTATGATCATCTTAGATAATATGGAAAGGTATCTCCAAAATTCTCTGATGCATGCATACAACCCCATTTAGTATCATTTTGCCAAGCCTCGTGCTTGCACCTTCTACATATAAATGATGGAATCTCTTATTCTTGTTCTATCATCCAACCGCTACTTTGTTTAAATCTTTCATGCGATGTAGTACAAAAGTCAATACATAGTATTTGCGTCATCCCCACAATGTCCATGGAATAAGAATTTGGTCCAAGATTGACACTTAAGCCTACAGTACTAGGACAAGACACTAGTACAAAGCAGCTCTAAGCATGCGGTGGCCTTTTATTTGTACTGGCGGTTTCAGTTATCATGCGCCTGTGCAAAAGATTCGTACGGTCGGAGTTATGAACCACCACTAAATATATATATGAGCAACTTAGTCGAGAGGGTTATTAGAGCCCTAGTGAAAACTTTGATGTTGTGAGCACCAGAACACTAGTGAAAACTTTGATGTAAATGCATTTACTTTATGTTTGTGAGAGTATGAAACTTTGATGATGTCCATAAGTGTGACTTTATGTTTATGAGCATGAAACCATTTGTATAAAATAGTTAAATACTATATGGGTATAATTGGACATCATCCAATAGGTTTAGGGTTAAATACAGGGTCTGGTTTAAAAATTGAAAATGGGGGGGGGGTCTATTTCCACAGGCGACTGACTTAAACAACCCGCCTGTGGAAATAGATTTTCACAGGCGGTTGTCTTTAGTGAACCGCCTGTGAAAATCGATTTCCACATACGGTTCTAGAGAAACCGCTTGTATTGTGGTCCTATTTCTACTGGCCTCTCGTGCAGACAGTTACGAAAAAACGCCTGTAGAAATAGGTTTTCAACCGCCGCTATAGTAGCTCTGTGTACTAGTGAGACACATGGAGGTGGATTGGTTATGTGATCTGAAGTCATTACCCAGTTCAAGGGACTATCCTATTCACTGCTAGAAAATGTCAAAGCCACTGATGAGTTAATATATGCCATGTCCCTTTCGGATTAAATGGCTTTTGTGATGTTATTTTACTGCTTAGTGGATAACTTTTGGGCTTTGTTTGGCTCCTCAATCAATATATGTTGGAGTAGAGGTCTTATTTAGATGCACATGTATCTATCTCAAACCACATGTGTTAGAGTGAATTGGAGTGAAACTTAGTTTACTTTTAATTTACTCCAATCTGCTCCTATACATGTGGATTGAGGTAAATACGTTGACATCCAAACAAAGCCTAAGACCTTATTTGGATGCGCATGTATCTACCTTAAACCACGTGAATTAGGATAGATTGGAGTGGAAATTAGTTCAAATACACTCCGACACATGTGGTTTGAGGAAGATACATGCGCATCCAAACAAGGCCACATATCTCCCTCAAACCTCATGTGTTGGAGTGTATTTAAACTAATTTTCACTTCAATCCATGTGGTTTGAGGTAGATACATGCACATCTAAACAAGGCCTAAGACCTTGTTTGGATGCGCATGTATCTCAATCAAACCACATGTGTTGGAGTGTATTTGAACTAATATACACTCCAATTCACACCAATCCATGTGGTTTGAGAGCAATACATGCGCATCTAAACAAGGCCTAAGGTGGAATAAGTTACATCCTAATTCAATCCAACCCAATCTATTTGAAGTGAAGTGGTTACGAGGACATCCAAACAAGCTCTTAATATGTTGTATCCCCATTTTTGTACTTTGTTAGTGTTATTGAACTAGTCTTGTATAGAGGTAATTGTGCTTCAAATCAGATAACTTCTCGGAAGTTCAATGCATGCTTGAAGGTTTCTAGTGAACTAATTCTGTATTTTTTTAAAGGTATAAAACAGAGAACTTTCTCCTATGTCCAATGCATTTTCCTTTTCTTTTGGAGTAGTTCGGAAATTTCGGAGGTGAAGTCAGCCTAAACATCTGGCTATCGAATGAGATTAGGTACGATGTCACGCTAAGAAATGGCCTAGCTGTGAAAGGAACGGACGTGGTCCATCATTCTTGAGTGACAGAATGGATAGCTATGGTCCATGACAAATTGCACGTTTGTCATTTGACCCTGCTTGGGTTTTTTACTATATATCAAGGTTGTAGTTATGCAGTTATTGGTGACCTATATAATTTGCCAAACACGGTATGTTAGATAATGAAAAAAAATCCGGTTTCAGATTTCTTCAAAGAAGAAAAATCGTGCCAAAGTTCTTACTAATGTTTCAAAGAGCAAGATATAGCTTGTGCTCTATCCGGAATTACACCGCACCACTCCATTAAACCAGCAACTGCTTTGGAGTTGCTAAAAGCCTTGTACAACGACAAGCAGTCAGCAGTGGCATAGTTAGAGGGTGGTCCGTGTGGGCCGCAGACCACCCTAGAATTTTGAGCAAAGTACATAAATATTTAGATTTTAAGTATTTTTTTTATTTTTAAAATATTTGTAAGACTTCTAAAATATATTTATCTTATGTTTCATTAAATTATATTTTATCGATATATTTAGACCTTATGCGATAGATCTCCATTCGGCTTCAGTATCAGCTCCTTCATACACTAGAATAAGATACTATTTTTTCTCTTAAAATAAATCAGGATTCATCGAAATCATTATTTTTTTATTAGTTCTAACTTCTTTGTGTGTTGTAGCAAAAAATCGAAGATGATTGTTGACATGTTAATAAAACTATATTAGTAATAAAAAATTATATTGAATCGGACCACCATAGATTAAAATCCTGGCTACGCCACTGGCAGTTAGTTGCTAAATCATTATAAGGATGGACCCCTAGCTACAAAGGAGTCACACTAAGTAAATAGAAACAAACATGATTGTTAGCAACCGACCGATTGACAGTGCTACTTAATAGCAACCAATAGCTCGTTACCACTTTTAGCGACCAACAGTTAACAATAGAAAGACCTTTTATCAACTATCAATCCATCAAGCTCAGTTTAATAAGTTAAAAAAATAAAACTTGAATATCTTAATTCCGTATACAATGGATCAAACATTTAGTATAAGCGACTAAAGTTATGAGGAAAATCTTTAGCGATTAATCATTCAACGGTAATTGTTGAGGTTTATTAGTAACAAACGTTAGATGGATTTTTGGTGTTGTGGTGTAGTGTTAGCAACTTGGCAAGGGTGACGACAATAGAGTTGCCTTTTAATACTCAGTGAGCGTGACTGCTAGTAGCGGTGATTAATTAGTCTACTACCCATGCAAAATGACTTGCTAAGTAGTTTCTACAGGATTACCGAAATCAAAGTGAGCTTCTTCAATTTTTCATGACACGGTGGTACAAAATGTCAACGGTGGCCCAAATGTCACCCTAACCCAAGCCATTCCCTAATCCTTGTAGGCCTAGCTTAATCGTCTCCATTAAAAGTATTAGTCCCCTAGTTGTCACTCAACTACAAAAATCAAACTAGAGCTTTCAAAAGATATGTATCAATGGAAGTTCTTAGTATCGTAATAAAATGATCCGTAAACTTCTGACACTCTTTGTGAGTTATGCCCCATCGGTTGTCAAGAGAGCCAGTAGTTCTATCATATTTAGTTTCCTGTTGGCATGGTAGCTACCATGAATTCATTTCTAATATGCATTAATAGGTTGCTCATTTGTAGTTATAGAATCCGATCTAATGTTTTCCCATGTCACATAGCTAGATATCCTCTTGCTAAGAGTAGTTGGCGGCATAGATTTCCTTCCTTTTCAATCCACTAGGTTCACTACCAACTAGCTGAGTACCAATTTGGTAACATTGGGATGTCATCAACCTTACTGTCCTCACAACAACCATGTGACAATTTGCCTCCATGCGACATATGTCAAACTATGCATGATCAGGCAAACAAACAACACATGCATAAACTAACTAGATACCATTCGAAGCATTATTAACACAATTAGACGAAAATCAAAACATACATTATCTAACTGGGTCCAATTTCATGTATTTTATCAACATAATAATAACACATAAGCTCGGGAGGAGGAGGCAACGCAAGAGAAGAGCCTTGCAGGGAGGAGGCCACACTTGGGAAAAAGGTCATTGCCAGGGAAGAGCCACATGGGGGCATCGCAATTGGGTAGGAGGGAGGGGCATGGGTGGTGGGGGTGGCATGGGTCGGAAGGATGAGTGGGTTCAAGAACAACACATGGGGTGAATGGGTTGTTGCAGCATGGGAGAGTGTTAGTGTGAGGTAGGGTGTGAATGAGGAAAACAATAGAATGAGGGACTAAAGTAGGTGCCTGATAGTGAGGGCTTGGTGGCCTAGTTTGAGAGCTCTCATATATTTGAGAGCCAAATAGGGGTCATGTTGGACCCTGGTTCTTTGCTCCACCTCTCAATAATGACTTCAATGGCCCAAGTAGGGACGTTGCTAGAGTTTTTATTACAAGTACACCGTTGGCATTTAAACCTAGTGCAAATGCTACACCAGACTATGTAACACCATAAAATTTGCACCTTTGGAAATAGGGTTAAGTGGTTTAATTGTGAATTTTTGTGCTCATGAGAATATATGAACATAATATTTTTCACTAAATTAAAATTCAGCATAATATTTAGCAACTTGATTGTGATACATGCTGGTGCATTAGAATTATTGTAATGTGTGGCTATGTCTAAAATTGAAAATGGTTTGAATTGTTATTGAAAATTAGTTTTGAAAATACTCTGAAATAAAAGAAAAGAAGAAAACCCCTAACCTTTTCCTATTTATGGCATGAGCTGCCCAGATCTCCCTCACTTCTTAGCTTGGCTGAAATGGCCCAGGCGTGTCCAGCCCACTCCTCTCCAATGTGCAGGCCCAAGTGGAACCACAGGACCAGCACCTCCCAACCGTGAGCACCTAGCCAGCTGCATGCTCACCTGGCTCCCTTTCTCTGCCAAGCCCGGCCTAGGCCCCATCTCTCTCCCATCGCGACCCCACACATCAGCCGCGTCTTCCACCTCCTATAGCCGAGATGGACTCCCGTCTTAGGAAATCTCACCGCACGCCTTCTATTCTTTGAGGAAACGACGTCATCTGCATGCCTACTTGTCTATAAAAGGTTGTGATCTTCTTCCGTGTTGCCCCTTTGCATCTGAACCACCACCCCTAGCCCTTGATAGCTTTGCCACCCGCTTTGGATCTCGCTAATGCATGGAGCCACGACTGCCGCAATCGTGCTCGTTGTCTATCATCTTGCCACCGTTCGCAAACCTTTGCCGAGCTCCCTATTGACGTTACTAAGCCGTTTTCGCCCCTTTCTTTCTCTTTTACTCTTTATATCTCACACGTGCTGCTGCCGAACCTTCACCGGGAGGCACCGTCCGCCCCACTGAGCCCCGAGACGCCTCCACTTCGCCTCCATCCATTCAAAGTGCCAAAGTGGGATTGTTGTGACTCCCTCTTGCTCCCCATGCTTTCATTCCGGACTACCAAGGTCTCTAGCCCTCGTTTGTGTATCACTGGTTAGGTGCTCGTCGCCGGCTATGGACCTCCTCCATGCATGTCTCTGTTCTGGACGGTGTAAGAATCTCCACGCCATGGTGACCGTCTGTTTCCAGATCAACAGCCCAGATTAGAAGATAGACTTGGTCACTGCCTCAATTGACCATCAGTCCACATCGCCCCGGCTAAACACAGCCCGCCACGCTGCAGGACCTGGTCAGCGACCACCACCTCCATCTTTTAAAAAATGTCCCTATCGTTTTGAGTTATAGAACCTGCAGTCCTCTGCTCAAAAAAATTGAATCAAATTGTTTTAATTCAGAAATTAAATTCTAGTTATTTACAAAACTACCACCAAACAATGTTTTTTTATCATATCTTGCATGTTTTATTTCTATTTTTCCAATTCAAGTTGTGTTAGATGCATAATGATATAGTGTACTTATTAGTAACATTGTTAACCAAGTCACTAGGTCTAAAGTTTTCATGGTTTAAGTCCTAACTTGAATAAATAATATGCAACTAGATTTACAAATAAAATATGATTAATTTTACTTTAGTTTTCTAATTCAAATATAATTTTTACTTAATTAAATTTAGGTACTTTTTAAAAGTATCTTATACATGTTTTATATAACCATTAAAATAAATGAAGCCTATAGTTTTAGTTTTCTCATATAAAGTGAATCTTATGGTAGTCGTTTTTTTGTTCATCATAGCTCTGATTAGAGTGGTTTTCGTTTCTATGGTGATCATAGCAACACATGATTAGTTTCCAAACATTTTTTATTGATTAGTGTACTGTTCTAATATAGTTATATTTGTACATTATGCATGTCTGTGTTTGGATGCTTGTGTGGTGTTCTATGAGCATGTCCGATTGGTAAGCTTTGTGTTGCTGATTATGAAGCAATCCTTTGGAGGCTCGATTCATGGGATCATCCTTATTTCACGTGAACCTTAATACACTTAGTTCATATGCATGTGTCTATATTGTCACTCTATGGACATCCTAGCTTTGTATGTTGTACCTTAATACCTATGGGAGATACCCAATGGGTAGTATTCTGCTAGTGCTCTAATGTAGTAATCATGATATGCAACTTGAATAATGGTATAAGCAATAAATGTTAAAAATACGTTTTTAGAAACATGGTAAAAGGGTTGGAGTGTTTAGCTACTTTCCAAATGCTTTTTCTCTTCCTAAGAATTTATCTATAAGTGATAACCGAGAACTTATAGTGCAACCACAAGCTATAAGGCTCTAGCTTGGCTAAGTATTAGAACTTTACTAGTTTGTGGCAGATTAATGAAAGGCATAAGAGGGGCTCCGATTTGCATGATCTTGGTCTGCCAAGAGGGTGTGCATTGATTTCTTTGTTTTTTTGTTAGTGACCCCTTGGGGGAGGGTTCATGCTTATTGGTGTAGAAACCTTAGCGGGTTGCTGCCTATTAGTGGAACCTGTGAAATCTAAGTGTATCCTACCACACTTCCTTAAAAAAGGCTGATGACATATGAGAATCACAACTTGTGGATAAAGATATATAACCTCTACATAGTATAAAACTGTTATTAATAGTCATACTCACAGTCACGAGTGGCTTGAACTTATTATTGAATAGAAGAACATATGTGATTAATTTGTTTATGCTATACATTAATCATGTTTACATTTAAACTTTCTAAAATACTAATCCTAGTAAACTATTGTCTATCTTTTTTAGCCTCATAACCCAATGTTATATATGCTGAGTATGATGTATACTTATGCTTTGCTTTTTTTAATTCCTTATAAAAATCCTGGATGGGTATCCAATTGCTAAAGTTTGGAGTTAGACTTGTGATCAACCAGACAGTTGTCTCTGAGGATTTGGAGCCCTCGAAGCTGTCGTTGCACTATTTAGGTTGTGTTCTTTGTACTATTATGCTATCTAATAAAGTATTGTCTTTTGATATTATCAATATTTATAGCTATACGTGTGATTGGATTAATTGGGCTCACATATGATGTATTTGGTTTTGTCCTTAACACTGGGTACTACAGACTTTAGTATGGAAAATAAAAGACTAGTCATTCGGGGCTAAGAAAAGCATGGTACTTGACTACTTGTAGCTATATCTTATTGAGATTATTCGGTTTTGTCCTTAAAATCAGATACTACAATCTAGACTACAGTACGAAAAATAAAAGGCTAGTCATTCCAGGCTAAGAAAAGCATGGTTATTGACTCCAAATTCTTGCACGCCTTTATTATGCAATCCTCGTTGTCATTCGAGCAGTGCAATAGTGCCTACGACCAAAGCTAGCAAGTCCCTCTCAAGAGTACTTTTAAGAAAGCTTTGTGGTTTCCTTTATCAAACACTAGATCATTTCTTGTGATTCAAATTTCTCGATATAATTCCAAACATGTTTCCTCTTAAGAAATCGCTGGATAGACCAAACGTGTTTTCATTTTGCTTCTTATAGGGCGACCCAAACATGTCTCTGGTTAACACAAACTTGATGCACCCTGTGTGAATCTTCTTGCAAATTTCAGTAACTTCTTTTATAACCTCTGAGAAATACTTCAAAATTGTACTTGGCCAAATTTGAGTGCTAACGACTCCTGCTAGTGTTGTATGTTTCCTGCACAAGATTAGATAAATTTGGATATTGAAATTTCATAGCTTCACGACAACTATTTCTCCTCCCAGAATCTGATTGTGTTAGAATATTAAGTTGGAACTTTCCCAGACTAAGAAATTATCCCTTTACTCTCATGAAACCCAACCAAAAGTGTGAAACACCAGCATTTGCTCAAAATTTTGGTTCTAAGGTATTGGTTTCTGAAAAAGTTCTGCCACATTCCATCTTAATTACAAAGCTTGAAAATACATTTACTCAATAAGCACTAGATTTGTAGATCCAAATTTTGTATAGTGAAGCCTTCATTTCCTTTCATTCAGATAAAATGGAACACTTAGCTAGCGTAAATTTTCTAATGATTGTTTTTCCAGAAAAAATGCCAATCTATAAATTCAATTTGTTTAAGAACTTTTAGAATTTCAAAGAAAGACAACATCAACATGCTAAGGCCCTGAATTTACCAACACGTCTACCACCTGCGAACACATGGTTGAAATGTGCCCATGTTTGTTCAGTTTTGTGATGAGTGATTGCCCAACACTTGAGCGTTTCAGTTTCGAGCGGTTTATACTAATACTTGCGAAAGCATGTGTGTTCTTGTCTATCGGCTTGTGGTGTGTAGGTGCTATACCCGGAGACAGTGGTCAATGGCGTGGAGAAGGTCGAGTAGAGGCTTGCCATGCTGATGGACTGAGAGCGGTGAAGGGCGAAAGCGGGGCTCGGACCGAGGGACCATGGGCGGCGGTGGACTAGCTGTGGTGGCTAGTGCTCGGCACTGGCAAGCGCGACAAGACATGGAGGTAGACCGAGTTGACCAAGTCAATACGGCGGACGAGCGGGTCGAGCGGAGGCTCATGGGACTCGGAGTCCGACCGGGCGAGGACACGGTGGCTCGAGTCGAGAGGTTTGGTGGTCTGGGCCGCAAAACCACCGGAGGACGGTTTTCGAGTTTGGGCCTCAAAAATCGGGGTTTGGTAGTTGAGCCGAAAGCTACCGGTGGCGGGTTTCGCGGGTTTGGGCATCAAAACCCGGGCGGAGCTTCCGAGGAAGCGGGGGCGGCACGTGGCGGAAACCTGGAGGTTGCGTCGAGGCGACGACAAGTCCAGGCAAGAAGCGGGGCCGTCCGATGAAAACCTAGAAGATATTTTGGGAGCTTGGACGGTAGTGTCTCAGGACTAGGTAGTTCACTCATGTATCGAGGGGATAAGTGAAAATGTCCACTTAGACCTCCTTATAAGGGGATGAAGGGTTATCTTCATCCTCACCTCTTGCATTTTCCTTCCTCTCTCTCATTCCTAGGTTTTCCCCTCCCCTACGGATTCTTGTTTGAGGTCCACAAGTTAGTCTTTGTAAGAACTGATTTGTGTCAAGGAATGGAGGCCATAACCTCCTCGTGTCCTCCGGGATTCGATTCATGAATTGCTTGTCTCGTGTTCTTCGCGTTTTTGCAGTTCTCCTCTCCGGTGTTTTTGCTTGATCTCTCTTGTTTCCTGATCTTTTTTCAAACCACTTGTTGGAAAAGGTGCTAGGATCCCTTGTGAAGGTCTTCACCAAAGGAATCGGGTTCGTTTGGGGTGAGCACAGAGATTGGGTGATTTTCCTTTCTCCGGTCATTTTTCTTCCCCTCTCGGATTTTGATTTATACCGAATTTTGTGAGGAACCAAAGGCTATGAAACTCATGGAGTAGCATCAGTACTACCTCAAGAGCCTGCACACAAAATTTGGGGTCAATCGGAGTTGATTTGATCGAGTTTGAGATTTTCCAGAAATCAGCCGAATCAGCTCGCCGATACCGGACGTGTCCGTTATGAATTCTGGACGTGTCCGGTATTGTGCCCTTATAGTTTTGAGCTGAAATTTTTTGGAGACCTGGTACTTGGTGTCTAGAACCTAGGGTTACAATTTCAGAATTTTTGGACACCATTTGATAGGGTTTTCGATTTTTCTCTTGAGGCCTATCTGTGCTGAAAATCCAAACCGGACGTGTTCGGTATTCGCTGAAGCAGTTTTGGAAAATAGCTATCTTGAGCGTTTGGGCTCCGAATTGCGTTTCGTCTATTGCATTGGGTTTCTACCATGTCAAGGAACTTATCTAGGTGCTCTTGTCACTAGTTGACTTGGTTGTTTTAGATTTGAGTACTTGCTTGTCTCATATAGAAGTTGAGTGTCTCATTTTCCTTTCTTCGACTCGGTTTGTGAACTTATCGCTTTCATGGTGTCCCGCTGTGTTCCTAAGGAACATCCACCCTCTTCTTGGGTCGTGGACATCATGGTGATTGGGTTTGGCTTTTGGAGGTGATTTTGGGACAGCGGCCAAATCTTTCGAAAGAAATTTGAGGCTCCCATTCACCCCCCCCTCTGGTCGCCTTTATCGGTTCTTCAATTGGTATCAGAGCCGGTTAAGGATCTCTCTACCTTACACGGTTCTTGATCCGCGAAGGCGACATGGAGCAAGGTGTTGGCAAACCTCCGTTTTTCGATGGAATGAAATTCTCCTACTGGAAGGTGCGCATGTCCGCCTATCTACAAGGAGTCGATTCGAACATTTGGGAGATTTGTGAGAATGAGGGCTATCGTGTTCTTGCGGCTTGTGTTGACCAACTCCAAATCACTCAACACAACGCAAACAGTAGAGCACGTAGCATCCTCTTCTCGAGTTTCTCTCTTCCTGAGTTTGAGCGAGTCTCGAACCTCACTACGGCGCGAGAGATCTGGCAAACACTTGTGCGATATCATGAGGGCAATCCTCAGATCAAGTCCAGACTCTTCGACACATACCGTAGGGAGTACTAAATCTTCATATAGTTGGTCGGCGAATCTGTTGACGGGATGTTCACTCATTTCCAATCTATCGTCAACAAGATGTGTGCCAATCGGGCCAACTTGCCCTATGACGATCATGAGATGGCTATCAAGCTTTTGCATGCTCTTGATCGGAGGGTATGGGAGATGAAGGTGGCTGCCATTCAGGAGTCACCGGGCTATGACGCCCTGACCGTGGACGAGTTGTTCTGCAAGCTCAAATCCTCGGAGATTGACCACCAGACCCGGGCCAAGCTTGAGAACCCACCGAACCCATCCATGGCGTTGGTTTCCGGCCCCGGGGCAAGCTTTGTTCGCTCTTTCGTCTTTGATCTCTGTGACAGAGGTACAAGTGGAGGCTCTTGGAGATGATGAGCTGACCTTGGTCATCACTTGGTTCTCGAGGTTTCACAACAACCGCTTGAACCGATGACGTGGTGGCGCGGCCAAGGGGTGCTACCGTTGTGGTGATGAGGATCACTTCATCGCAAACTTCCCCAAGAAAGTTGCGAGTGACTTCACCAAGCGCAAGGACAAGCGCGAGCACCACTACGACAACAAGCACAAGGCCAAGGGCGGCCATAAGCAAAGATCCACCAAGGAGGTGCTCAACAAGGTGAAGGCCGACCATCGAGGCTTCCTCGCCTCCCTCAGCGACATCGAGTGCTCCACCGATGGAATCTCTTCTTCGAGCAACGACGATAAGTCGAAGGGGAAGGTTGAGGACAAGCTCAACGACCTATGCTTCTACGCTGACGCCAAGCACGGTGGCTTCTGCACCATGGCGATTGAAGCAGACAAGGTCGACGAGCGCAAGGACAACTCCGACTACGACTCCGACACTCCTGAGGTATCACCCACCATCGAATCCCTCTCTCTCTCGAGCTTGAGACCTTGAACGCCACCTACATGAGTCAGAATTCCATGCTCAAGCGTGCGATTAGAGAGAGGAACAACTTCAAGGCTAAGTTTCTGAAAACGCTAGAAGAGCTTGAATTTGCTAAGTCGTCGGTGGTGGTTACCGAGGAGGTAGAGTGTGATGCTTGCACCATCCACATGTCTAGTCATGTCACTCTCCAGGACAAGTATGACACTCTACTTGAGGAGGTTAGTGAGCTGAAGGCTAGGCCTAGCTTACTTGGTGTGTACAAGTCTTGTTCAGGCTTGCGTTCTGAGCTGGCATAGAGAGATGCTAGGATTGTTGTGTTAGAGAAGGTCAGCTCAGATAGCACCAGAGAGTTGGATTGCTTTGAGGCTTTGGAGCTTGAGATCGCATCATGCAGACACGACAAGTTGCATACCGAGGAGGAAAACACATACCTTCGGTTCATCTTGAGCTGGGTGTCTTGCCGAGAGCCGCAGTTGGGCATGATGCTGAGCAAGTGCAAGCGAGCTGGCAGCATGGGAGTAGGCTTTGCTATAGGTGGGAAGGACGATAGCCTGTTTGGTAAGATCGATGAGTGTAGTGGTTTCAACGAGAGTGAGAAACCCACCACAACTCCCAAGCTTACCAAGATCACTCCACCTAAGCCTACCGACCCTTCTGAGTTTTCTGTGAGAGATGGTGTGTTTGAAGAGCCACCCAAAACCACTCCACAGAAGCAGGTGTGGATTTCCAAACCGAACCACCTTCGGAACCCACTTGACACCTTGCCCGACATCTCTAGTGATCCCCTTCCTAAGAAAGCGAGAGCCACCCAACCCAACAAGAGAGTGCCTACCAAGAGTGCGGTGAGGTACCATTGTGAGTATTGTGAGCGGCATGGGCACTTGGCTGAGTTTTGCTATAGGAGGAAGAGAGATGATCGGCGGCAGTTTGTGTTGAACAACCGGGACATGTACCACCCACCTGTTGGGGTGCGTGAACCGGAAGTTCAGAGGCACACTACTAGGCCTAGAGGTGCAATTCCTCAAGGTGTTAGGCCTCAGGAGGTGAGAGCATGCGGTGGTCGTGCCCGACGAGGTACCGGTCGTGAGCCATACGGCTATGGACCTCGTGGCGGTGGCTTCACTCCCCACACCTTTAGCGGACCACCTTTTTTCTATGGTGGTGATCGCTACCCCCTATGGGAAGGGAGATATTTTGTATGCCTCCTAACCCTTTCTTTGGGGAAATGAACCAACACTGGTATCCTTCACAGTTTACTAACCCCAGTGTTGCTTCGTTTGCTCACCCTATATCTTTTTATTGATGTAGGAAGAAGGACTGGGGGAGACTTGGCTTGTGGATTCCGGATGTTCACGCCATATGATCGGAAGTTCCAAGTGGTTCTCCAGTCTCGACCCCGTGCGCCACACCGAGTATATCACATTTGGGGACAAGAGTATAGGTAAGGTTGTGTCCTGAGGGTCCATCCGTGTCAATTCGTGTTTTATTCTCAAGGATGTTTCTTTGATTGCGAATTTGCATTTTAACCTTCTTTCGGTTTTGCAACTCCTTGAAGACGATTTTGAAGTGAGTTTCAAGCCTAATATTTCTCGGATTTTGGACTCTCGGGGTGATCTTGTTTGCCGGATTTTGCCCTTCGGGAAGGTTTTTCGTGCATATTTTTCTATCTCTTCTGGACCTTCTCGTTGTCTTCTTGCTGGTTCTTCTTTTGAGCTTTGGAAGTGGCATAGGAGATTGAGACATTTGAGTTTTGAGTTGCTTGCAAGGCTTAGCTCAATGGACTTTATCCAAGGATTGCCAAAGCTAAAGTTCGAGAAGGATTTTGTTTGCAATCCTTGCAGGCATGGCAAGATGGTTGCCGCTTTCCATCCTCCCGTGACTGAGATTATGACCAAAACAACTCGGCGAGCTATTACAAATGGACATAGTTGGTCCAGCTCGGGTTAGGTCGGAAGGAGGGAAGTGGTATATGGTTGTAGTCGTTGATGACTATTCGAGATACTCTTGAGTGTTCTTTTTGGAGAGTAAGGATGATGCTTTTATTCATGTGCATGATCTGATTTTGAGATTGCAAAATGAGCTACCTAAGCATGCCATGAGAGCGATACACAGTGACAATGGCACCAAATTCAAGAATGCTCAGTTTGTAACTCTTTGCTCTTCTTTGGGTTTGGATCACCAATTTTCCTCTCCTTACACTCCTCAGCAGAATGGCACTGTTGAGCGCAAAAATCGGACCCTTGTTGAGATGGCTAGGATGATGCTCGATGAGCATAGGACTCCTAGGAGATATTGGGCCGAAGCGATAAATTCTGCTTGCTATGTTTCCAATCGCATTTTTCTCTAAGCTTTCAAGAAAAAGGCTTCTTATGAGATGCGATTTGGGAGACCACCCAAGGTAAGTCACCTACGGGTGTTTGGGTGCAAGTGTTTCATCCTCAAGAAGGGTAAGTTGGACAAATTTGAGTCACGGTCTTTAGACGGTATATTTCTTGGTTATGCATTACATTTTCGTGCTTATCGTGTACTTAACCTTGAGACTAACCGAGTGATGGAGAGTTGTGAGGTGAATTTCGATGAGACTATGCCCTGTGTTTCGACTGCTTTTGAGCTTGCAGGTGATGATGAGGTGAACACTAGCATTTTTGTGGAGGAGGAGGAGGACGATGCCGATTGGGGTGATCCCGAGCCGACTCCACTGGCTGCCCCCGTCGACCCTGCGACGTCCACTTCGGCTCCCGGTCCAGATCCGACTACTTCCTCTACATGGGGGCCATTTGAGCAGCTTCCTTAGTCAGTGCCAGTTGCACCTGAGGGAGCTCCAGCTCCTGTCGAGGGGGAGGCCACTTCGTCCAGGCAAGCTCCCCGCCACATCCAGTGGCAGCACCCGTCGGAGAACATCATTGGTGACATCGACCGTCGAGTCACGCGGTCTAGGTCCTATCTCTCTCACTTTGCCTATTTGGCTTTTGTCGCTTCTCTTGAACCCCGAGATGTTGGACACGCTTTGATGGATTTGGATTGGGTCAATACCATGCATGAGGAGTTAGAAAACTTTGAGCGAAACCGCGTTTGTGTGTTAGTGCCACCACCACCAAGTTTCCACCCCATAGGTACATAATGTGTTTTCAGAAACAAACAAAGTGAGGATGGGGTGGTAGTGCATAACAAGGCTAGGTTCGTTGCACAAGGCTTTTGTCAAAAGGAGGGGATAGATTATGAGGAAACCTTTGCTACCGTAGCTCGTTTAGAAGCAATTAGAATCCTTCTAGCTTTTGCGGCTTCTAAGGGTTTTAAACTATTTCAAATGGACATTAAAAGTGCTTTCTTAAACGGCTACATAGAGGAGGAAGTGTATGTTAGACAACCTCCCGGTTTCGAAAATCCAAAGTTTCCAAACCATGTTTTTAAACTTGCGAACACATGGTGGATAAGTACCCATGTATGTTCAGCTTTGATGATGAGTGATCGTCCAACATGTGAGTGATTCAGTTTGAGTGGCTTACCCTAACCTCTGCTAAAGCAGAAAATGTGTGCCTAGTGGTGGTGGTCAATGGCGTGGAGAAGGTCGAGTAGAGGCTTGCCGTGCCGATGGACTGAGAGCGGTGAAGGGCGGAAGCAGGGCTCGGACTGAGGGACCATGGGCGCCGGCGGACTAGCTGTGGTGGCTAGTACTTGGCACCGGCGAGTGCGAGAAGACATGGAGGTAGACCGAGTTGACTGAGTCAAGACGGTGGATGTGCGAGTCGAGCGGAGGCTCAGGGGACTCGGAGTCCGACCGAGCGAAGACAAGGTGGCTCGTGTCGAGTGGTTTGGTGGTTTGGGCCTTAAAACCATCTGTGTCGGTTTCCGAGTTTGGGCCGCAAAACTTGGGGTTCGGTAGTTGAGCCCAAAGCTACCGGTGGCGGGTTTCCTGGGTTTGGTCCTCAAAACCTAGGCGGAGCTTCCGAGGAAGCAGGGATGGCACATGGCGGAATCCTAGAGGTTGCGTCGAGGCGACGGCAACTCCGGGTAGGAAGCGGGGCTGTCCATTCAAATGAGTGGCTGGGAGTTACCGACTTGGATTACAATGTCTTAGGGCTAGGTAATTCGGTCTTGTATCTAGGGGGGTCTTTGGGAAATAGCCAAAGCCCCATTAAATAGAGGATGAAGGGGTATCCTCATCCTCATCTCTTGCATTACTCTCTCTCCCACCTATTCCTAGGTTTTCCCTTCCCTAGCTTCTTCTTGCTTGAGATCCACCGTGTCACTGGTGTAAGAACTTGTGATTGTTGCGAGGAATCGGAGGTCGTAACCTCTGTAAGCTATGGTGGCTTCGATTTTGTGATTGCGTTCCCAGTTTGCTTGTGTTCTTCTCGTTTTGCTTTTGCTCTGTCTTTTCCCGAGATGATTTCTCTTTGTTGAGAGTAGCTTTGCAAAATCGACTTGAATCAAGTTGTTCGTAATCGTGAGGAGCTTCTTTGCACTGAAGGAATTCTCCTCAAATCTCACGAGTGCGTAGATCGGGCGATTTCTTTGTGGCGTTCTTCGTTTTGCTCTCTTCTCCCCCAAATCCGAGTGTTCCCATTTATCCTCTCCAAATTGAGCGATGATTTCTTCGGGATAGCTCCCCAACTGCACTAGGATCATGCCTACAAAGTTTGGTTGCAGTTGCTGATCATTTGGTTGAGTTTTGTGAAGATTTGGTGGAGAGAAGTTTGTTTTCGCGGGGAACAATTTTCTGACCGAGAGTGTCGGACCACTTTGCCCTATGCTCCGGACCATAGCAAGTGGTCCGGTGGTCTTGACCTTCCAAGTGTCAAGAAGCAAGGGGCGTCGGACCACCCTCCGGAACACTCAATCTTTGAGCTCCGGACCATAGGCGAATGGTCCGGTGGCTCTACTGAGAAAGTCTTCCAAGCGTCGGACCACTCAGCATAGTCCGACGGTGTAGTACGACGACCTGGTCTGGAGGTAGGGAGCTTACTGTTTTTGCTTGAGGAAGTTGTTGGAGTGAGCACTGAACCACTCTCCTTAGTCCGACGGTGACCGTGGGACCAGAGTCCGGAGCTCAGGCACTCCCTGAGTCTTTTTCTAAGTGAGCACCGGACTTCTGGAAGTGTCCACCGGACTAGTCCGGAGCCTCTGGTCCAGAGCTAGGGTGCTCACTGTTTCGACCGGTCCCTGTGTGTGGAGGCGTCGGACCTGAGGTCCGGACTACTTGCTATAGTCTGGTGGCTCAGTCCCCTCTGGTCCGGAGCCTCTGGTGTTGCTGTTTTTCTTCCGTCTTTGTTGTGGTTTGTTTCTCTGGGTTCGTGACTAGCTCCGCTGTGTTCCTAGGACATATCCTAGAACATCCACCCACTTGTGGGTCATGAGCCTAGTTCTTGCTTTGGGTCGTGCTTGGGACAAGGGTCATGATCTTCTGAAAGGAATTTTTATTTGGCTCCCATTCACCCCCCTCTGGTCGCCGTTTCCGGTCCTTCAATTGGTATCAGAGCCGGTTAAGGATCAATCCACCTTACACGGTTCTTGATCCGCGAAGGCGACATGGAGCGAGGTGCTAGTAAACCTCCCTACTTCGATGGAACCAACTTTGCCTATTGGAAGGTGCGCATGTCGGCTTACCTCCAAGGGCTTGACACAAAGTTTTGGGAGATTTGTGAGAATGAGAACTACGTGGTTCTTGAGGCTCGAATCACCAATGCCCAGGTTATGCAACATGCGTCAAACGCAAGAGCCTGTAGCATTCTCTTCTCTTGTCTGTCTGTTCCATAGTTTGAGCGGGTTTCGAGTCTCACTACGGCACGGGAGATCTAGCAAACACTCTTGAGATATCATGAGGGCAACCCTCAGATCAAGTCTAGACTCTTCGACACATACCGTAGAGAGTACGAGAACTTTGCTCAGTTGGCCGGCGAATCTGTTGACGGGATGTTCACTCGCTTCCAATGTATCCTCAACAAGATGCATGCTAATCGAGCCAACTTACCTTATGATCATCATGAGATGGCTATCAAGCTTTTGCATGCTCTTGATCGGAAGGTGGCTGCCATTCAGGAGTCACCGGGCTATGATGCCCTGACCGTGGACGATCTGTTCAGCAAGCTCAAGTCCTCGGAGATTGACTACCAGACCCGAGCCAAGCTCAAAAACCCGTCGAAACCATCTATGGCGTTAGTTTCTGGCCCCGGCGGTACGTCTTCTTCCTCCTCTGACCCTTCACACTCTCTGTTCGTTTTGTCTTTGATTCCTGTGACAGAGGATCAAGTGGAGGCTCTTGGAGATGATGAGCTGGCTTTGGTCATCACCAAGTTCTCACGGTTTCACAACAACCATTTGAACCGTCGGCGTGGTGGCTCGGCCAGGGGTGCTATCATTGCAGTGATGAGGATCACTTCATCGCAAACTACCCCAAGAAAGCCGCGGGTGACTTCACCGAGTGCAAGGACAAGAGTGAGCACCACTTCGAGGACAAGCACAAGTCCAAGGGTGGCTACCACCGAAGGTCCTCCAAGAAGGTGATCGACAAGGTGAAGGCCAAGCACCGAGCCTTCCTCGCCTCCCTTAGCGACATCGATGCCTCCTCTGATGGAGGTGCTTCTTCGAGCGATGATGAGTCCAAGGGAAAGGTTGAGGACAAGCTCAACGGCCTATGCTTCTACGCCGACGCCAAGCACGGTGGCTTTTGCACCATGGCGATTGAGGAAGGCAAGGCCGACAAGCGCAATGAAGGCCCCGACTACGACTACGACTCCGACACACCCGAGGTACCACCCACCGTCGAGTCCCTCTCTCTTGAGATTGAGTCTCTGAACGACACCTTGATGAGTCAAGATGCGTTGCTCAAGCGTGCCGTGGTTGAGAGGAACGACTTTAAGGAAGAGTACCTTAGCGCGCTTCATGAGCTAGATTTTGCTAAGGCGTCAGTGGTGGTTACCGAGGAGATAGAGTGTGATTCTTGCGCCATTCACATGTTTGATCTTGTCACTCTCCAGGACAAGTATGGCACTCTACTTGAGGAGGTCAATGAGCTGAAGGCTAGGCCTAGATTACTTGGTGCGTGCAAGTCTTGCTTAGGCTTGCGTTCTGAGCTGGCATAGAGACATGCTAGGATTGCCGTGCTAGAGAAGGTCAGCTTAGATAGCACTAGAGAGTCGGATCGCTTTGAGGCTTTGGAGTTTTGGATCGCGTCGTGTAGACACGATAAGATGCGTACCGAGGAAGGAAACACATACCTTCGGTCCATCTTGAGCTGGGTGTCTTACCGAGAGCCGCAGTTGGGGATGATGCTTAGCCAATGCAAAAGGGCTGGCAGCACAGGAGTAGGCTTTGCTATAGGTGGGAAGGACGATAGCATGTTCGGTAAGATCGGTGAGTGTAGTGGTTTGAGCAAAAATGAGAAACCCACCACAACTCCCAAGCTTACCAAGATCACTCCACTTAAGCCTACCGACCCTCTGAGTTTCCTATGAGAGATGGTGTGTTTGAAGAGCCACCCAAAACCACTCCACGGAAGCAAGTGTGGATTGCCAAACCGAACCACCTTCGCAACCCACTTGACACACTGCCAGACATCTCTAGTGATCCCCTTCCTAAGAAAGCTAGAGCCACCCAACCCAACAAGAGAGTGCCTACCAAGAGTGCGATGAGGTACCATTGTGAGTATTGTGAGCGGGATGGGCATTTGGCTGAGTTTTGCTATAGGAGGAAGAGAGATGAACAGAGGCAGTTTGAGTTGAACAACCGGGACATGTACCACCCACGAGTTGGGGTGCTTGAACCAGAAGTTCGGAGGCGCACTTCTAGGCCTAGAGGTACAATGCCTCAAGGTGCTAGGCCTCAGGAGGTGAGACCACGTGGTGGTCGTGCCCGGCGGGGTACCGGTCGTGACCCATACGTCTATGGGCCTCGTGGCGATGGCTTCACTCCACCCTTCTTTAGCGGACCACGTTTTCCCTATCGTGGTGATCGCTATTCCCCCGTGGGGCAGGAGATGTTTGGTTTTTCTCCTAACCCATTCTTTGGGCAAATGGGACAACACTGGTATCCTTCACAGTTTACTAACCCCAGTGTTGGTCGGTTTGCTCACCCTATGTCTTTTTATTGATGTAGGAAGGAGGACTGGAGGAGACTTGGCTTGTGGATTCCGGATGCTCACGCCATATGACCGGTAGTGCCAAGTGGTTCTCCAACCTCGACCCCGTGTGCCACACCGAGTATATCAGATTCGGGGACAAGAGTAAAGGTAAGGTTGTCTCCCGGGGGTCCATTCGAGTGAATTCGTCTTTTATCCTCAAGGATGTTGCTTTGGTTGCGAATTTGCGTTTTAACCTTCTTTTGGTTTTGCAACTCCTTGATGACAGTTTTGAGGTGAGCTTTAAGCCAAACCTCTCTCGGATTTTGGACTCTCGCGGTGATCTTGTTTGCCGGATTTTGCTCTTCGGGTAGGGTTTTCGTGCAGATTTTTCTATCTCTTCCGAACCTTCTCGATGTCTTCTTTCCGGTTCTTCCTCAGAGCTTTGGAAGTGGCATAGGAGTTTGGGACATTTGAGTTTTGACTTGCTTGTAAGGCTTAGCTCAATGGACCTTATCCAAGGATTGCCAAAGCTAAAGTTCGAGAAGGATTTCGTTTGCCATCCTTGCAGGCATGGCAAGATGGTTGCCGCTTCCCGTCCTCCTGTGACGGAGATCATGACCACTAGACCCGGCGAGCTCTTACACATGGACACAGTTGGTCCAGCTCGGGTCAGGTCGGAAGGAGGGAAGTGGTATGTGGTTGTAGTCATTGATGACTACTCGAGATACTCTTGGGTGTTCTTTTTGGAGAGTAAGGATGATGCTTTTCCACTTGTTGGAGATCTGATTTTGAGATTGCAAAATGAGCTACCTAAGAATGCCATGAGAGCTATCCGCAGTGACAATGGCACAGAATTCAAGAATGCTCACTTTGCAATTCTTTGCTCTTCTCTGGGTCTCGATCACCAATTTTCCTCACCTCACACTCCCCAGTAGAACGGTGTTGTTGAGCGCAAGAATCGGACCCTTGTTGAGATGGCCAGGACGATGCTCGACGAGCATAGGACTCCTAGGCGGTATTGGGCCGAAGCACTCAGTTCTGCTTGCTATGTTTCCAATCGCATTTTCCTACGAGCTTTCAAGAAGAAGACTTCTTATGAGTTGCGATTTTGGAGACCACCCAAGGTAAGTCACCTACGGGTGTTTGGGTGCAGGTGCTTCATCCTCAAAAAGGGCGGTAAGTTGGATAAATATGAATCACAGTCTTCTGACGGTATCTTTCTTGGTTATTCTACTCACTCTCGTGCTTATCGTGCACTTAACCTTGAAACTAACCGAGTGATGGAGACTTCTGAGATTACCTTCGATGAGACTATGCCCTGTGTTTCCACTGCTTTTGAGCTTGCAGGTGATGATGAGGTGAACACTAGCATCTTTGTGGAGGAGGAGCAGGATGATGCCGATTGGGGTGATCCGGAGCCAACTCCACTGGCTGCCCTCGTTGACCCTGCGACGTCCACTTCGGCTCACGGTCCAGATCCGACAACTTCCTCTACATGGGAGCCATTCGAGCAGCTTCCTTAGTCGGTGCCAGCACATCCAGCGGCACCACCCGCCGGAGAACATCATCGGCGACATTGACCGACGAGTCACGCGGTCTAGGTCCTATCTCTCTCACTTTGCTCATTCGGCTTTTGTTGCTTCTTTTGAGCCCCGAGATGTTGGACACACTTTGATGGATCCGGATTGGGTTAATGCCATGCATGAGGAGTTAGAAAACTTTGAGCGAAACCGCGTTTGGGTCTTAGTTCCTCCTCCACCTAGTTGCCACCCCATAGGTACCAAATGGGTTTTCAAAAATAAACAAAGTGAGGATGGGGTGGTAGTGCGCAACAAGGCTAGGTTGGTAGCTCAAGGCTTTTGTCAAAAGGAGGGAATAGACTATGAGGAAACCTTTGCTCCCATAGCTCGTTTAGAAGCCATTAGAATCCTTCTAGCTTTTGCAGCTTCTAAGGGTTTTAAACTTTTTCAAATGGACGTTAAAAGTGTTTTCTTAAATGGCTACATAGAGGAGGAAGTTTATGTTAAACAACCTCCCGGTTTCAAAAATCCCAAGTTTCCAAACCATGTTTTTAAACTTCACAAAGCTTTGTATGGTTTGAAACAAGCCCCTAGAGCATGGTATGATAGATTGCGAACCTTCTTGCTAGCTAAGGGTTTTAAAATGGGATCGGTAGATAAGACGTTGTTTCTCCTCAAGCAAGGCAAAGACACTCTCCTTGTCCAAATATACGTGGATGATATCATCTTTGGTGGTTCTTCTCATGCTCTTGTTGCCAAGTTTGCAGATCTTATGAGTAGGGAATTTGAAATGAGCATGATGGGAGAGTTGACTTTCTTTCTCGGGTTGCAAATCAAGCAAACCCGGGAAGGGATGTTCGTGCATCAAGGCAAGTACACAAAGGATATCTTGAAGAAGTTTGACATGGGAGAGGAAAAGCCCCTCTCGATGCCTATGTCAACTACTACTGCCTTGGATGCGGATGAGGAAGGAGAGGCGGTGGACCAGACCAAGTACCGAAGCATGATCGGGTCGCTTCTGTACCTGACGGCGACCCGACCGGACATTCAGTTCGCCTTCTGCCTGTGTGCTCGCTTTCAGGCGTCCCCACGGACTTCGCACAAGCAGGTGGTGAAACGCATCATGAGGTACTTGCGCTTCACTCCCGAATTTGGTCTTTGGTTTTTCACCTCTTCCTCTCTTGTGCTTTGCGGTTATTCTGACGCCGACTTTGCCGGTTGCCGACTTGATTGGAAGTCCACTTCTGGGACTTGCCAGTTTCTCGGGTCTTCTTGGGCTTTGTAGGCTAGCGTGGCACAGTCGACGTGCGAAGCTGAGTACGTTGCCACGGCTAGCTGCTGCTCATAGTTGATTTGGATGATTGCCACTTTGAAAGATTTCGGTCTTGAGCTTACTAAGGTGCCTCTGCTTTGCGATAGCACGAGTGCAATTAGTGTGGCCAAAAATCCTGTGCTTCATTCAAAGACCAAGCACATTGAGGTCCTCTTTCATTTCTTGCGAGATCATTACGAGAAGGGCGACATTGACCTCCAGCATGTCGAGACCCACAACCAGCTTGCAGATATTCTCACAAAGCCTTTGGATCAAGCTGCGTTTTCTCGCTTCGGGGCGAGTTGGGTGTTTGCTTTCCTTTTTAGAGGAGGAAAGTTTTGTGTTTCATAGTTCTTTTTTGGTTATTTTTGTCTTTTCTTTGTCCTTCTTCTCAATTGGTGTCTTGTTAGTGTTAGTTGGTGTCATTGCATTGTGCATCTCATTTGCATTTGTGACATAGTTCATTGCAAGCTTCATACTTATAGCCGATATAATGAATCTATGCTCTGTTTGAGGTGCTTTATGTGTCTATGGTGTTTCCTAACTTAGACTCTCTTTGATCTCTTGGAATGAAATAGAGCTAAGTTAGAAAAGCTTTAAAACTGAATTTAATTCCCCATGTCACCTTTGAAATGACACTAGCATGTGTAGGCTTTTGAAGATCCTTCTTGGTTGTTTTATATATAGCTTGTAACTATGGATCTTCATTGCTTCATTCAGTTCTATTGAGCACCATGATTAAAATTGATCTAAAATGAAATAGCTCTCTAAATAGTGAATTGAAAAGATCCAGTTGGGTTTGCATTCGTGAGCACTTAACCGTGTGTTCGAGACTGCTTCCCATATGGGTTGAACTTGAGTGGTGTCGTGTATGACCGAAACCGGTATGTCAAGCTCTTTGGCTTTGCCCGGTTGATAAGTGGCATCACTTTGCTTACAACCACTCGCATACACTTGTAATGTGCCTAAAACTGAATTTTGACTGCAAAACTCTGAAACTTGAAAATTTTGATTCAGTTGGGTCATTGGCTTGTTGTATGAACTTTGCTAGGGATAGTTTTACTTCCTATACATGCGATAGTTTTTGAGGTTGATCCTATCTTGCTTGTAATGTTTAGTTGTCTCTAGGAGGTGATACCCTTTCCTTGCTCACACATGTAATCTTCTCTAAATTAGCTTCTAAAGTGATCTTTAGCTCAACTAGAGTCTTTGTTGGGAACTTAGAGCTTTTCCTATTCTCACAGGATCACATCACTTAAAGCATCCTTTTATTGTCTTAGCTCTATGTATGAAG
Source organism: Microstegium vimineum (assembly GCA_022036555.1). NCBI lineage: Eukaryota > Viridiplantae > Streptophyta > Magnoliopsida > Poales > Poaceae > Microstegium > Microstegium vimineum. Next base: position 11,929,407 of record CM039129.1, on the reverse strand, counting down.
CTTTTGCACTCATTTTGCATTTCATGACATTTGTGGTCGAAATCTTGAGTTTTGAGCTTGGATGAGCTACATGTGTCAACAAGGGGGAGAGATGTGCATTTCACTCTATTTTTCAGCCATCTACAGCCAAGGAGGAGAAATCATGCATTCCATACCTTCATTGGTTAAGGGGGAGAAAATGTGCTTTTGTGAAAATCTTGCATTTTTGGCTCCTTTCATCCTCCTTGGTATTTTGAGTATGCTTTTGCCCAGGGGGAGTCCTTGCTAGATGTGTTGAGCCTTTGCCTCTTCTGAAGGGTCTAGCTTGCTTTGATGTTTCTGACAGGTTTCGATTGGTCTTTTGAGCCTTATTTGGTTTGTTTGGTTTCTTTGAGCTTTAATCGGTGTTTCAATTGGTATCTTGAGCTTTGATAGCTTTTGATTGGTATCTTTGGCATGATAGCGGTGTTGAGCCCGTTTGCTGCCTCTTCTTCAGGGCTAGCTTTGTTTTGCTTGGTTGCGTCGAGCCGTTGCCCATGTCTTTGGGAACCAAGTTTTGGATGCGTTTTGCTTGTCTCAAGTGACCCCGTTTTGGCTTTCTTAGCTTTTGGTCATTTGGAGAGCTTTATCTGGTGGCTCAAATCTGAAATGCACTTCTGTTGATAATGTAGTCATCAAGGGGGAGATTGCGAACACATGGTAGATATGTGCCCATGTTTGTTTAGTTTTGTGATGAGTGATTGCCCAACACTTGAGCGTTTCAGTTTTGAGCGGTTTATACTAATCCTTGCGAAAGCATGTGTGTGCCTGTCTATCGGCTTGTGGTGTGCAGGTGCTATGCCCGGAGACAGTGGTCAATGGCGTGGAGAAGGTCGAGTAGAGACTTGCCGTGTCGATGGACTGAGAGCCGTGAAGGGCGAAAGCGGGCCTCGGACCGAGGGACCATGGGCGCCGACGGGCTAGCTGTGGTGGCTAGTGCTTGGCATTGGCGAGCGCGACAAGACATGGAGGTAGTCTGAGTTGACAAAGTCAAAATGGCGGACCAGCGGGTCGAGCGGAGGCTCATGGGACTCAGAGTCCCACCGGGCGAGGACAAGGGGCTTGAGTCGAGCGGTTTGGTGGTTTGGGCCGCAAAACCACCGGAGGACGGTTTCCGAGTTTGGGCCTCAAAACTTGGGGTTCAGTAGTTGAGCCGAAAACTACCGGTGGCGGGTTTCATGGGTTTGGGCCTCAAAACCCAGGCGGAGCTTCCGAGGAAGCAGGGGCGGCACGTGACGAAATCATGGAGGTTGCGTCGAAGCGACGGCAAGTCCAGGCAGGACGCGGGGCCGTCCGATGAAAACCTTGAAGATATTTCGGGAGCTTGGACTGCAGTGTCTCAGGACTAGGCCGTCCGATGAAGGTTTTGACCAAAGGAATCGGGTTCGTTTGGGGTGAGCGCGCAGATTGGGCGATTTTCCTTTCTCTGGTCATTTTTCTTCCCCCTCTCGGATTTTGATTTATCCCGAATTTTGTGAGGCACCAAAGGCTATGAAACTCATAGAGTAGCATCAGTACTACCTCAAGAGCCGCACACAAAATTTGGTGTCAATCGGAGTTGATTTGACCGAGTTTGAGATTTTCCAGAAATCAGCTGAATCAGCTCGCCGATACCGGACGTGTCTGGTATTTTTCCCTTAGATTTTTGAGCTGAGAATTTGTGGAGACCGGCTTCTCGGTGTCTAGAACCTAGGGTTACAATTTCAGAATTTTTGGACACCATTTGATAGAGTTTTCGATTTTTCTCTTGAGGCCTGTCTGAAGCAGTTTTGGAAAATAGCTATCTTGAGCATTTGGGCTTCGAATTAGGTTCCGTCTGTTGCGTTGGGTTTCTACCATGTCAAGGAACTTATATAGGTGCTCCTTTCACTAGTTGACTTGGGTGTTTTAGATTTGAGTACTTGCTTCTCTCATATAGAAGTTGAGTGTCTCATTTTCCTTTCTTCGACTCGGTTTGTGAACTTATCGCTTTTGTGGTGTCCCGCTGTGTTCCTAGGGAACATCCACCCTCTTCTTGGGTCGTGGACGTCACAGTGATTGGGTTTGGCTTTTGGAGGTGATTTTGGGACAGCGGTCAAATATTTCGAAAGAAATTTGAGGCTCCCATTCACCCCCCTCTGGTCGTCGTTATCGGTCCTTCGCCACCATAAATTTTTTGCCCTCCAACCACACAATTTCCTTTAAAAATCCTTAATTCTTTTCCAACCATAATTGTCAATTTTTTAAAAATCATGGGAATCCCCAAATAACATAAGCACCATGAACAGATTTTACAACCAAAGAGTTGCGAGTATTGTTCCTCACACTCCTTTGTTTCTCCAAACCAAAGAGCTCATTGTTTTTTTCCTATTGCCGTCCACAAAAATAAGGATTCCATCTGCATGTTGTAGAATGCTCAGACCATCTTCAATCTAATGCAGGGATTTTCCCCTTCTTTAACTAACCTTCCTCCTTGGATCTAGACAAGAAGATAGCCAAAATGTCCACCAAGATATTGAATAAGATTGGTGGAAGAGAATCACTCTACCTAAGACCTTTTGTAGTTTGGATGTAAGACCCTATTTGGCCATTCAATTTAATATTGTCTCCTTGGACAAATGCCTCCACCAGAAGACACCACGAAGGATCAAACCCCCCTTAGTATTAATAATAGTTGTAAAAATCCCAATCAACCTTATCATAAGCTTTCTCAGAATTAATTTTGAAAATGATTTCATTTTGTTTTTTTTGTTGTGTAGGTCAAGACTCATGAATACTATCATGTAAAACCACTGTACTTTCCATAATATTCAGAATGAGAAGAACTTAGAGTTCATACAAAGTATGGGCATCATTACGGAAAAAGAAGTGTCAATCGTCTACTCTTGAGCCACGACAGAAGGGTAAGCTTGATTATAACCCAGAGTACTGCAGGATGGAGGAAGCAGTGGCTCCCTATGCAAATTATTACAAAAGGACATGTAAATTATCAAGACAATCTTGAATTTTATGACGAAGGTGCATCTCACTGATTTTTAGGAAGCACGGCTTGGAATGCAGGAATTTGCATGTACGCGTCATGGAGCCTCTCCAAGATCGGGTACTTCGACTGTACGAAAGCAAGAACTTATTGAAGCTAGTTTCTGAATAAGTCGGGTGACCATGGTCCACACTATTTATTTCATTTGCCATGGAATAGCCGATGAAACGTTAGGTATCATATCGATTTGGAAGCGATTTATGCCAGCATGTATCCGTGGTTCAAGAAACACATCTTCCTGTCCATGAGCACAAAATATGCAAACATCGGATTAGTTCACATCACTTACCAGAGGAAACACAAATGATGCCAAATTGTTTTGCAGCACATTAAGTAATACTAAAATTTAAGTAAGATGGCACTTTCTCAAAGATGGATGTCAAAATGTAAAATAAATGAGAAATTTTGTTGAAATGTGGTTTGGATGAAAAAAAACTATGTATGGTTGATACGATGATGTGACTAGGGAGATCATGTCTAAGTGATTGATCAAAGCAAAACAATGTGTATTATTAATAGGTTGGGTATAGCAAAGTCATCTCCAGTAGCATATTTACTCTCACATCCTTCCAAGAGCTTTTCGATCGCTGACAAAAATAGTTGAATCAAAATTACCATTGTAAGTAATATGGAAAGAATGAAGCTGACACAAAGTACATTTTCTTCTTATTTGGGAGCGAAAGTGCATTATAGTGCTCAATGTTCAACAAGTAGCTTAATTTCTAACAAAGCTGCATTGCTAGATTTGAAAACACAACTTGAGTCTATGCACAGGAAAAAGAAGTTCTGCTTTGAAAACATTAAGTTGCAGGAAATTATACCTCTGAATCCCGTGTCAATATAACTTTGAACAATATGAAGGCCCTCATCTGGGCTCATCCTACCCTCATGCAGACCCTGTAAATTAAAGTACTTATGTAAATAGATCTTGTACATGCCCAAAGTCTCATCAGCTGTAGCTAAGTACTAGTAATACCCACAATAATGGCATAGCCTTGAAGAGGTTGAATGCTTGAACAAACAATGTTTGCATTCTGTACCAAGAAAGTGAAAGACTCATTGGAAAGGCGAAGCCAAATGATGATAAGAGTGTTGACCTCTTCAATTGATAGTATCGAATATATAACAAGTATATGTGATACCATACCCGAAAGGTAAATGAAGATACAAATATAGTTCCCCAGATACCAATAGTTGGTGAGATTTCTATTTTACTTCTGCAAAGAAGATACAACAAGACTTTGATATAGACATGACCTGAAGATTAAGAGCTTTCCTCTTGAGATCTTTAGGAAGGAGAGGATGCTCAGGATATTTATCTTCCAAATGCTGCTCAATCCAATAGCTTGTTAGTGACTAACAAATGCATGCATTGGCATGGCACGAGAACATATATATAATTGCAAAGTGAAAATCTGCTTAAGCAACATTCGTAACTCACCAATGAGATAGCAAGAGAATCTGAAACGACTATGGCCCCATCTACTAATGCTAGAATATATTTGATTGGATTGATTTTTTCATAATCTATGAAAGGGGATACATAGTGATGGAATTTACATTAAACAATGAACTTTCCACAAAAAGTAACATCAAAGTTTTTAGAACTCATTGGTGTCTATATTGATTATGAACGCAAGAATGAGATGTCAACTTGTGTCCTTATCTAGTCACACGCTCAGCCACTAGCCATCACACAACGACACTTCTCTTTTCTTCCATGTGCCGCCGCCATCACCCGCGAACCGCTCACTCTCATCGGCCTTGTTGTGCCCCCACCCGAAGTCGAGCTTCGACGTGAGCACGCCCTTCGGTGACCTCACTCGTGCCAGCCCACCTCGAGTTGAGCCATGATAGTCGTGCACTCGCTACCAGCCATGCTCACGGTGGACCACCTCCAGTCGAGCCCCGACGGCCACACGCTCGCTGGTGTGTTGACTCTGACTCCCCATGCTCGTGCGTCTTTAACGCCATTGCCCCACCTCGTGCCAGCCAAGGGCGAATTTGCCCATGGTTGTGTTAGCACCACCAAAAGGCGATGAGGCTATCTTCACCACCCACTTTTGGCTCACAAGAGCGCAATTAGGGGATTCAAGGAGAAAGTATTTCTAAAAACTTCTTAGGTAGAGAAGCAACAAAACAATTTTATGAAGCTGGCCAACAATCTCTATGAGAATAAAACCCTTTTATTCCATGACAACTTCATTAGTGAAGCTAATATTTTTTATAAAATATTTTTGGTAAAGGACTTCTCAGATGAGACAGGACAGAGGTAAGTTAGTACATGGGAGAGAGTAAAAAACATCTTTGACGAAGGGTGGTGTAAATGTGTATTTTATGTGTTTTTAGTACGAAGGGAGTAGTATTGGTTAACCGGCGCGCGGCGGCAAGTCGTATCGGCCAACTTTTTATGCGGACCCCAGTATGCCCGGCCGACTTCAGCTGGCGTAGGCACATGCCCGAGCTGGGGTAGGCCAACACGATGACGCTGTCGACCCCGACCCGCCGGGGAACATTAGCGTGCCAACCAAATTGTGGTGGGGCCAGCATCTCCAGCCAAAGAAACCAGAGTGACCCAACCAAGCGAAAGCGAGCGAGCAAGCACGAGGCACAACGCAGCTGCTACGGCCTACAGGAGCACGGCTGGAGCCTGCAGTGCACGGCAGATGGCGCGACCGGAGGAGAAACCGAAGGAGAGAGAGAGCGCAGCGCAAAAAAGACCAAAGAAACCAAGGAAAACAGGGTGGGGAGGAAACCCAGCTTGAGCAGGGGCCAGGCTAGGGGAAGAAAAATAATCTAGTGGCCAATGTGTCCCTACTGTTCTAATATAGTTATATTTGTACATTATGCATGTCTGTGTTTGGATGCTTGTGTGGTGTTCTATGATCATGTCCAATCGGTAAGCTTTGTGTTGGTGATTATGAAGCAATCCTTTGGAGGTTTGATTCATGGGATCATCCTTGTTTTACATGAACTTTAATACACTTAGTTCATATGCATGTGTCTATATTGTCACTCTAAGGATATCCTTGCTTTGTATGTTGTACCTTAATACCTATGGGAGATACCCATTGGGTAGTATTATGCTAGTGCTCTAATGTAGTAATCATGATATGCAACTTGTTGACACCGTTTTTCGGCACGTGTCAAATGAGTTAAGACTTGCGTGGATCGGTGGCCATTTTCTATAAGCATCAGGAAGTCATCGATAAAATTTACCGATGGGAGTGCGCTGTAAGAAGGGTAAGTTTGTTGCCGGTGAAAGCTAGATGATTCTTGCCGATAAAGGTTAATTTGTGGAGACAAGTTACCAGAAGTGCAACGATGCCGATGGGTGTAGATTGCCGATGCTGATGAGTTGCCGATGCCGATGGGTGTAGATTGCCGATGCCAATGAGCCCCAGGTAATGTGATGATTGACGTCAGCAGAAGATTGCTGGTGGCGAAAGAAGGAAGTCGCGGATTGAAGGGATCTGCCGATGGAAAGTTTTCATCGAGGGAAAGACATAAGGAAACTAGTGATTTTATACCAGTATTGTTATGTTAGTTTGAGTCCACGAGTCATTTGTTTCCTTTAAAATAGGGGTGTCTGTTTAGGAAAATAATATTGTTACTTGGATCCGACTCCTGCGCGAGTCAGTTATTTCCTTTAAAGTAGGAGTTTTGTTTAGGAAAGGTACGAGTCGTGTCTCTGTACAACTCTCCATGTGGGAGTATAAATATGTGCCCAAGGGCTGCGTGTAAGAATATATCAATCTATCAAAAAACAAATCAATTTACTCTTATCCTACTTTTACTGCAATTTACCCTTTTTGCATTAGTATTAGCTTATTTACGAGTTCTTCAAGCTTTGACGGGCTGGATCACCTTGATCTCCGTCAAACCCTTGCAAGTTCCGCGTGGGAGTAATCTGAGCCTTGACATCCGGGCGCATCGCTGTTGTCTCATTCAGCTCTGCTCTAGTTATCCTGATCAAGTCTGAGTCTTGACATCCGGGCATATCGCCGTTGTCTTGCTTGGATCTTGTTCTAGTTATCGTCCTTGTCGATTAACTGGTCAAATCGACTGGCACACCCTGGATATCGAATTTCGGGTAATAGCCCGAGGTGTTCGCAGATCCTAACGCTTTTTGTGTCAACACAACTCGAATAATGGTATAAGCAATAAATGTTAAAAATGTGTTTTTATAAACATGGTAAAAGGGTTGGAGTGTTTGGCTACTTTCCAAATGCTTTTTCTCTTCCTAAGAATTTATCTATTAGTGATAACCGGGAACTTATAGTGCAACCACAAGCTATAAGGCTCTTGCTTGGCTAAGTATCAGAACTTTACTAGTTTGTGGCAGATTAATGGAAGGCATAAGAGGGGCTCCGGTTTGCATGATCTTGGTCTGCCAAGAGGGTGTGCATTGATTTCTTTGTTTTTTTCTTAGTGACCCCTTGGGGGAGGGTTCATGCTTATTGATGCCGAAACCATAGCGGGTTGTTGCCTATTAGTGGAAGCTGTGAAATCTCATAGTGTATCCTACCACACTTCCTTAAAAAGGGTTGATGGCATATGAGAATCACAACTTGTGGATAAAGATATATAACCTCTACATAGTATAAAACTATTATTAATAGTCGTACTCACAGTCACGAGTGGCCTGAACTTCTTATTGAATAGAAGAACATATGTGATTAATTTGTTTATGCTATACATTAATCATGTTTACATTTAAACTTTCTAAAATGCAAATCCTAGTAAACTATTGTCTATCTTTTTGAGCCTCATAACCCAATGTTATATATGCTGAGTATGATGTATACTTATGCTTTGCTGTTTTAATTCCTTATAAAAATCCTGGATGGGTATCCAATTGCTAAAGTTTGGAGTTAGACTTGTGATCAACCAGACAGTTGTCTTTGAGGATTTGGAACCTTCGTCTGAAGATTGAAGCTGTCGTTGCGATATTTATGTCTAGGGTTGTTGAAGAATCATGGTCCCTTGTGTTTAGGCGATTAACGACAATGCTAGGTCACTATGACTAACGTGTGTTTTGCAGAGGCAAAGTCATTTGAGTTAACTCATTAGTGATGCTAGATGAATGGGCTTAATGGATATTCATGCCCCCAAGATGGAAATCGTTTCGGTTTCAAAGGATGGAGACACAAGTTGAAAGACTAGGCTAGTTCTTAGTGCCATGAGGTTGAGAAGGGCACTAAGTATAGACTAGGGCTTTGTTTTTCCTTTGACCATACTATTAAGGGGGGTATGAGGTTAGTAGCTTGACCTAGGATAGTTTGGGAATGTTGGTGTATCCACATTTGTCACAACCGGTCCTAGAGACCCTACAAATAGCCCTTGAGATGGTAGGAGCAAAACCCCTTCAAGAGACTTAGTGAAAAGAGGTGAATAAGGGGGAGAAAAAAGCTCTGGACCAATTCATCCTAGGGTGGATGTTCTAGGAGATGTCCTAGGAACACAGCGGAGCTAGCCACGAACCCGGAGAAACAAACCGTGAAAAGAACGGACGAAAAACAGCACCAACAGAGGCTCCGGACCAGTTGAGGACAGAGCCACCGGACTATGGCAAGTAGTCCGGAGCTATGGTCCGACACTTGGCCAAGCCGAGACAGAGAAGTGCAGTGAGATACCTACCTCTGGACCAGGTCGTCGGACTAAGCCGAGTGGTCTGATGCTTGGAAGACTTCCTCAGCAGAGCCACCGGACCACTTGTCAAAGGTCCGATGCGTAAAAACCGAGAGGCCCGGAGGGTGGTCCGACGCTCCTTGCTGCTTGACACGGAAGAGGTCAAGACCACTGGACCACTCGCTATGGTCCGGAGCTTAGAGGGAAGGTGGTCTGACGCTCACAGGAGAAAACTGTTCCTCGCGAAAACGAACTTCTCTCCACCAAATCTTCTCAAAACTCAACCAAATGATCACCAAATGCAACCAAACTTTGTAGGTATGATCCTAGTGTAGTTGGGGAGCTATCCCTAAGAAATCATCGCTCAATTTGGAGAGGATAAAGGAGAACACTCGGATTTGGGGGAGATTAGAGAAAAACGAATAACGCCACAAAGAAATCGCCTGATCTACGCAATCGTGAGGTTTGAGGAGAATTCCTTCGATGCAAAGAAGCTCCTCACGAATACGAACAACTTGGTCCAAGTGGATTTGCAAGATCTACTCCCTACAAAGAGAAATCATCTTGGGAAAAGAGGGAGCAAGAAGCAAAACACGAAGAACACAAGCAAAACGGGGACACAGTCACAAAGGCGAAGCCACCATGGCTTACGGAGGTTACGGCCTCCGATTCCTCGCAACAATCACAAGTTCTTACACCGGTGACGCGGTAGATCTCAAGCAAGAAGAAGCTAGGGAAGGGAAAACCTAGGAATAGATGGGAGAGAGAGTAATGCAAGAGATAAGGATGAGGATACCCCTTCATCCTCTATTTAACGGGGCTTTGGCTATTTCCCAAAGACCCCCTAGATACATGACTGAACTACCAAGCCTAAGCATTGCAGTCCAAGCTCCAGAAAATATCTTCCTAGATTTGAATGGACGGCCCCGCTTCCTGCCGGGAGTTGCCATCGCCTCGACGCAACCTCCAGGATTCCGCCACGTGCCATCCCCGCTTCCTCGGAAGCTCCGCCTAGGTTTTGAGGCCCAAACCCAGGAAACCCTCCACCGGTAGCTTTGGGCTCAACTACCGAACCCCAAGTTTTGCGGCCCAAACTCAGAAACCGACGCGGATGGTTTTGAGGCCCAAACCACCAAACCACTCGACGCGAGCCACCTTGTCTTTGCCCTGTCGGACTCCGAGTCCCCTGAGCCTCCGCTCGACTCGCGCATCCACCGTCTTGGCTTGGTCGACTCGGTCTACCTCCATGTCTTCTCGCACTCGCCAGTGCCGAGTACCAACCACCACAGCTAGTCCGCCGGCGCCCAAGGTCCCTCAATACGAGCCCTGCTTCCGCCCTTCACCGCTCTCAGTCCATCGGCACGGCAAGCCTCTACTCGACCTTCTCCACGCCATTGACAACTGTCACTAGGCATAGCACCTGCACACCACAAGCCAATAGACAAGCACACATTTCTGCTTTCGCAGAGGTTAGGGTAAGCCACTCAAACTGAAACACTCATGTGTTGGACGATCACTCATCATCAAAGCTGAACATACATGGGTACTTATCCACCATGTGTTCGCAATCTCCCCCTTGATGAGTGCATTGTCAACACAAGTGCATTTCAGATTTGAGCGACAAGGTAAAGCTCTCCAAATGACCAAAAACTGAGAAGGCCAAAACGGGGTCACTTGAGAGAAGCAAACATGATACCAATTAAAAGAGAGAGGCAAAAGATGATACCAATTAAAAGCATCCTTCAAAACACCTCATGACAAAGCCACTTACTGATGCCAAACAAAAGCATATGGGCAATACAAAGCTAGCCCTCAAGAAGAGGCAAAAAAGGGGTCAACACTGCTAGCAAGTCCAAGATACCAATCATAGCTCTCAAAGCTCAAACTTCCAATTTAAACACTAGGGGAGCTCAAAAGATACCAATTGAAACCACTTACGTCCCCTAATGCTCAAGAAGCAATCGAAACCTGTCGAAGTCAACAAAACAAGCTAGATCCTCCAGAAGAGGCAAAGGCTCAACACATCTAGCAAAAACTCCCCCTGGGAACTAGCATTCTCAAGATACCAAGAAGGGGTGAAAAGAGCCAAGTCAAAGAGATACCAATTAAGCTCAAAAAGCACATTTTGCTCCCCCTTGGAAGTAGATGGCTGAAAATGGAATGAAATGCACATCTCTCCCCCTTGTTGACACATGTAGCTCATCAAACATCAACAACTCAAGATCCAGCTACAAATTCCATGAAGTGCAAAATGAGTGCAAAAGCTTCATACTTAGAGCTAAGACAATGAATATATGCTCTAAGTGATGTGATCCTATGAAAATAGGAAAAGCTCTCCGTGCCCAACAAAGACTCAAGTTGAGTTTAAGATCACTTTAGAAGCTATTTTAGAGAGCATATCATGTGAGAGCAGAGAAAGGGTATCACCTCCTAGAGACAACTAAACATGGCAAACAATATAGGATCTATCTCAAAGCAATCTCATGTATAGCAAGAAAAACTATCCCTTAGAAATGTTTATACAAGAAGCCAATGACCCAACTGAATGAATTTTCCAAATTTCAGAGTTTTGCAGCAAATTTTCAGTTTTAGGCACATTTAAGTTGTATGCGAGTGGTTGTAAGAAAAGTGATGCCACTGCTTACCAACCGGGCGAAGTCAAAGGACTTGACACACCGGTTTTGGTCAAACACGACACCGCTCAAGTATCGACCCATATGGGAAGCAGTCTCGAACACACGGTGAAGTGCTCACAATGCAGACCCAACTCGATCTTTCCAATTCACAAAACAGAGAGTAATTTCAATTTATATATTAATCGTGGTGCTCAAAGGTAGTGAATGAAACAATGAAGAGCCATAGTTACAAGCTATATAGAAAGCAGCCAAGAAGGATCTTCAAAAGCCTACTCATGCTAGTGCCATTTCAGAGGTGACATGGGGATTTTAAATTCAGTTTTAAGACTTTTCTAACTTAGCTCTATTGGATATCAGAAAGATCAAAAAGAGTATAAGTTAGACAACACCATAGACACATACAACACCTCAAACAGAGCATAGATTCATTATATCGGCTATAGATATGAAGCTTAAAATGAACTATGTCACAAATGCAAATGAGATGCAAAATGTAATGACACCAACTCACACTAACACGACACCAAATTAGAAGAAGGACAAAGGAAAGACAAAAAGAACCAAAAAGAACTATGATGCACAAAACTTTCCTCCTCTAAAAAGGAAAGCAAACACCCAACTCGCCTCGAAGGCGAGAAAACACAGCTTGATCCAAAGGCTTCGTGAGAATATCCGCAAGCTGGTTTTGGGTCTCGACATGACAGAGGTCAATGTCGCCCTTCTCATAATGATCACGCAAGAAGTGAAAGCGGACCTCAATGTGCTTGGTCTTTGAATGAAGCATATGATTTTTGGCCACACTAATTGCACTCGTGCTATCACAAAGCAAAGGCACCTTAGTAAGCTCAAGACCGAAATCTCTCAAAGTGGCAATCATCCAAAGAAACTAAGAGCAACAACTAGCCGCGGCAACGTACTCAGCTTCGCACGTCGACTGTGCCATGCTAGATTGCTTGCGAGAAGACCAAGAAACCAAAGAAGACCCGTTAAACTGGCAAGTCCTAGAAGTGGACTTCCGATCAAGTCGGCAACCGGCAAAGTCGGCGCCAGAATAACCGCAAAGCACAAGAGAGGAAGAGGTGGAGAACCAAAGACCAAATTCGGGAGTGAAGCGCAAGTACCTCATGATGCGTTTCACTGCATGCTTGTGCGAAGTCCGTGGGGACACCTGAAAGCGAGCACACAGGCAGACGGCGAACTGAATGTTCGGTCGGGTCGCCATCAGGTACAGAAGCGACCCGATCATGCTGCGGTACTCCGTCTGGTCCACCGCCTCTCCTTCCTCATCTGCATCCAAGGCAGTAGTAGTTGACATAGGCGTCGATAGGGCTTTGCCTCGCCCATGTCAAACTTCTTCAAGATATCCTTTGTGTACTTGCCTTGGTGCACAAACGCCCCTTCCCGGGTTTGCTTGATTTGCAACCCGAGAAAGAAGGTCAACTCTCCCATCATGCTCATCTCAAATTCCCTGCTCATAAGATCTGCAAACTTGGCAACAAGAGCATGAGAAGAACCACCAAAGATGATATCATCCACGTATATTTGGACAAGGAGAGTGTCTTTGCCTTGCTTGAGGAGAAACAACGTCTTATCTACTGATCCCATTTTAAAACCCTTAGCAAGCAAAAAGGTTTTTAGCCTATCATACCATGCTCTAGGTGCTTGTTTCAAACCATACAAGGCTTTGTGAAGTTTAAAAACATGGTTTGGAAACTTGGGATTTTCGAAACCGGGAGGTTGTTTAACATAAAATTCCTCCTCTATGTAGTCGTTTAAGAAAGCACTTTTAACGTCCATTTGAAAAAGCTTGAAACCCTTAGAAGCCGCAAAAGCTAGAAGGATTCTAATAGCTTCTAAATGAGCTACAGGAGCAAAGGTTTCCTCATTGTCTATTCCCTCCTTTTGACAAAAGCCTTGAGCTACCAACCTAGCCTTGTTGCGCACTACCACCCCATCTTTACTTTGTGTATTCTTAAAAACCCATTTGGTACCTATAGGGTGGCAACTAGGTGGTGGAGGAACTAAGACCCAAATGCGGTTTCGCTCAAAGTTTTCTAACTCCTCATGCATGGCATTAACCCAATACGGATCCATCAAAGCGTGTCCAACATCTCGGAGCTCAAAAGAAGCAACAAAAGCCGAATGAGCAAAGTGAGAGAGATAGGACCTAAACCGCGTGACTCGTCGGTCGATGTCGCCGATGATGTTCTCCGGTGGGTGGTGCCGCTGGATGTGGCGGGGAGCCTGCCTGGACGAAGTGGCCTCCCCCTCGACAGCAGCTGGAGCTCCCTCAGGTGCATCGGGCAACGACTGAGGAAGCTGCTAGAACGGCCCCCATGTAGAGGAAGTAGTCGGGTCGGGACCGTGAGCCGAAGTGGACGTCGCAGGGTCAACGGGGGCAGCCAGTGGAGTTGGCTCGGGATCACCACAATCGGCATCATCCTCCTCCTCCTCCACAAAGATGCTGGTGTTCACCTCATCATCACCTGCAAGCTCAAAAGCAGTGGAAATATAGGGCATAGTTTCATCGAAGGTAATCTCAGAAGTCTCCATCACTCAGTTAGTTTCAAGGTTAAGTGCACGATAAGCACGAGAGTGAGTAGAATAACCCAGAAAGATACCGTCAGAAGACCGTGATTCAAATTTATCCAACTTACCGCCCTTTTCGAGGATGAAGCACCTGCACCCAAACACCCGTAGGTGACTTACCTTGGGTGGTCTCCCAAATCGCAACTCATAAGAAGTCTTCTTTTTGAAAGCTCGGAGGAAAATGCAATTGGAAACATAGCAAGCAGAACTGAGTGCCTCGACCCAATACCGCCTAGGAGTCCTATGCTCATCGAGCATCGTCCTGGCCATCTCAACAAGGGTCCGATTCTTGCGCTCAACAACACTGTTCTGCTGGGGACTGTGAGGTGAGGAAAACTGGTGGTCGAGACCCAAAGAAGAGTAAAGAGTTGCAAAGTGAGCATTCTTGAATTCTGTGCCATTGTCACTACGGATAGCTCTCATGGCATTCTTAGGTAGCTCATTTTGCAATCTCAAAATTAGATCTCGAACAAGTAGAAAAGCCTCATCCTTACTCTCCAAAAAACACCCAAGAGTACCTCGAGTAGTCATCAACGACTACAACCACATACCACTTCCCTCCTTCTGACCTGACCCGAGCTGGACCAACTGTGTCCATGTGTAAGAGCTCGCCGGGTCAAGTGGTCATGATCTCAGTCACAGGAGGATGGGAAGCAGCAACCATCTTTCCATGCCTACAAGGATGGCAAACCAAATCCTTCTCGAACTTCAGCTTTGGCAATCCTTGGATAAGGTCCATTGAGCTAAGCCTTGCAAGTAAGTCAAAACTCAGATATCCCAATCTCCTATGCCACTTCCAAAGCTCGGAAGAAGAACCGGCAAGAAGACAACGAGAAGGTCCGGAAGAGATAGAAAAATCCGTACGAAAAACCTTCCCGAAGGGTAAAATCTGGCAAACAAGCTCACCACGAGAGTCCAAAATCCGAGAGAGATTAGGCTTGAAACTCACTTCAAAACCGTCATCAAGGAGTTGCGAAACCGAAAGAAGGTTAAAATGTAAATTCGCAACCAAAGCAACATCCTTGAGGACAAAATAAGAGTTCACTCAGATCGACCCTCGGGAGACAACCTTACCTTTACTTTTTTCCCCGAATGTAATGTACTCGGTGTGGCGCATGGGGTCAAGGCTGGAGAACCACTTGGCACTTCCGGTCATATGGCGTGAACATCCGGAATCCAGAAGCCAAGTCTCCTCCAATCCTCCTTCCTAAAGAATGGGTGAGCAAACGGACCAACACTGGGATTAGTAAACTGTGAAGGATACCAGTGTTGTCCCATTTTCCCAAAGAATGGGTTAGGAGAAAAACCAAACATCTCCTTCCCCATGGGAGGATAGCGATCAGCACGATGGGGAAAACATGGTTCGCTAAAGAAGGGTGAAGTAAAACCACCGCCACGAGGCCCGTAGTCGTATGGGTCATGACCGGTACCTCGCCGGGCACGACCACCACATGGTCTCGCCTCCTAAGGCCTAGCACCTTGAGGCATTGTACCTCTAGGTCTAGTAGTGCGCCTCCGAACTTCCGGTTCACGCACCCCAACTCATGGGTGGTACATGTCCCGGTTGTTCAACTCAACCTGCCTCCGATCATCTCTCTTCCTCCTAAAGCAAAACTCAGCCAAGTGCCCATCCCGCTCACAATACTCACAATGGTACCTCACCACACTCTTGGTAGACACTCTCTTGTTGGGTTGGGTGGCTCTAGCTTTCTTAGGAAGGGGATCACTAGAGATGTCTGGCAGTGTGTCAAGTGGGTTGCGAAGATGGTTCGGTTTTGCAATCCACACTTGCTTCTGTGGAGTGGTTTTGGGTGGCTCTTCAAACACACCATCTCTCACAGGAAACTCAGAGGGGTTGGTAGGCTTAGGTGGAGTGACCTTGGTAAGCTTGGGAGTTGTGGTGGGTTTCTCATTCTTGCTCAAACCACTGCACTCACCGATCTTACCGAACATGCTATCATCCATCACACCTATAGCAAAGCCTACTCCCGTGCTGCCATCCCTTTTGCATTGGCTGAGCATCATCCCCAACTGCGGCTCTCGGCAAGACACCCAGCTCAATAAGGGAAGGACGCGATCTTAAGCTCCAAAGCCTCAAAGCAATCCGACTCTCTAGTGCTATCTAAGCTGACCTTCTCTAACACAGCGATCTTAGCATCCTTCTGTGCCAGCTCAGAACGCAAGCCTAAGCAAGACTTGCACGCACCAAGTAAGCTAGGCCTAGCCTTCAGCTCACTGACCTCCTCAAGTAGAGTGCCATACTTGTCCTAGAGAGTGACAAGATCAGACATGTGAATGGTGCAAGCATCACACTCTACCTCCTCGGTAACCACCATTGATGCCTTAGCAAAATCTAGCTCATGAAGAGCGCAAAGGTACTTCACCTTAAAGTCGTTCCTCTCGACAGCTGCACGCTTGAGCAACGCATCTTGACTCATCAAGGCGTCGTTTAGAGACTCAATCTCAAGAGAGAGGGACTCGACAGTGGGTGGTACCTCAGGTGTGTCGGAGTCGTAGTCGTAGTTGGGGCCATCCGTGCGCTTGCCGACCTTGCCTTCTTCAATCGCCATGGTGCAACAGCCACCGTGCTTGGCGTCGGCGTAGAAGCATAGGCTATTGAGCTTGTCCTCAACCTTTCCCTTGGACTCATCATCGCTCGAAGAAGCATCTCCGTCGGAGGAGGCATCGATGTCACTGAGGGAGGCGAGGAAGGCTCGGTGCTTGGCCTTCATCTTGTCGATCACCTTCTTGGAGGACCTTCTGTGGTAGCCACCCGTGGTCTTGTGCTTGTCCTCGAAGTGGTGCTTGCGCTTGTCCTTACGCTTGGTGAAGTCGCCCGCAGCTTTCTTGGGGCAGTTTGCGATGAAGTCATCCTCATCACCCCAACGGTAACACCCCTTGGCTGAGCCACCACGCTGATGGTTCAAACAGTTTTTGTGAAACCGTGAGAACTTGGTGATGACCAAAGCCAGCTCATCATCTCCAAGAGCCTCCACTTGCTCCTCTTTCACAGAAATCAAAGACAAAGCAAACAAGGAGTGTGAAGGGTCAGAGGAGGAAGAAGACGTACCGTCGGGGCTACAAACCAACGCCATAGATGGTTTCAATGGGTTTTCAAGCTTGGTTCGGGTCTGGTAGTCAATCTCCGAGGATTTGAGCTTGCTGAACAGCTCGTCCACGGTCAGGGCATCATAGCCCGGTGACTCCTGAATGGCAGCCACCTTCATCTCCCATACCTTCCGATCAAGAGCATGCAAAAGCTTGATAGCCATCTCATGATCATCATAAGGCAAGTTGGCTCGATTGGCACGCATCTTGTTGACGATAGATTGGAAGCGAGTGAACATCCCGTCAATAGATTCGCCGGCCAACTGAGCAAAGTTCTCGTACTCTCTACGGTACGTGTCAAAGAGTCTGGACTTGATCTGAGGGTTGCCCTCATGATATCTCAAGAGTGTTTGCCAGATCTCCTGTGCCGTAGTAAGACTCGAAACCCGCTCAAACTCCATAAGAGACAGACAAGAGAAGAGAATGCTATGGGCTCTTGCATTAGATGCATGCTGCGTAACCTAGGCATTGGTGATCCGAGCCTCAAGAACCACGTAGTTCTCATTCTCACAAATCTCCCAAAACTTTGTGTCAAGCCCTTGGAGGTAAGCCGACATGCGCACCTTCCAATAGGCAAAGTTGGTTCCATCGAAGTAGGGAGGTTTACCAGCACCTCGCTCCATGTCGCCTTCGCGGATCAAGAACCGTGTGAGGTGGATTGATCCTTAACCGGCTCTGATACCAATTGAAGGACGAAGAACGGCGACCAGAGGGGGGGCGGGTGAATGGGAGCCAAATAAAAAATCTTTCGGAAGATCTTGACCCTTGTCCCAAGCACAACCCAAAGCAAGAACTAGGCTCACGACCCACAAGAGGGTGGATGTTCTAGGAGATGTCCTAGGAACATAGCGGAGCTAGCCACGAACCCGGAGAAACAAACCGTGAAAAGAACGGACGAAAAACAGCACCAACAGAGGCTCCGGACCAGTTGAGGACAGAGCCACCGGACTATGGCAAGTAGTCCGGAGCTATGGTCCGACGCTTGGCCAAGCCGAGACAGAGAAGTGTAGTGAGCTACGTACCTCCGGACCAGGTCGTCAGACTACAGCGTTGGACTAAGCCGAGTGGTCCGACGCTTGGAAGACTTCCTCAGCAGAGCCACCGGACCACTCGTCAAAGGTCCGATGCTTAAAAACCGAGAGCTCCAGAGGGTGGTCCGACGCTCCTTGCTGCTTGACACGGAAGAGGTAAAGACCATCGGACCACTCGCTATGGTCCGAAGCTTAGAGGGAAGGTGGTCCGACGCTCATAGGAGAAAACTTTCCTCGCGAAAATGAACTTCTCTCCACCAAATCTTCTCAAAACTCAACCAAATGATCACCAACTGCAACCAAACTTTGTAGGTATGATCCTAGTACAGTTGGGGAGCTATCTCGAAGAAATCATCGCTCAATTTGGACAGGATAAAGGAGAACACTCGGATTTGGGGGAGATCAGAGAAAAACGAAGAATGCCAAAAAGAACTCGCCCGATCTACGCAATCGTGAGGTTTGAGGAGAATTCCTTCAGTGCAAAGAAGCTCCTCACGAATACCAACAACTTGGTTCAAGTGGATTTGCAAGAGCTACTCCTACAAAGAGAATCATCTCGGGAAAAGAGGGAGCAAGAAGCAAAACATGAAGAACACAAGCAAAACGGGGACACGGTCACAAAGGCGAAGCCACCATGGCTTACGGAGGTTACGACCTCCGATTCCTCGCAACAATCACAAGTTCTTACACCGATGATGCGGTGGATCTCAATCAAGAAGAAGCTAGGGAAGGGAAAACCTAGGAATAGGTGGGAGAGAGAGTAATGCAAGAGATAAGGATGAGGATACCCCTTCATCCTTTATTTAACGGGGCTTTGGCTATTTCCCAAAGACCCCCCTAGATACATGAGTGAACTACCTAGCCTAAGCATTGCAGTCCAAGCTCCGGAAAATATCTTCCTCAATTTGAATGGACGGCCCCACTTCCTGCCGGGAGTTGCCGTCGCCTCGACGCAACCTCCAGGATTCCGCCACGTGCCATCCCCGCCTCCTCGGAAGCTCCGCCTAGGTTTTGAGGCCCAAACCCAGGAAACCCGCCACCGGTAGCTTTGGGCTCAACTACCGAACCCCGAGTTTTGCGACCCAAACTCGGAAACCGACGCGGATGGTTTTGAGGCCCAAACCACCAAACCACTCGACTCGGTCGGACTCCGAGTCCCCTAAGCCTCCGCTCAACTCGTGCGTCCACCATCTTGGCTTGGTCGACTCAGTCTACCTCCATGTCTTCTTGCACTCGTCGGTGCCATGTACCAGCCACCACAGCTAGTCCGTCGGCGCCCATGGTCCCTCAGTCTGAGCCCCGCTTCCGCCCTTCACCGCTCTCAGTCCATCGGCACGGCAAGCCTCTACTCGACCTTCTCCACGCCATTGACCACTGTCACTAGGCATAGCACCTGCACACCACAAGCCGATAGACAAGCACACATTTCTGCTTTCGCAGAGGTTAGGGTAAGCCACTCAAACTGAAACACTCACGTGTTGGACGATCACTCATCATCAAAGCTGAACATACATGGGTACTTATCCACCATGTGTTCGCACCTTTGCCCTGGTTGAAAGACTTGAAGCCATCCGTGTCCTTTTGGCGTATGCTTCACATCACAAAATGAAACTCTTTCAAATGGTGTAACACCCCTGGTGTTTAAGGACTTAATTAAAACTTGATCATGCCATCATATGCTTTTAGCATCTTTCACTTAATTGATAACCTTGTTATGCATTGAACTAAAATGAGTTTATTTGGTTGTGTTTGATCAATTGTATGCATGCTGGTCATATTTTCAAATTCAAACTTTCAAATTCTAATCCAAACCCTAATTACCAAAGGGGGGTGGATTCAACCCTAAACATGATTTTCAAAATCTATAAAGAATTTGCATATGGTTGTTTAAGCAATGTGATAGATCTGTGTGTGAATTGCAATTGTTGTGTTTGCAGTTTTTCAAGTGTTGTTCAAGTTTTTAAAGTAATTAGAAAGGGGGAAATTCTTTTAAAAAGGGTTTCAAATTTCCAAAAATGCATTTTCATTTCTAGGCTGAATTTGAAAAAGTGCATATTGCCAAAAGTGTAGATCATGAAATTTTGAGAAACTTTGGTGTTCTAAGTTTTTTCATGAAAACCCTTGGAAGCTTGAGCAAATTGCAAATTAGTACCAAGGGCAGTTCAGTGTCTTCATCGAACACCTACATGTCGTTCGAGCTCACCAGCGCCGACACCTGGCCGGCCACCTGCCGACGTCGCAGCATGCCTAATGTCGTCGACGAGCATCCCATCGTGTGTGTGGCATCGTCGCACACACTCCACACTCTTCAAAATGGGACGCCGTCCACCCCTTGACCTCTTTCCACGCTCACGCCGCCATCTGCTCTGTCCACCGAACGTGCCCTTCGCATCGCCGAGCTTGCGCGAGCTTTTCCAGTCACTGCAATGGCTTTCGCCTTGGTCTAGTACACCTCCCGCACTAGTCGGTTGAAGCCGCAAACGCGTGAATCGCCTGGCGCAACGTCTTCTTCTTCGGCTCTGGTTCATAGTCTCACCGGCTACATAAGAGCCACATTGTTCTCCTGGTTCTTGTTTCATCTTCCTTGTTCTTCACTGATTCCGATGCTATCCTCCGTTTTGCAAATGGTGGACCGTAGCTCCGGGAACGTCGACGTTGCCGCTCGGTTCATCTTCTCCGTCGGCACAGTCTTCATCGCCAGCTCCCTTTGCTTCATCTCCGGCCACGATAGCTAGTGTTCCATGACCAGGGTGAGCACCTCGAACTATCCGCGCTTAGTTTTCCTTGAATTGAGCCAGCGTGCTCTGTCCACGAGCGCCGCCGTGGTTCATGGCCGTCGCGACGGTGCGCTCGTCGGTCGGTTGCCATAGTTGATCGTTTTCGAGTCGGAGTCTTGCGCTAGCTTCGCCTAGCCGTCCTGAGTCTGTTCGTGGTGTTGGTTTTGCGAGCGCATGTGTATTTTGGCCGGCACACGTCTCGCAGGTCTCCGCCGTCCGCCAAGGCCGTCGGCGAGGTCGTTCTGTTGGACTTTTGCTTCTTTCTTGTTGCGGTCCGCGTTGTTTGGGAGACGCTAAGCATGCTGGGGTTGTTGGTTGAGCCGATTTTGGCTCGTGTTCGCCGGCGCATGTGCGACCGCACGCGGGGTGCTGCCATTGCCGTCGGTAAGGTCAATGCTGGAGGTTTTAGCCTCGTTTCTGTTGTGCGTTGTGCTCGTGTTTGCTTCCTGAGTCGTTTGCGATGCTTGGTTGCTCCGGCGCACGTCTATACTCACCGGTGTACGCGCGGCCGAGCTCGGGTCGTCGCCGTCTTCGCCGGTGAGGGTGTTCGGAGGGATGGATTTGGTCGGGGTTGCATCTCGTCAGGAGTCCAGCGCAAGCGTTGGTTCACCATTTGGTTCTCCGCCAGCGACGCACCGCCATGTTCTTTGGCCTCCGTCACCGCGGCTCTGCCTCTGTGCCGCTAACGAGAGGGACCCAGCCGTCAGTGAGTTAAGCAAAGGGTTTTTCCGGGCGAGACCCAGCCGTCAGTGAGTTAAGCAAAGGGTTTTTCCCTTTTTCCAATCTTGCACGGTAATGCTTTTTGTTATTTTCATATGTTTATTTCTGTGCATATTTAAATTCTGTAAAAATTTGTGTATGATCTCAGTGATGTGTAGTATTTAAGAAAAATATAACATGTCCATGTTCAGTAAATTTTTAATCCTGTAAAAATTCTCAAAGAAATTAAGAAATGGCTTTTCCAGGATTTTTCATGCTCTGTGTAAGGCTCCAAAATTTCTGGGAATTTTTGTGTAACCTTTATATACTTATACCTTACTGTACAAAAAGTTTGGGAATTTTTTGATGAACTGTCGAACATGGCTATTTGTATAATTAATTATAAAATGACTTTAGGTTTTGATTGGTTTTGAATTGTTTGGTGTTAATGGTCAATTGTCGAGTGACAACCACAGTATGGACATGGTTGATGTATTACTGTTTGCTCAGTTCTTTTGGATATAATTATTAAACTGGATAATCTTTTATTTCATAGTTTAATTAACTTTCTTTATGCTTTAGTTTAACTTTTCTTTCATGAAGGAAAGTGTACTCAAGATGTTTAATCTGTTTTGTTCATCTTTTAAGTGTTGTTTGTGTGTTGCAAATCATCATGTCTATCATTTCAAGCATCATCTAAGCATATCATTATATCGTGTAGATTGTTCATTGGTTGGGTTGGATAATCCCTCTTGTGAAGGGGATTTCTCTCTTATTGAATCTGAACCCGAGTTTGTGTATCCCTCCAACCAAGGCAAGCCCCGGTGCATTCAAACCCTACCTTGTATTTAAAATGTTTTATTTAAATACACTTATGGTAATTATTGTATTGTTCTTACTTTATTAAATTCTCACTTGATGCATAGCCTTATCCTTGGTTACTTGTACCTTCTACCTTGACACTTTTTAAAGATGAAAACTTTTGTCTAAGATGCTTAGTATGCTTAGAGTTTTCTAGTAGGTGATTTCCTGTCACTTACACATAGCATATTGTTTCGGCAAATGGTTATGATCCTTTGAGAGAGGTGTGTTGTTGGAAGTAATAATTCGTGACTGGGCGGACACGGTGTTGGAGAGCCATCAGCGGTGTCTGGTGAGCGGGGTCTTTCCGCCTGTGTCATTAGGGCCTTGCCGTTGTCGCATGACTAGGGTTGTGACTTTGGAGTCCTTATCATAACCTTTTGGGAAGCTGGACTCTGGCTAATCCAGTCTAAAGGACGGTTAACCCGCACTGGGAGTGGAGAGATGGCGAGAGTAGTGTGTACCCTCCAAGTTAGCGAACTGGATGGAGGTGTACTGTGCTCTCGGGTGGCGGGCCCCATTCTCGGATGGAGGATCAAGGGAAAAGTAGTCATATGCATGCTTTAAGCGGCTGTATATGTCGTGTGATAGGGAAGCCCTAGCTGGGATAAACCGGTTCGAATCGTCGTGTTCCTCGGATACGGAAACATAACCCTGTTTCCTTCATCGTAGTTAATGAAACTTAAATTGGATAGTTGTTGGTTCCTTTCATGGATGGTTTATTACCATGTATCAATCATAAATCCAGATTGTTACTTGAGTAATCTTTTGAACGAATTAAATGAATTTCAATTCTTTTTATAAATGCTCATTTATGCAAAATACTTGATTCTTGCAAACCACACCTTGAATCCTATGACTTGCATACCTTTTTTCCACCAAATATTTCTTTTGTCGGATAAGTATTGTTGAGTACCCCGTACTCAGGGTTTGTTAACCCCTGTTGCAGATGAGGGTCCCAATCCGGTCTGTGTGGCTTCGTGCTGCATGACCATTGTTTCAGTTGAGGATGATGAGGAGTAGTCTGTCTTTGCTTGACTCTTGGGCAAGAGTACCTCGGTTGTTTGTTTATACTCTATCAGCAGCTTGATACTAGGTTATCGTATGACACTTAAGTTATGTTTCAAAACTTATGGTTTGTAATATGACTCTAAATTTCTGCTACTTTGATGTAATAAAGTTCTCGTATTACTTCTGCAATGTTTGAAATGAGATCCTATTTGGAAAGAGGTGAATGACCCGTTGTAAAGTGGTGACACCGGACGGACTAATTAAG
Source organism: Microstegium vimineum (assembly GCA_022036555.1). Taxonomy (NCBI): domain Eukaryota; kingdom Viridiplantae; phylum Streptophyta; class Magnoliopsida; order Poales; family Poaceae; genus Microstegium; species Microstegium vimineum. Next base: position 11,905,762 of record CM039129.1, on the reverse strand, counting down.
GATTGGATCATTTGTTTGGGATTACGTCGGATGGACTATTGTTCCTGACAAGTGGACCCTTTCTTAAAAGGTTCTGTCACAAATGGATGTGAAGAGCGCCTTCTTAAATGGTTTCATCAATGAACTTGTCTATGTCACACAACCTCCGAAGTTTGAAGACCCAAACTTGCCTAATCATGTGTATAGGTTGTCCAAGGCACTCTACGGATTGAAGCAAGCTCCAAGAGTTTGGTATGGGAGGCTAAGGGACTTCCTACTCAAGAAGGCCATCAAGATCGGGATCGTCGACACAACACTATTCACCAAGAAGCTTAATGGAGAGATCTTTGTTTGCCAATTTTTAGTCGATGACATTATATTTGGGTCAACAAACCAAGATCATTGCAAGGAGTTTGGTGACTTGATGTCCAAGGAATTCGAGATGTCAATGATTGGCGAGCTAACCTTCTTCCTTGGCTTTCAAGTGAAGCAAATGAGAGAAGGAACCTTCATCTCTCAAGATAAGTACACTCATGATCTACTCAAGAAGTTCAAGATGTAGGATTGCAAGCCAATCAAGACCCCCATGCCTACTAATGGACATCTCGACCGTGATGAGGGAGGTAAACCAATTGATCAAACTCTCTACCGTTCGATGATTGGCAGTTTACTTTACCTCACCACATCTAGGTCGGATATCATGTTTAGTGTGTGTATGTGTGCTAGGTTTTAAGCAAGCCCTGAGGAGTCGCATCTATGTGCGGTTAAAAGAATCCTTAGGTACATAAGGCACACCCCTAGCATTGGTCTTTGGTATCCCAAAGGAGCACCCTTCCAACTAGTTGGCTATTCCGATTCGGATTATGTCAGGTGTAAGGTTGATAGGAAGAGTACCTCCGGCGGGTGCCACATGCTAGGAAGATCACTTGTTTCTTAGTCCTCTAAGAAGCAAAATAGTGTGGCATTGTCAACCGCCGAGGCGGAATACATTGCCATGGGAGCAAGTTGTGCACAAATCTTATACATGACCCAAACACTCTCACACCAAGCACATAGATATTCACCATCACTTTCTTAGAGATCATGTGGCTAGGAAAGACATTACACTAGTTGGAGTTAAGAGCGAAGAGCAATTGGCGGATATCTTCACTAAACCAGTCAATGAAACAAACTTTTGTAGGTTGAGAAGCGAGTTGAATGTGCTTGATCACTCAAACTTCACTAAAAATGAGATTGTGTGAACCATGCATTCATTTGTAAAATAACATGTTTAATCTATAGTAATGCACATAGGCTTGGCTAACGCGGTCGGGATAACCGCCCTCAAAGCATGTGAAGAAGCCTTACCGCGGTTTAAACTTGCAAGCAACCTAGATTCAAATTATGTAATGCATTGTATTTGCATGAGTGTTGCTTCTTGCTTTCTTTTCTGTTAAGTTTGATCATCCTCTAGGTTCGTCACTTAGGGGGAGCATTCAGAGTTCTAGTTGTCACTAATACCCCTCTTGTGCCCCTATGGTGATCCTTGAAGCTTTCTCAAACTATTTTCATATGAAAACAAACTCTAGCCTATGGCAAACTACTTGTAAAATTGAGGGTTTGAGAGATGGTTCTTATGCTAAGTCCAACAAGTGTTTCTCTCTGCTTCTTTTGTGTTGGTACTTGGCTAGGAGAAAGATTGGAGAGAAAAATAGGAAAATTCAACACAATTCAAGCTCCGGACTACCCTCCGGACCACTCTACATGGTCCGACACATAGTAGTCCGAAGCCCTGTCCCTCCCTGCGTGAATTCTTCCAACACAGCAAAATCCGTCGAACAACCAATCCGACGCTCCTCCGGACTATTTTTCAATGGTCCGGTGCTCCAGTTAGCGCAACACAGTTCGGTCAACAAACCTCTCGACTACTTCCATTAGTCCGATGGTCCATCCGGACCGCTGGTCCGAAGCCCGGATGCATACTGTGTGGTTTCAATCTTCTTCCGTCTCTGTCGGACCTCTCCGTCGGACTCCCCTCCAAACTATGTAGAGTAGTTCGACGACGCTCGAAAATTCTGTGTAATATCCCCGCGGGCAAATCTATTTCTGAGTTACCATTTTGACCGCATCGTACATCGCGCCGCCGCCTGAGCCACCACTCCGTCGTCGTCCACCCTCACCCACGCTCTAGCTCACTCTCGCTGCCTCCCCTCCGCCGAGCCCCTGCTCTACTCTCGCCGCCGAGCAGCAGCGCCGCCAGCGCTCACCGTCGCCGCCATTCGCGCCGCCGTAAGCTCTGAGCCGCCGAGGTTCCCTTCCCCGATGCCAAAGCTCCACCCCTGCACTACCTCCACCTTGCCAAACAATTTCACCCAGCTAGGGTTTCCCCCATACCACATTGCCTGCCAGCAGCGAGATCCCCCCCTTAGGGTTTGTCAAACCCTAGGTGGGTTTTCGGCGTGTTCGTCCATTGCCGAATTTGATTCGCCGTCATCAACTTCGTCCTCTAGGGTATGGTTTCAATCTATGACTTCGCATTTTGTTGAGTTATAGATAGAGTCATGTCTTAACTCTAATCCTTGCAAATCCTTAAATCAACACAAATCCACTTCACTTATACTCCCTCCATCCCAAATTATAAGTCATTCCAAGAATCTTGGAGAGTCAAAGCATCTCAAGTTTTACCAAGAATTATAGACAAAACTATAAAGATTTATAACATCAAATAGGTATACTATGAAAATATAATTGATAACGAATCTAATGATACTTATTTGACATCATAAATATTATTATATTGTTATATAAGTTTGGTCAAACTTGAGAAACTTTGACTCTCCAAGATTCTTGGAATGACTTACAATTTGGGATGGAGGGAGTACTTGTCTATTGTGATCCACAGTTGGTAATCACCCTTGTGGTGTGTGGTTTGGAGATTGAGTTGCTTTGATTAGATACGCTCGCTTACCTGAGGTACCATGGAAGTTATTCAGTCTATTCTTATCTAGATGCTTGCTTCCATACAGATTCTTATCTATAGATTTTATATATGCTTATATATATCCTATCTATTCCTTCTGGCAGTAGTCAGTGACAGTTAAAACTCGGGGCAAAGCTCGCGAGTATGGATTGAGGCAAAGCCTCAAGAGGATCAGTCCAGTGTCTTGGCAAGACCCTTTATCAGCGATGATTGTTCAGTGATTCAGAGCTTTGCAGTTGAGTTTCTTGTCAGTTGGTAGTTGGCTTCTGTCAGTGGTTTTCTGGCAGTGGTTCTTGTCAGTGTGGTCAGTGACTCTCATTGTTGATCAGCTATGGGTCGTGGTGCACGTGTCAGTGGTTCTGGTGATGATACACCTCCCCTCCGTGTCCTTCCAAGGCAAAAGGGAAGGCAAGCTTGTTGAGAAGCCGAAGAAGAAGACGCGCAAGTTGACAGAGGCAGAGAAGGCTGAGGCAGTTGCAGATGCTGCGGACCGCGCAGAGCGAGGTGGTCGCCGATGTTCAGTCTTGGCACCCCTCCGCAGGTTCTACCTACGCCTCCAGCTCAGTTAGAGACAGAGGCAGTTCCGGCAGGGCAGTCAGAGCCTGCCGATGAGGCTCTTGCAGTGTCGTTGGCACCACTTCCCTAGGGGCGTGTCACTCGCTCTCAGGTTGCATAGACTACTCCGACACGTGGTGATAGTGCACCCCAGGCCACCCTGGTAGATGTTTCTTCACCTCCAGTTCACCTCGACCTGAGGGATCTTACTTCCAAGCAGGTCAAGAAGCTTCGATTCGTAGAGCTTGAGAAGTGGTGTCCGGATCAGCGTGACCCCAGAGCTTCCCCAGGATGGCATACCCCTCTCATGGAGGATTTCTACAGGGCAACACAACTTACCAACATTCAGATTCAACCTCACAGGGTATGTTCCTTGGAGAACATTGTTGCTCTTGCCGGTGAGGAGATCCGCCCCTACCTCACGTACCTTCCGGGACTCGCCGACCTCCTTGGTCGTTCTGGGAACTACATTGAGCATTGGGTGTGGGAGTTTTATGAGACAGTGTGGATTGAGCCATCTCATAGCTACCTCCAGTACACCTTCAGAGGCGAGCGTCACAGACTTTACTTGACACAGCTCAGAGAGGTACTCCACCTGACTACTTGCATGATATATGCTATCGTGGTGTTTCCCTACCTCATCGTGCTCGTGGTGGCCATACTCCGTCAGTTGAGTTAGTGGGACCGCTCTTCAGGCCACCCTTCTCGGAAGGTTCACATCCTACTCTGGCCGAGCTAGGCCCCGTAGTTCATTGGTTGAACGACGTTCTATGGCGCACCTTGTTGCCCCGCACCGGCTACAAGGAAGGATAGATGAACATGCAGCAGTACCTACTTCAGGCACTTGTGAGTCAGACACCATTCGACATTGCAGACTTCATAGTGTCAGAGATAGAGGATGTCGTGGCAGATGGACTTCGAGCACGCCGTCAGATGTTGTATGCTCATTGGATCTGTTCTATCATTGCTTTGAGGCTTGAAGGATCCAACCCTGGAGTTCATTCTTTGATCGATCAGACCCCGACAGCATTCCCAGACTACAAGATCCTATCTTCCATGGACAATCGATTTGGTAGCTATGTGCTTCGACAGGTGAGACTCAGGACCGCACCTGCTGACATGGATGATGTTAATGCCCAGGATGATGCTATTAGAGGCATTGAGAAGCAGGAGCTCCAGGACTTGGACACTCAGGAGGCTGAGGGTACAGCTGATGACACTTCCTCTAATAGCTCAGACGTAGCCTTCCATCCTGTACCAACTATGCCCCCACGGGCTCACGACACTGAGGCTGGTGGCTCTAGTTCTGCCTCTGAGATCATGATGCTGAAGATACTTGACCGCATTCAGGAGTAGTAGGGTTCACTTGTTTCTGCAGTCACTCAGGTTTAGCAGAGACAGGATGAGATGCAGAGGCAAACTCAGGAGCGTCACGAGGAACTGTAGTTACAGGTCCAGCAGCGTCACTTTGGGATGCAGCAGCTGCTGCTTGCCATGCAGCTTGAGTCTTAGCGCCTTCAGTTACAGTCTCAGCAGATACAGGCGCAGAACATGGCTTTTATGGCGCATATGATGAAGTGGACTGGTGCACCACCGCTTGAGTTTCCTGCAGCGCCACAAATCCAGATGATGAGTCAGACTCAGCCATCTCAGTCAGTTGTCCCTTTAGCGGCCTAGTTTCTAGCTCTTGGCCCCGTTGTGGGATCTCAGCAGACAGCAGGACCTTCAGCGGTCCCGTCAGTGTCAGTCGGCCAGTCTGTCACTCCCACCCCCACCGTACAGTCCAGTAGACTTCAGGGTGCAGGACTGACCACCCCGTTCCAGTCACCAGCTACACAGGTCACCCAGTGGTTGGATACACTTGGCCCGTCACGAAAGTTCACTCCCCTCACTACCGGCTTCACGCCGATGACCGCTACCTTGGGTTTTACTGCTCATGACCTCTCAGCGTCGTTCAACGACATTACAGGCTAGCCGTCTCCCACTGGAGAGCAGATAGCAGCCGAGCTTCAGACTGAGTTAGTCACTCCGATAGCGGATCAGCACCGCTGCTCAGTTGCTTCGTCTGAGGCCACACACGAGAGCTGGGTTCCAGCAGTGTCTACTCCACCCGGTGGTATTCTGACAGATGCCACCGTCGTTAACTCCACGACTATTCAGCCTGAGGAGCCACCAGTCCTTGAGACTCCAGTTGAGTCAGTGCCTGAGGCACAACCGGATTCTGCAGCTGCCGATGCACCAACAGAGGATCCTACTCCTACTCCCGCCCTAGCTACAGCTTTAGACTCTTAAGAGGCAGAGTTAGCTGGCACGTCAGCTTGTGTCCCCAGACCGCTCCGCTTCTAGCTCCAGACACTCAGGGGGAGGATTAAGATGACGAGGCTTACTTGTCAGAGTTTCGAGTGCTTGATCGTTCCATGGCTGCTTCCACTCCGCCTCCAGACGCTTAGACTTTGGTTCTTAGACGCCAAAGGGGGAGAGGGAGAGTCGAGTATGGGCTAGCTTTAGGGGGAGCTAGTAGAATTTGTTCTTTTGATGTGTATTATACTCTTTCATGCATCACGTTTACCGTCTTTCATGCATTTTATTATATGTGTGTGATGTTTGAGACTCTTGATGGTTGTGTGACATGTGTGTGAACCTTTATATATATATATCATGTCACTTGGTTATGCTATATTGCTTCCGCACTAATCTCTGATCTTTTGGCTATAGAATATCCTTTGAAATCAAGTACTATTCTCAATTCATATCCTTTGTGCTTGTCATGGCTTGAATGGTTTAGGCATGTATATGTCTTTCTTATCACTAACCCATGCATATCTCATGTCAAGTCATATTTTTTTCTCTTATCAAAACTCACTCATATTCCATACTTGAGCTTGTATTGTCGTCAATCACCTAAAAGGGGGAGATTGAAGAATCATGGTCCCTTGTGTTTAGGCCATTAACGACAATGCTAGGTCATTATGACTAACGTGTGTTTTGCAGAGGCAAAGTCATTTGAGTTAAGTCATTAGTGATGCTAGATGAATGGGTTTAATGGATATTCATGCCCCCAAGATGGAAATCGTTTCGGTTTCAAAGGATGGACATACAAGTTGAAAGACTAGGCTAGTTCCTATTGCCATGAGGTTGAGAAGGGCACTAAGTATAGACTAGGGCTTTGTTTTTCCTTTGACCGTACTATTAAGGGGGGTATGAGGTTAGTAGCTTGACCTAGGAGAGTTTGGGAATGTTGGTGTATGCACATTTGTCACAACCTGTCCTAGAGACCTTAAAAATAGCCCTTGAGATGGTAGGAGCAAAACCCCTTCAAGAGACTTAGTGAAAAGAGGTGAAGAAGGTGGAGAAAGAAGCTCCGAACCAGTTCAGCCTAGGAGGCGTCGGACCATTAGAGGTGGTCCGGCGGTCCTGCCTTAGGCAAAAGCTCTGAGGAGAGAGCTCCGGACAACCTGTCCAGAGGGCTCCGGATCAATCTTGATTTGTCTGGTGGCCCATGTCAGAGGAAGTGAGCCAGAGAGAAGGCTCTGGACTAGTCCGACGGTGTGACCGAAGGCTAGTCCGATGCTTCGCGGCTGAGTTGAGTTTCAACTCAGTGCGCACCCTGGCTTCGGACCAGAGCTCCGGACCAGGGCTCCAGACCAATGCAAGTGGTCCGGAGTTATGAGGACATCATTGATGTCCTCATCACGGAGGTCTCTGAATCAGTTTGAATTTCTACTAAGTGCGCACCCTGGCTTCGGACCAGAGCTCCGGACCAGGGATTCGGATCATTGAAAGTAGTCCGGAGGTGTCTGGCACAGTGACAGTTTGAACTGAGGAAAGGCTCTGGACTTGGTGTATTGGTTCAATGGAATAGTCTCCGGACTAGTCCGACGCCTATGCAGAATAGAGAAAAAGCAAGAAACGTCTAGTTTTGGAGGTGGGGACTATTTATAGTTGCCCATTTCGTCCAAGTGAGCTCTCTTGGCCATTGTTACACCTGGAGGAACCTAGAGAGAGTTCTTTGAGAGCCAAGTACCTAGTGAGGAAGAGATTTGAGAATCCTAAGGTTGTTCTTCCTCCCTAGAGTGATTAGGAGTGACAAGTGTGCATCCATCCACCTTCCTAGCCTTGAGTTGGTCAAGTGAAGGTCTTGTAATTGTTACTCTTGGTGTTCGACGGCACCTAGATGGTTTGGTGGTGATCGAAGGAAGGTGATCGCCGGAAGATTGTTGGTGGCCCTTCTCCAAGCTTTTTTGATCGGTTGTGGGCGATTCACCAAGCCGGAGTGGTGAAGAATCAGCCCGTAGAGAGCACTCATCCCTTGTGTGGGATTGAGGGGGAACGATACCTTACGAGGTGCTGCAACGAGGACTCGGGGGGGGGGGGAGTGTCGACTCCTCGATACCTCGGGAAAACATCGTCGTGTATAGATTCTCTATCCTGAGCTCTTTACTTTACCACCTTTGCTTTCAGTTGTGTTCTTAGCTTTCCACTAGAATTGTTTAGGTTGTTTTTCAATTCCATGAACTGCTTTCTAGTTAGGACACACCTTGTGGTAGGCACTAGGGGTTGATTGGCATTGTTAGATTTTAATATTGCTTTAGAAATTTAAAAGAAGCCCAATTCACCCCACTCTTGGGCATCTTGATCCTTTCAGTTGTGTTCTTTGTACTATTATGCTATGAAATAAAGTATTGTCTTTTGATATTATCAATATTTATAGCTATTCGTGTGATTTGATTTATTGGGCTCACATATGATGTATTTTGTTTTGTCCTTAACACTGGGTACTACATACTTTAGTATGGAAAATTAAAGTCTAGTCATTCGGGGCTAAGAAAAGCATGGTTCTTGACTACTTGTAGCTATATGTATGATTCGACTTATTGAGATTATTTGGTTTTGTCCTTAAAATCAGATACTACAATCTAGACTACAGTACGGAAAATAAAAGGCATGTCATTCCAGGCTAAGAAAAGCATGGTTATTGACTCCAAATTCTTGCACGCCTTTATTATGCAGTCCTTGTTGTCATTCGAGCAGTGCAATAGTGCCTACGACCAAAGCTAGCAAGTCCCTCTCAAGAGTACTTTTAAGAAAGCTTTCGGGTTTCCTTTATCAAACACTAGATCATTTCTTGTGATTCAAATTTCTCGATATAGTTCCAAACATGTTTACTCTTACGAAATCACTGGATAGACCAAACGTGTTTTCATTTGGCTCCTGATAGGGCGACCCAAACATGTCTCTGGTTAACACAAACTTGATGCACCCTGTGTGAATCTTCTTGCACATTCCAGTAACTTCTTTTATAACCTTTGATAAATACTTCAAAATTGTACTTGGCCAAATTTGAGTGCTAACGACTCCTTCTAGTGTTGTATGTTTCCTGCACAAGATTAGATAAATTTGGATATTGAAATTTCATAGCTTCACGACAACTATTTCTCCTCCCAGAATCTGATTGTGTTAGAATATTAAGTTGGAACTTTCCCAGACTAAGGAATTAGCCCTTTACTCTCATCTCATGAAACCCAACCAAAAGTGTAAAACACCAGCATTTGCTCAAAATTTTGGTTCTAAGGTATTGGTTTCTGAAAAAGTTCTGACACATTCCATCTTCATTACAAAGCTTGAAAATACATTTACTCAATAAGCATTAGATTTGTATATCCAAATTTTGTATAGTGACGCCTCCATTTCCTTTGATTCAGATAAAATGGACCACTTAGCTAGCCTAAATTTTCTACTAATTGTTTTGCCAGAAAAATCTGGGATCTGTAAATTCATTTTTTTAAGAACTTTTAGAATTTCAAAGAAACACAACATCAACATGCTAACGCCCCGAATTAATCAACACGTCTACCACCATAAATTTTTAGCCCTCCAACCACACAATTTCCTTTCAAAATCCTTAATTCTTTTCCAACCATAATTGTCAAATTTTAAAAATCATGGGAACCCCCAAATAACATAAGCAACATGAACAGATTTTACAACCAAAGAGTTGCGAGTATTGTTCCTCACGCTCCTTTTTTTCTCCAAACCAAAGAACTCATTTTTGTGAAAGCTAATTTTAAGACCTAATAATTGTTTTTTTCCTATTCAATATCGCCGTCCACAAAAATAAGGATCCCATCTGCATGTTGTAGAATGCTCAAACCATCTTCAATCTAATGCAGGATTTTCCCCTTCTTTAACTAACCTTCCTCCTTGCCTCTAGACAAGATGATAGCCAAAATGTCCACCACAATATTGAATAAGATTGGTGGAAGAGAATCACTCTACCTAAGACCTTTTGTAGTTTGGAAGTAAGACCCTATTTGGCCATTCAATTTAATATTGTCTCCTTTGACAAATGCCTCCACCAGAAGACACCACGAAGGATCAAACCCCCTTAGTATTAATAATAGTTGTAAAAATCCTAATCAACCTGTTGACACAAAAAGTGATGTACTGTATCTCACACACAACAAGCCGGAAAGCGTGGCTTCAATCGGGTGCTCGGGTGTTTCGAGAACCGAAAGCGTGTCAGTCAGTTTGATCTGAAACTATCAAGGGATGAAAATCATTAGATATAAACTGGAACGTGCCGGATGAGACTAGACAGTTCCATATGTACGGCCCTGAAGCCACTTACGATGACATACAGCTATAAAAGCTATCTGCCAACAGGATATATAGATCATTCGGCTAAAGCAAAGAGCACGTGGCACTTTGATTGTCGAATATGCATGCATGGGAAAAGTACATATGAATGAATCCAATGTCTAAAAGTTAAAGCATGACCAAACTCGGCAATCCGGCTGATTTGAGATCCATGATGAAGGAAACATGTAAGAAAAACACGATCAAACTAATCTAAGCTTGCATCTGCCGCACGATACTTAGCTTTATCAAAACTTGAACGTGAAATAGCATGCATGAACCCGCAACACGTGACAACCTAGATTGAACCAATTCGGCTATTATAAAACGTAAGATCTAACCATTGAAACAACATTACTAAAACATGAACAGATCTATAACGAAGAGAAAAGCCGAACCTCATCAATCTAGATTGGGCAAAAGAGTGTTTGTAAATATGTAAAATATTTAAGGTAAATCGACACATGGTAACTTGATGAATCTAATAGATTTTGCCAAATCTAGTAGAGACGGTAACTATCTTGCTTCTGCTAAGCATAACAAGTAAACATCTGCCGCACGACACCTACTCATAAACAAAACACAAGCAAAGACCTCTTGATTGTTAAGCAAGGATCCACCGCACGATCATTGGAAACAAAAAAGACTACATGCATCAACATATAAATCCACCGCATGATACTAGACATGATAGCAAGGTTGCCAAGACTTACGGAGGTCGAAGTTGGCACGGGGCCGGTTGTATTGATTTGGTTGTGAACGTTTTTACAATGGCCAAGGGTTTATATTTATACCCTGGTCATGACATGAGTCCTAAAAGGATACGATTACAAGATATTAAAGGAAGAAATACAATATCCCGACTTTATTCTCCTTCGGAGTCTTTATTGCCTTAATCGTCACGGCTATCGTTGTCGATCGGTTTTTTACTTGTCGTTTTCTTCGCTTCAACGAAAAACCGCCTCTCTTCGAAGTAGCCGACCGCATGATCAATTGCCGAATCTCTGGAAATTAGCCGACCGCATAGATTTTACCGAATACCCTTGAACACCTGTTCTTGGCAGCCTTTCTTCACACTGGCCCACCTATCATTCTAAGTATGCCAAAATCCAGTGTTAACACATGCCCCCTCAATTTTTGGATAAAAGTTGTTTATTCTGAAATTGACTGCAAGCTTCCTTTTCCCCTAGGTCTATACTGTTCAACACCGCAGCCGCCATTCAAGAAATCCACACCTCAGCACACTTTCAAACCCACTTTGAATCTTCAATGGCGACTCAGGATGAGATTCCAGAGGTAAAATTTCAATTCATTTCTTCCTGTATTCGGCAATCTCCGATTGGTTTTCTTGCTCTTCTCTTTAACTCATTCGCTTTCTCGATTCCATTATCTCTCGAAGGAATACAAGAACGAGATTTTGATTCCTTATGCTGCCAATCCTGATTCCTACCTCCTCGGTCCCATAGGAAATCCTGACCCAACTGATATTATTGAGAATGAAACCTTGAGGATTCCTTTCAAATCTGGGGTTAACCCGCCAAACCGATGGTCAAACACTTTCAAGACTTGGCCGCTTCCCCCAATAGCCGGATGGCGAAATTGGTACCGGAGGATGTTGAAAAAGAACAGCAGCAACTGGGACAGCCAAGATATCACCCATTGTTTAGAGCTATCCCAATCAGAAATGCCCAGAAATGAACTTCTCCTCATTGGAGTTTCTCATTTCTAGTCTGACGCCATCGACGCTTTCGTCTTCGACCATGGTATGATTACCCCAACTCTGGCTGCTGTGTTCATGGTGACTGGCTTAAATGTGTCCAAACCAGTATACCCATGCCAGTATAAGGGCAAAAGTAACCAGAGAGCTGTCAAATCCGGAGGTGGATGGGTTGGTTACATTCAAAATTACATGGAATCATCTGTTGTTGTCTCTGAAAAGGAAGGCAGAGCCTAAATGAACATGTGGCTATCCAGGTTCATCTTCTGCGGAAAATCCAACGAGCCGACTCTGAATCACATGATAATGGCTGAGGACTTAGCTGCAGGCACATTAATCCCTCTTGGTAAATACCTTTTAGGATATGTTTACCATATGATGCATCAGATCAATGTCCAAATGTACCATGGCAAGGAGATTTCCTGCGTGAGTGGCCCCTGGTGGTTTATTCAAATGTGGCTGCAACTTTATATGCATCAGATAGTGTATGTAACTCTTCATAATCTAAGCTTTCCTTCGGTTAACTATGCCGAAGGCAGCACAGCAAAGACCAAGAGTTGCCAAAGTTATGGAGAAGCAGCATCTTCTATCAGTATTGTCATGGACATTGGTCATCTTTTCAAGCTATTCTTCAAGGGTTTCAATAATGTCCTTTGGCTCCCTTACAGAGAGAATGATAATTTAACTTTCCCCTGCAAATTCAGTTATGAATCTGGTTGTTCTGACAAAGTGTCCATAGAAATTTTATCAAGCCCAATATGACCCTTGCATATGAAACTCTTTTATCAAGCCCTGCATTCTGCCAGCCGAATTCCATCATGGGAGAAAGGTGAATCCTACCTATGAATTCTACAACCCCAATATGACATCCAGGCAATTAGGATGTGGACAGTTTCCCCCAAGACCTTTCTTCTCATCAATCATAAGATACAGGGAACTGATCACCAATGAAATAGAAGCCAGAAAAGTCTTTGAGCATGGAAAAGATTTGCCAACATATGAACCGTCCCCATTTGGACTAGTGGATGCTGCCCACTCCCTTTTCTTTGCTTGGTGGCAAGAGTGGCACAACCACATCTGCAATATACCAGTGCACCCTCCATGCCAAGATTTGTACCCCAATTTGCTTCTGATAGTGAGGTAATCTCATTGCACTAGTCATTTCCTGTTTCTGAATTTATCTCCCATTCTAAAATCTGGCCATGTATAGGATTTCGAGCCCACTCCTCCTATCAAAGCAGTGGATTATTATAAAGCTGGGCCTAAACCTACATTGGGCTACAATGCCCCCACTTTGGTGATCTTCATGAAGACTCCTGCAGTTCTAGCCACTGCACCTTCAGGAGAAAAAGGCAAAAGGAAGACACTTGAGGACATTCATGTAACCAGAAAGGTAAGGTCCAAGAAAGTCCAAAGATCCCCTAAGGTATGAATCCTTATTCAGCAATAAAACTCAATCATCACCAATTTTGACTGCTTTCATATTAATCACCTCTTGTTGCAGCCACATGTTGACATTTCTGGGTCAAGCAACTTCCCAACAATAGCAGATATCCCTCTTCAAACTCCCACTAAGGATGCAGAGACCTTTAAAGCTACAGAGACCCATGAAGCCAAAAATACAGATGCCCACGAAACCTCCATACACATTGGTACTGTTCGGCTGATTACTTCTTTCTCTTTCATGAAGCATTTATCTTCTGTTCTCATACTCTATCACCTGTATTATTGGAAATAGATAAAATTCTAGAGGATCTAGCAGGAGAACATTCCTTTGGTCCAGCTCCAGGTTCACCATCCTTGGGCATCCAATCAAGCTCTCAACCAGACCAAGACACAATTTATCCCGAGGATCAACCAACACAGCAGGTAATATTTTATCCTACTTTCCTTTAACACATTTATTCGGTCAGCTAACACTCCCTTCTCTCTAAATACCACTGCTAAGCTGACTACCAGTTTCTCCTTCACCGTCGAAGATTTCATCAGTGAAAAAGGGGAAGAAGCTACCTCCCAGCAGGCTCTATCAGAGGAAAATCAAGCCCGGCTGCAGGATATAGCTCACCTGCTGAATAAGGACATCAACATTTTGGTCCAAGATTCAGATCAGATAAAGGATATCCCGAGCTCATCAATCAAGATCTTCCATCTACTCTCAAGGCCTCTTTCGAGTTTGCAGCCAAACTTGATGATTATTTTGCTATGGTGAAGAGAGCAAACAAAAATATAGCCTCTAGGACTGCTTTGCAGGATAGCAAGTAAAACAACCCTGATTTCCACGAAGGGAATTCCACAGATTCACAGTGTAATAAAACAGATTGCGTAAACAATCCATAATATTACCCAGATTTCAGTCGAATATCATTACCAAACTTCGAGTATAAGAGGGCAAATAGAAAGGTTTACATTAGTTATTACATGGCCACACTGGCGGAAATCACACTGGAATCAATCAAAGTAGCAACGCAAACGAAGCGCCGGGATCCTCTCCAAGCCTGAGGCTAAGCACGAGACACCTAATCCTCGAAGTCAACTCCATCTTAGTCGTAGTCAAGGTCCTCACCTGCCAAATAATTTTCAATACGATTTATACTGGCCACATCTCCCACCTAATGCATATTTGTGGTATTGGATGCATAACAAAATCTAACAGGGGATAGCAAAGAAGACCTATCTTTGCCTGCGGGCATCCTATGCAAGGTTCATTAATTAAGTAGTATAAGTCATTGTATAGTTGTCCAAATCCATATCCATCCATCCATTCCATTCCCATCCCATCACACACATCTCACCACACCTCACACTCATTCGACAGGCTCAACTCCCTCTCGAGCCTATCTCAGCGGCACACTACTCCTTCAGAGCACACTGCCAGATCATATATCAACCGGAGGGAGAAAAGAAGACACCACTCTCTATCGGCGAAATAGGTCCCAGAAACAGGACCACAACCGACAAATCGGCTATGTATCGATCGATCAAACCGTACGACACTCTGCAGTATGTTATACAATACCACGGGTTCTGCCATCATCGACATCTGGAGTCGTCTAGGCTAGACGCTGATCGCTTGCTAGACTAGGTCGATGCCACCCTACCACTCAGCCCTAAGCCAACTCCACGTACCGCACGGGGGCGCTGAGACTGTGAGGCCTGGTAACCGGGCCCCAGGGGTTACCAACTGTCTCGAGAGGGTGTGGGACACACTCCCGTACCTCTCTACACTAATTCGCTTACTTCCAAGTAGAAGTGGCACCGCCCTACCAAGTAGTCCGACCGTATTCCCCCCACAGAAAGCAAGTGGCATGTAAGGTTTCCATGATTCGAGAAGCCAGGAAGTCCCTAATTGGCCAAGCAAGACATCTTCGTCAATCCCCATGCCGTCACAGCATTCCACTATTCCGAGGTCACACTCGGAACCTCCTTTCCGGTCCAATACCCGCCACAGGTACACAACTAGGATTGCTCAGGTAGCTCTCCCGGCAAGACTCGCCCAAAGCTCGTCGTCATTCCCACTTGGCCGACACAACCCTCACCACACAGGCACCCAAGGCACACGCAGCACTCTCCCCTCTTTCTGGCACCACGTGCCTCATCATCATCATCTCATCAATATATGTGAGAGAGTAGTAGTAGTAGTAGTAGTAGTAGTAGCATAGAGCAAGTCGTTGTGTGTCTAGCAAAGTAAACTACCATGCAATCCTATGCATTGCTTAATCTTTATTTAGAAAAGTAACATGTGAGCATGCATAAAGGATTCTATAGAGTTGGGTGGGGTGTGGCACCTCCGTTGTCATCACCGAATTCCTCGTCGCACTCGTAGTTACCCTCCTCGGTCAGATTCTCCACGTTCTCTGAAACAAATACGTGAAATAGTCGCGTTAGCAACGTATAGAGATTCACACAAAGAATTATCAGAAAAATGAGAAGATTCAAATGCACACAAACATAGCTCCATAATGTAGAGCTCATGTTTCTGAGAATTTTGATAGGCCGTTTGCAATTTTTGGACTTCGTATGAATTTATTATGAATTTCCGAAGATCAAATCAATTTCTGAAATTGGATAAATGGATTTTGAATCCAGCAGGGACACGTGTCAGTAAGGGATTGGTCGGCTGACGTCAGCATGATGTCAGCATGTCGTCATTTTGACTTACTCAACCCAGATGGGCTTTTTGGGCCGCAACAGGGTCGGGTCACGGCTGGATCAGGGCCGAGCCCACCACGTGTCGAACAGAAATCAAGCCACGTGGTTGGTGTGGGCTCAAACTGGGCCGAGGTCCACGGGGCGGGGTTCACCGTGCACCCCAGGTGTGGTCCACTGGACCTCAGACTCGGTCTACGGTGCACCAAGTGCACCGGCACCTTTCTCTATTCTGGCTTATGTAGGTCGTGTCTACCGAGGCGGGGAAAAGTTCATGGTGGGGGGTTTGGCCGGTCCACCGAAACGCACGTGGGGTTGGTCCCACCGCTCAGTCTCACAGCTCACACAGGCTAGGTCCACACGGGGCTTAGCTTCTCTTCCCTCTCCCTTTCTTCCTCTGTTTCGCGGAGGCCGACGGCGGGCGGCGGCGCTCCACCGGTGAGTCAACGGAACTCTGCACCGACCGTCCGAGGGCCAAATTGGCTGGTCTCCCACGCTTGCGCGCGCATGGTGAAGCCTCTGGTGAGCTCGATTCACCACGATTCGGCTCCGATCACCACCCGCGAGGCAAGGATGCTGGCGTTGCTTGCCGGACTACGTCAATCCGGGGTGTGGGATGGTCTCCGACTCAAATTGGTGGCGCGTTACGTCATAAGGTAGCTCCTGGGTGAAGGTAGGGAAACATGCGATGGCAGTCAAGGCCCCTAGGCATCTATCGCCGGCGAGGTGGATCGGTGATTCACCGAGCCATCGGTCTGAGGTAGAACGCCTCGGTTCGAGGCCTTGTCTTTGCTTCTGCGCTCCAACACGCCTAGACGAGTCTGTTTGGCTATTTGGCGATCACAGGGCCCTTCGACATCCACCAGCCACGGCGGCTACCTTCACCGAACACATGATCATCATCGGTGCTGCGCGGCCAGGCGACTCGGGGGCATCCGGAATTCAACCAACAAGCCAGGGGCTACGGGGTGGTCTCCGTGAAGCTCTGTGCGCTATCAGTTGGGCCATGGATGGTCTATATGGCTGGGAACGGTTCTCACCGCAAGGACACAATGACGGGGTGCGGTCATGGCGAGCAGTGGCTGCATCACCATGGTCAGGGTGATACGGGGCATCTCGGTCTCTACCAAGTACACGGGCGGGCTTGGGCGGTAACCGTGAAGCTGCAGGTCTCATCAGATTGGACGGAGGAGGTCTTGGCTGTTGGGAACATGCCTCGCCGTGTTGACATGGTGACGCGCACGGCCATGGCGACTAGAGAGCTTGCCACGGCGTCCCAAGGTCTCGGGGGCTTGTCAAGTACTAGGAGGGGCCGTTCTGTGCTCGTGTACATGTGTGTGTCTAGTTTGGCTAATCCGGCGAGTGTCTAGGTCCTTCCCAAGTTTGGAACACCGACGAGCTCTCCGGTGGTTCTCGTGCTCTAGAGCGGGGGGAAAACTCGGGTGTGTACCTTGCACTCGGAGAAGAAAGGCTAGCGGTGTTGTGTAGGGTCGATGTCGTGTAGCACCGGAAGCAGTGCAGTGCAGCTCCTCTCCGCAACCGCACTCCGACAAGCTCCGGCGGTTCCTTCTTCTTCCTTGCACCGATCGGCTCCTCCTCTCCACTTCACCTTCGTCTCTCTCTCTCTCTGGTGTCACTCGTGTGTGCGTGGTCATTGCCTCAAGCGGCGGCTGGGGCTGGGAAACCCTAGAGCTCGGTAGGGGGGTCTTATAGAGGACGGCGCCATGGGCGGGTTGGTAGAGCTCGCGAGCGCGATCTGAGGGTGGCAGTGGCTCGGTGCGTGATCCAAGGGCTCTACTGAGCTTCTTGTCCCCCAAGCCAAGGGAGGGGGCAGGCAGGGGACAGGAGTCACGCTCCTTGCGTGCTTGTCAGGGGTGGTTGGGGGCCGGTTGGATGCCAGCTGCGGTGCCAGCGGGCTCTGCCGTGCGCGTGCGAAGGAGTGAGAGGCAGGCGGGAGGAGAGGGATGACAAGAGGTGCCGCCTGTCAGCCGGTTGAGGCGCGCGTGCGGGTGTTGGGCTAGCCGGTTGCGTGGGCGCGTAGGGCCGGCTGTCAGCGGTGCAACGCGCGCGCGTGTGTGGCGCAATGGCACGCGTGTGGAGGCAGGCCGCCAACGCGGTATGGGCTGGCGCGCGGGTGTGGTTGGTGCTTGGCCGATCTGGTCTACTGGGCCACATTGGCCTGATTTGCTTTCTCCTCTTTCTAATTGTTTTCTGTTTTGTATTTGTATTGTAGTTCATATGTATACGTGTATGTATGTATGTAAGTAGGAATACTGGTGTATGTGTTTATATACATGCATGCATTTAATAGTAGGTAAATATATATACATATATGTATATCTGGATGTGTGTTTCATTTATCCACAAATTTGTATTAGCAAGGCATGGCAAATCATATAAAAGTAATGCATCATAAGATTAATTAACCCTAGGTTAACATGATTGTCTAGGATAGTTATTAACAGGGTATGGAATACCAAGTCATGCAACGCATATTAACATGGAGTCAATACTAGTATAAGTGCAATTGGATCTAAGGTTAGATGTTAACCAAGTTTAGAATGCTAAGTCAAGCATAACATCCGTCAAACATAGCAATGTTTAAAGAAAAATTTTGTAGTTGGGATTTTTGAAGTGTGTAATTTTTTGGGATGTTACAGCAAGTCTCTGAAGAAACAAGAAGCTAAAGATTTATACTCCAATCTTCAAGCTGCTAAAGATTCACTGGTGACTCTGGAATCCGAGCTGAAAGTCATGAAGGGTGAGAGAATCAAATTAGAAGCTCAATTATCTGAACTGAATGTCAAAATTCAATCTCATGAAGCCAAGATGACAACTTTGCCGAACTCTATAGAAGAAACTTCATCAAAAATGTCAATTATTTTGAAAGAAAATAAACAACTCAAAGCAAAGCTATCCAGCATCCAAAGTTCTGAAGACGAAGATCAAAAAGTATTGGATGACATTAACCGAATCAAAACTGAGGCCCTGGATGCCATCAATCAGCTTCTGCATCGGTAGAGATATAGCTTGTAGTAGATTAAGTGCAGCACATTTTGTTTCTGAACAATTGATTGTCCCTACTGTCTTGCCCCTTATATATTCCTGCTTGTATGATAGCATAATCGGCTCTGTTATTCTTCCCGATTAAAACATAGCCGATTCGTCTCTGGCTTTCACATAGCCTATCGTTTTTGGTTTAGGGATATAGCCAGTGACCTTTGATATACCTGATTCTGGCCCAGCCCGGTAATGGCCCACTTGAGAGGGAAAACCCTAGTTTGCCGTTTGGTATTCCCGTTCCACTTATAAATAAGCCTTCTCTATTAGCCTCCATCATCGCCTTCAATCAAGCCTTCTCGTCTCCCCACTTTCTCTGTTCAAACCAATCCAGAGAAAAAACCTAACCGCTACAGTATCAATGGCGGGAGGCGATAACCATGGCAAGCGTCCTGCTGAAGGAGAAGCTGAAGGAAGCCGAGCATGGCACAATCAGCAGCGCGGGGGAGAATCAGTTTTTTGCCCCCTCGCACTTCTACTTCTTATTCACCCTTCTAACTCTGATTTTCTCTCCTCATTCAACAGAATCAGGGTTATCTCCACCGGTCAGAGCATCCCTCTCCCTCCGGCGACAGCGGGTTCACCGGGAACTCCGGTAACCGTCCCTTCCGAGTCTTCAGGCTCCTACCACTCCAACCCCTGGGACTTGGGTTCGGGTTCGAATGCCGCGGACGTCCCCTACACCTCTGCGGAGGCGGTCACCTTCAAGGGTGAAAGAGACGAGGCCCGCACAGAGTTGGAGAAAACCTCCAAACAATATGGCATTGACCAACTCGAGTGGGAGGACCAGCGGAAGCAGTTCTGCAACGCCATTACGGGTCAGCCAAAGAAATCCTGTTTGACCTTCTCTTTTCTGATCTTGTATGGTTACCGGATTCGTATGTTTGTTCAGCGCTTTCTGCAGAAACTGAGCGCTTGAAAACCGCGGCAAACAAGATCGCCGATAAGGTCAACGCTCAAGAAGAAACCGCCAAGACACGCCTTGAGAATGCGGATGTCCGCATCAATCGAGTCGCTATTCACAGCGTGCACCACGGCGTGACTCTGGGGTTAGCGGCAATGACTACCCAGCGTGATGAGGATTTCTCTGTCCAGTCAACCGGCTTTTGTGGTCAAGTGCCTCCAGAGAGTGTCGAAGGCATCGACGATCTTCTGGAGAGCTATGAAGACCATGCGACCGCCCTTGCTGAAGTCATAGATGCCCAGACTGTCCTCAACAAGTTGTTTGAGGAGTAGCTTGTAATTAGGAAACTTATGTAAAATACTTTGTTCTGTGAAATATGTAGGATCCCTACTGGTTTTCTCCTTGTTCAATTTTTTTCTGAGAACGGCCAATCTGGAGAATGCTTGCACGATGTGTTTGATTTTTACTCTAAAGGCGACACACATTGTATCGGCTATTCTTTGAGCTCTTCAGAGTATTTTTCGACTAAAGGCGATACATCCATATCGGCTATTTGTGTATAAGACTCCTCAAGTTTGTTTATGCTCCAACCTCTACACTAGGATGAAATCTCTTAAGAAATCTTCCATTAATAGCTCTAGCGAATTCTTCTCCCAGTAGAGTTTTCAAGATATACGCATTGCCAGGCGCGCACCTTACCACTCAAAAAAGGTCCTTCCCAATTTGGAGACCACTTGCCGAACACTCTGTCCTTTGTCCCGATCGGCAATACGGTTTTCCATACCAAATCTCCTTCTGTGAATTGTTTCTCCTTAACCTTCTTGTTATAATACCTAGCAACACATACTTTATTTTTCTCAATATTTTCCAATGCTTTGAGACAAACTAAATGCAAATCTTCTAATTCGTCCATCATCAGACCCTTGTAATTTTCTTTCCTTAAATCGTTCTGCAATGTAATCCGTCTGGATCCTGATTGTAATTCCCACGGTAATATAGCATGATGCCCATAAACCAACTCATAGGGAGACGCTTGAGTAGATCCATGACAAGTCATTCGGTAAGCCCACAAAGCCTCATTAAGAACTGAATGCCACTTCTTCGGCTTTTCATCAATCTTCTTCTGAATAATTTTGCTCATGATCTTGTTTGATGCTTCAGCTTGGCCATTGGCTTGTGCATAATAAGGAGAAGAGTTGTACAATTTGATTCCCATTTCCTCGGCAAAATCACAAAACTCGGACGAAGTAAACTGAGTCCATTGATCTGTTGTTATGGTTTGAGGAATCCCGAATCTGTGAATTATATTCTCCTTAACAAAATCAACCATGTTTTCTGATGTAAACTTTTATAGGGGAATAGCTTCAACCCACTTTGTAAAATATTCTGTAGCCAATAGCACAAACTTATGTCCTTTGCTAGAAGGAGGATGAATTTGACCGATCAAATCTATGCTCCATCCTTTGAACGGCCAAGGCTTGACAATTGGGTTTAAAGCCGACGCTGGAGCTCTTTGAATATTACCAAATCTCTGACAGTCTTGACATCCCTTGTAATATTCAAAACAATCCTCAAGCATGGTTGGCCAAAAATAAGCAGTCCTCCTTATTATCGATTTCATCCGGTAAGCCGACTAATGTGCACCACATACTCCTTCATGCACTTCATACATCAGTTTTCTATACTCCTCTTGATTCAAACATTTGAGGAGTACTCCATCTATGGACTTGTAGTACAACTGGTCATCAAGGAGCACGAACTTGATAGCCTTATATATGAGCTTTCGGGAAAGTTTTTGTGATGGATTTTTTAAATAATCGGCAATTTCATTTCTCCAGTCAACAATTACCTGACCTTCATCCAAAGCGTTAATTTCTTGACCTTCTCAGTATCCTGAAGCAGTTTGATCCAGTCTATTTGCTTCTTCATTATGCCCCCTGGGGATTTGATGCAAGGTGGCTACCTGGAAACTCTTCAGAAGCTCTCGGCACTCTTCATAATATCCCTTTAACATATCACTCTTGCATTCATATTGGCCTATCAGTTGGTTAATTACCAGCTCAGAATCCCCGAAAACCTCAACAGCAACAGCCTTCATTTCGACAAGCAGTCGGAGTCCTTTAAGCAATGCTTCATACTCTGCTTGATTGTTAGTCACCAAGAATCCAATAGGGATGGCATACTCAAAAGTCAACCCTCTAGGAGAAATCAAGAGAATACTAGCACCACCACATTTGCTACAAGATGAACCATCAAAAAACAAAGTCCATGGTGCAATGGTTACCATCTTAGCAGAAGGATCACGGTGTTGGGTAACAAAATCGGTAATAACCTGACATTTTACTGCTTTTGCCGATTCGTACCTTAGATCAAATTCTGACAGACCTAAAATCTATTTGTCAATTCTTCCATTTAAAATTGGCATCAATAACATGTGTTTTATCACATCGAACTCAAAAACTACTACACATTCGGCGTTTAACAAGTAATGCCGAAGTTTGGTACACGAGTAAAACACACATAAGCAAAGCTTTTCTATAGTCGAATACCTTGTCTCTGGATCCAGCAGCTTTCGGCTAAGGTAAGCTATTACTCTTTCTTTCCCTTCAAACTCTTGCATGAGGGCCGACCCTATTGTCAGGTTGTCGGCCGCCACGTACAACTTAAAAGGCTTGTCAAGCTGCGGAGGTACCAATACGGGTGGCGCCTTCATGTACTCTTTGATCTCATCAAAAGCCTTCTGTTGTACGTCACCCCACACAAACTCTTGATATTTTTTAAGCTTCAACAGTGGAGAGAAGGGCAACACTCTTTCTGACAAGTTAGATATGAATCTTCTCACAAAATTAATCTTGCCCAGTAGTGATTGCAACTCTGTGAGATTGGTTGGAGGCACCACCTTGTCCATTGCTTCCATGCTCTTCTTGCTAACCTCGATCCCTCCTTTATGGACTAGAAAGCCTAAAAACTCACCAGCCGAGACTCCAAAGGCACACTTGTTCGGGTTCATCCTCAAACCATGCTTCCTAGTGCACTCCAAGGTCTTCCTCAAATCGGCCAAATGCCCCTCATGATTTCTAGACTTGACCACCACGTCATCAATATAGATTTCCACAATCTTGCCGATCAACTCGTGAAAAATATAGTTCATAGCTCTCTGATAGGTTGCACCGGCATTCTTCAAACCAAAAGTCATGACAATCCATTCAAACAAACCAATATTACTAGGGAATCTGAAGTTTATCTTTGAAATATCCTCTATTGCCATGAAGATTTGGTTATAACTAGCATTACCATCCATAAAGCTGATGACTTCATAACTAGCTGACGCATCGACGAGCAGATCGGCAACTGGCATCGGGTAACCATCCATAGGAGTAGCTTTGTTGAGATTTCTAAAATCAATGTAGGCCCTCATCTTTCCATTTTTCTTGTACACCGAGACTATGTTTGAAACCTAATCTGCATATCTGCATGGCCAAATAAAATCTGCTTCCAATAATCTTTCAACTTCCTTCTTTACATCGGTCAGTACCTCCTCTTTGAAAATCTTCCGGGGAGGTTGTTTGAAAGGATGGTATCCAGGCTTGATCGACAATTTATGCTCAACGATAGAACGATCCAGTCCTGGCATCTTTGTATAATCCCAAGCAAAACAATCTTTGAATTCTTTTAGTAGGTCTATCTGCTTCAACCTATGCTCTTGGTCTAAATTTGCACTGATAAACATCGGCCTTGGTTTAACATTATCACCAACATTTATCTCCTCTAGCTTATCGGCCGACATGAAGCCACGTCCCAGCTTCCCTTCACTGTCATCGATTGGGTTCCCCATTAAAAATTGCTCTCAGAGCCGACTGCTTGGATCGGCTGTCGGCCCTTGCCGGAGACATTCACAGGACCTTCTCCCCAAATCTTTCCAGAGAAATAATCGAAGCCATCATACTCCCAGTAGACAGGTTCTGTGGTAGCAACACTTACCGAATCATCAGCATGAACAATCTCAACATCATCTTCAATCCATTGAATGAGAGCCTGATGCATGGCTGAAGGTATGCAGCAGTTAGCATGGATCCAATCTCTTCCCAAGAGCAGACTATATGCCCCCTTACCATCGATGACAAAAAAGGTAGTGATCAGAGTCTTTGATCCAATCATCAACTCGACGTGTACTGCCCCTGAGTGTCACAAGGGTTGCCAGCAAAGTCTCTGAGTATCAAGTCGGTCTTCAACAACTCCTCATTGGCCATCCTGAGCTTCCTAAAGGTAGTATAAGGCATGATATTGATGGCAGCTCCTCCATCAACCAGCATCTTGTTCAGAGGCTTGCCATTGATGTATCCCTTCACGTAAAGTGCCTTCAAGTGTCGATGTCTGGCCGGTTTATCGAACACTTCCCGTTGAGTTAGGACAAGCAGGGCCATCAGATTCTGATACTCGCTCTCATCGACATCTGAGGACAGTTCTTCCTGGATATCTTGGTCCTCAGGAGCTATAAACTCTGACGGAAGGAAGAAGGCCATGTATGCATCAGCCGAACATTCGTGTTCATCGGATTTCTTCTTAGGACGCCACGTTGGTTTCCGTTCGGCAATCACTTGTGCTAGCTCTATGTTCCTCAAGCGTTGCACCCTCCTTTTCTGGCTTTTCTTCAGCCCTGGTGGACACCACTGTCTTTTCTGCCACACGTGCTCCCGGCGCTCTCTCTCCTCAGAGTGCACCCACTCTTGATTGGCAAACCTTTTACCTTGCCGATCCTCTGAGTCGCCTATTTTTAAACGTCGATCGTCCCTAGGAGCATGTGCTCCAAGTCTTTCATGGACCGAACGGTGGTTGACCGGGACTGCATATACCCTGAATACTGATCACTGCATTCGGGGCAATTATCTCTAGTAGGCAGCTTCAGGCCTTCATTCCAACAATGCTTGAAGAACGAACATCTCCAATGAGACTGCTCCTGCTCCCTCAAGCGCTCTTGTTTTCTCCGATACATTTCTTCCTCATGTCTCTGACATTCCTCTATGAATTCTTGTTCCTCGTAATGCATCCGTCTCTGATACTGCTCTTGCTCCCGTTGCCATTTGTTTAACAGGATCCTCGTCGTTACCCTGGGTTTGGAGGCTTCTCCTCTTTCACTTCGGCTATCCTCGAACTGTCCTCGTTGCCGAAGCTCCCATCTGTAATCTGCTGATCAGGGTCAACAACACCAGTTCTTTTCGCTCTATCTGAGGTCAACACCTTCATCTTGCCCTTACCTTTGGATTCATCCACGACAACCATATTCATAGAGAAAGACATTGTCTTTTGTGCAAAAGGGTTAGCATCAATCTTCATCTTGCCGTCAAACTTCAGATGCCCTCCTGAATAGATTTCTGGATTTTCATTCTAAACACTCGGCAATCATTGATGGCATGGGAATTAGTATTATGGTACCCGCAAAATCTTTTGTCCTTTACCCCTTTAGGGCGTAGCATGGGGTGCCCTTCTGGAAATTTGATGTGTCCTTCTCTGAACACCAACTCGAACAGCTTGTCTAATTTCGATACATCAAAGTCATAAGTACCTTTCTGCTGCCTCAACCATCGCTGATTAACTTGGGTTGGTTCTTTCGCCCAGACCAGTTCGGCTGCAGCGACTTCATCCTCGTCTTCAAACTCCGTTGCTTCCTCAGGAAACTCTGATACACTATATTAGTCATATCACCTTTCTGGAAACGGTTATCTCTTCTGAACCCCTAAGCCTGGTTACTCATCATAGCTAACCATTGTGACAATTGACCAAGGTCTTCGAAGTCCATACCGAACAGCTTCTCTCTGACGTTCGGTTGTATGCCTGCCACTGCCATCCCCGACAACTGGTCATCTGGTAAATTTAGAGAATAGCAGAGGTTTTTGGTCTCCCTGAACCTGCGGAGATATTCCTGGGGTGTCTCATTAACCTTCTGGCTCATGCTCATGAGATCGACTAGTTTCTTCTCATTGGTGCCTGTAAAGAAATACACATGGAATTTCTGCTCCAGGTCTGCCCAACTGATAATGGAGTTTGACGGTAGAGACGCGAACAATGTGAAAGCTGGCCCTGTCAGACACGAAGGAAAATACCGAATCTTCCAAGTGTCATCTGTCGACGCTTCCCCCAGCTGCATCAAGTATCGGCTGATGTGTTCTATAGTGCTGGTGTCATCCTGGCTAGAAAACTTGGTCAAGTCTGTAGGAGCCTTAACTCTTGGAGGGAGAGCCACTCTGTTGTACCACTCTGGATAAGGGGACTTGTATGTGTATGACTGGTTCTTTGGCTTCAGGCCAAACTGATTCTTCATCATGTCTGCCATCCTATCCATGATAAGATCAACACTCGAATTCGGAGGCCCACGTGCCTGCCCTTCAAATGGTAGCCCTACTGGGTTCCCGTATCCCGGATTCGGGAGAGCATTAATGGCATTGTAATCGGAAAATTCTTGATACCCCTCCCCATACATGTTTTTTTGCAATCTGTTTGCTATTGGGGATACCTTGAGAGCCGACTGTGGGACGCTCCCTGACGCGCCGAACGCAAGCTGGCCGTGAGTCATGGGATATTGCTGCTTCTGGTGAGGAACCATCCTGGCTTGGGCCATGTCAGGCGCTCCACCATCCTCAACGGTCTTCTCCTGGTACTTCGGCACATGGAACAATGTTTCCCCTCGTATCGAACCATGAGTCTCCTCAAAGAGCTTATCGGCGGCTGGCCTGAACGTGCTGACCATGATCTGGCGAAAAGTGTTCAGGAAAGTTGTATGATGATTTGTCATGATTTCGCTCATGGCTTTGTAGATCACCTCACCAACTTTATGAGCCTCCTCCTCTTCCGTGTAATCAGTTTGATGTGGAAGGAGGGTTCTTGGGACTGACTGCTTCTGGAAAACGTTGTTGCTTTTGTTCTTTGAGAAAGACATCAAGCATTTGTTCTGAAACTCGTCGCACGCCTGTTGGATCAAATTCCTCATATCTTTCGGCAACTCTTCCATAGTCACATCCAGAACCAGGTTGTTGTCGATTTTAACCATCCTGAGATGTGGGGTCCCACCGAGCGTGCCAAAAAGTGTGTTGACACAAAAAGTGACATACTGTATCTCACACACAGCAAACCGGAAAGCGTAGCTTCAATCGAGTGCCCGGGTGTTTCGAGAACCGAAAACGTGCCAGTCAGTTTGACCTGAAACTAACAAGGGATGAAAATCATTAGATATAAACTGGAACATGCGGGATGAGACCAGACAGTTCCATATGTACGGCCCTGAAGCCACTTAGGACAACATACAACTATAAAAGCTATCTACCAACAGGATATATAGATCATTCGGCTAAAGCAAAGAGCACGTGGCACTTTGATTGCCGAATATGCATGCATGGGAAAAGTACGTATGAATGAATCAAATGTCTAAAAGTTAAAGCATGACCAAACTCGGCAATCCGGCCGATTTGGGATCCATGATGAAGGAAACATGTAAGAAAAACACGATCAAACTAATCTAAGCTTGCATCTGCCGCACAATACTTAGCTTTATCAAAACTTGAACGTGAAATAGCAAGCATAAACCCGCAACACGTGACAACCTAGATTGAACCAATTCGGCTATTATAAAACGTAAGATCTAATCATTGAAACAACATTACTAAAACATGAACAGATCTATAACGAAGAGAAAATCCGAACCTCATCAATCTAGATTGGGCAAAAGAGTGTTTGCAAATATGTAAAATATTTAAGGTAAATCGACACATGGTAACTTGATGAATCTAATAGATTTTGCCAAATCTAGTAGAGTCGGTAACTATCTTGCTTCTGCTAAGCATAACAAGTAAACATCCGCCGCACGACATCTACTCATAAACAAAACACAAGCAAAGACCTCTTGATTGTTAAGCAAGGATCCGCCGCACGATCATTGGAAACAAACAAGACTACTTGCATCAACATCTAAATCCACCGCATGATACTAGACATGATAGCAAGGTTGCCAAGACTTACGGAGGTCGACGGATCGATGATTCCTCTCGAAGAACTCGACGACACTACAAAAGGACTTGAAGTTGGCACGGGGTCGGTTGTATTGATTTGGTTGTGAACGTTTTTACAATGGCCAAGAGTTTATATTTATAACCTGGTCATGACATGAGTTCTAAAAGGATACGATTACAAGATATTAAAGGAAGAAATACAATATCCCAACTTTATTCTCCTTCGGAGTCTTTATTGCCTTAATCGTCGCAGCTATCGTTGCCGATCGGTTCTTAACTTGCCGTTTTCGTCACTTCAACGAAAAACCGCCTCTCTCTTCGAAGTAGCCGACCGCATGATCAATTGCCGAATATCTAGAAATTAGCCGACCGCATAGATTTTACCGAATACCCTTGAACACCTATTCTCGGCAGCCTTTCTTCACACTGGCCCACCTGTCATTCTAAATATGCCAAAATCCAGTGTTAACACAACCTTATCATAGGCTTTCTCAGAATTAATTTTGAAAATGATTTCATTTTGTTTTTTTGTTGTGTAGGTCAAGACTCATGAATACTATTATGCAAAACTGATGTACTTTCCATAATATTCAGAATGAGAATAACTCAGAGTTCATACAAAGTATGGGCATCATTACGGAAAAAGAAGTGTCAATCGTCTACTCCTGAGCCACGGCAGAAGGGTAAGCTTGATTATAACCCAGAGTACTACAGGATGGAGGAAGCAGTGGCTCCCTATCCAAATTATTACAAAAGGACATGTGAATTATCAAGACAATCTTGAATTTTATGATGAAGTTGCGTCTGGCTGATTTTTAGGAAGCGCAGCTTGGAATGCAGGAATTTGCATGTACGCGTCATGGAGCCTCTCCATGATCGGGTACTTCGACTGCAAGAAAGCAATAACTAGGGTGGCCGTGGTCCACACTATTTATTTCATTTGCCATGGAATAGTAGATGAAACGTTAGGTACCATATCGATTTAGATGCGATTTGCCATGGAATAGTAGATGAAACGTTAGGTCCATGAGCACAAAATATGCAAACATCGGATTAGTTCACATCACTTACCAGAGGAAACACAAATGATGCTAAATTGTTTTGCAGCACATTAATTAATTATTACTGAAATTTAAGTAATATGACCCTTTCTCAAAGATGGATGTCAAAATGTAAAATAAATGAGAAATTTTGTTGAAATGTGGTTTGGATGAAAAAAAACTATGCATGGTTGATACGATGATGTGACTAGGGAGATCATATCTAAGTGATTGATGAAAGCAAAACAATGTGTATTATTAATAGGTTGGGTATAGCAAAGCAAACCAATTGGACATCA
The DNA here is from genome assembly GCA_022036555.1 of Microstegium vimineum. Taxonomy (NCBI): domain Eukaryota; kingdom Viridiplantae; phylum Streptophyta; class Magnoliopsida; order Poales; family Poaceae; genus Microstegium; species Microstegium vimineum. The sequence continues at coordinate 11,876,467 of CM039129.1, read as the reverse complement.
TCTCCAGTAGCATATTTACTCTCACATCCTTCCAAGAGATTTTCGATCGCTGACAAAAATAGTTGAATCAAAATTACCGGTGTAAGTAATATGGAAAGAATGAAGCTGACACAAAGTACATTTTCTTATTATTTGGGAGCCAAGGGCGAATTTGCCCATGGTTGTGTTAGCACCACCAAAAGGCGATGAGGCTATCTTCACCTCCCACTTTTGGCTCACAAGAGCGCAATTAGGGGATTGAAGGAGAAAGTATTTCTAAAAACTCATTAGGTAGAGAAGCAACAAAACAATTTTATAAAGCTCGCCAACAATCTCTATGAGAATAAAACCCTTTTATTCCATGACAACTTCATTAGTGAAGCTAATATTTTTTATAAAATATTTTTGGTAAAAGGACTTCTCAGATGAGACAGCAGAGAGGTAAGTTAGTACTTGGGAGAGAGTAAAAAACATCTTTTACGAATGGTGGTGTAAATGTGTATTCTATGTGTTTTAGTACGAAGGGAGTAGTATTGGTTAACCGGCGCGCGGCGGCAAGTCGTATCGGCCAACTTTTTATGTGGACCCCAGTATGCCCGGCCGACTTCAGCAGGCGTAGGCATATGCCCCGAGCAGAAAAGGCCACGAACGGGTAGGGGTAGGCCAACTCGGTAAGCTTTGCCGACCTCGACCCGCCGGGGAACGTTAGTGTGCCAACCAAATTGTGGCGGGGCCAGCGTCTCCAACCAAAGAAACCGGAGCGACCCAACAAGGCGAAAGCGAGCGAGCGAGCACGAGGCACCACACAGCCGCTACGGTCTACAGGAGCACGGCTGCAGCCTGCACTGCACGGCAGATGGCGGGACTGGAGGAGAAACCGAAGGAGAGAGAGAGCGCAGCGCAAAAAAGTCCAAAGAAACCAAGGAAAACAGGGGTGGGGAGGAAGCCCAGCTTGAGCAGGGGCCAGGCCAGGGGAGGAAAAATAAACTAGTGACCAATGTGTCCCTACTGTTCTAATATAGTTATATTTGTACATTATGCATGTCCGTGTTTGGATGCTTGTGTGGTGTTCTATGATCATGTCCAATCAGTAAGCTTTGTTGACCTCGACCCGCTGGGGAACGTTAGCGTGCCAACCAAATTGTGGCGGGGCCAGCGTCTCCAGCCAAAGAAACCGGAGCGACCCAACCAAGCGAAAGCGAGCGAGCGAGCATGAGGCACAACGCAGCTGCTACAGCCTACAAGAGCACGGCTGCAGCCTGCAGTGCACGGCAGACGGCAGGACCGGAGGAGAAACCGAAGGAGAGAGAGAGAGCGCAACTCAAAAAAGACCAAAGAAACCAAGGAAAACAGGGGTGGGGAGGAAGCCCAGCTTGAGCAGGGGCTGGGCCAGGGGAGGAAAAATAAACTAGTGACCAATGTGTCCCTACGGTTCTAATATAGTTATATTTGTACATTATGCATGTTTGTGTTTGGATACTTGTGTGGTGTTCTATGATCATGTCCAATCGGTAAGCTTTGTCGACTCCGACCCGCCGGGGAACGTTAGCGTGTCAACCAAATTGTGGCGGGGCCAGTGTCTCTAGCCAAAGAAACCGGAGCGACCCAACCAAGCGAAAGCGAGCGAGCGAGCATGAGGCACAACGCAGCCGCTACGGCCTACAGGAGTACGGCTGCAGGCTGCAGTGCACGGCAGACGGCGAGACCGGAGGAGAAACCGAAGGAGAGAGAGAGAGCGCAGCGCAAAAAAGACCAAAGAAACCAAGGAAAACAGGGGTGGGGAGGAAGCCCAGCTTGAGCAGGGGCAGGCCAGGAGAGGAAAAATAAACTAGTGGCCAATGTGTCCCTACTGTTCTAATATAGTTATATTTGTACATTATGCATGTCTTAGTTTTGATGCTTGTGTGGTGTTCTATGATCATGTCCAATCGGTAAGCTTTGTGTTGGTGATTATTATGAAGCCACTTTAATACACTTAGTTCATATGCATGTGTCTATATTGTCACTCTAAGGATATCCTAGCTTTGTGTGTTGTACCTTAATACCTATGGGAGATACCCATTGGGTAGTATTATGCTAGTGCTCTAATGTAGTAATCATGATATGCAACTCGAATAATGGTATAAGCAATAAATGTTAATAATGTGTTTTTAGAAACATGGTAAAAGGGTTGGAGTGTTTGGCTACTTTCCAAATGTTTTTTTCTTCCTAAGTATTTATCTATTAGTGATAACCGGGAACTTATAGTGCAACCACAAGCTATAAGACTCTAGCTTGGCTAAGTATCAAAACTTTACTAGTTTGTGGCAGATTAATGGAAGGCATAAAAGGGGCTCCGATTTGCATGATCTTGGTCTGCCAAGAGGTGTGTGCATTGATTTCTTTGTTTTTTTAGTGACTCTTTGGGGGAGGGTTCATGCTTATTGATGCGGAAACCTTAGCGGGTTGCTGCCTATTAGTGGAACCTGTGAAATCTCATAGTGTATCCTACCACACTTACTTAAAAAAGGCTGATGGCATATGAGAATCACAACTTATGGATAAAGATATATAACCTCTACATAGTATAAAATTGTTATTAATAGTGGTACTCACAGTCACGAGTGGCCTGAACTTCTTATTGAATAGAAGAACATATGGCCTGAACTTCTTATTGAATAGAAGAACATATGTGATTAATTTGTTTATGTTGTACATTAATCATGTTTACATTTAAACTTTCTAAAATACTTATCCTAGTAAACTATTGTCTATCTTTTTTAGTCTCATAACTCAATGTTATATATGTTGAGTATGATATATACTTATGGTTTGCTTTTTTTTAATTCCTTATAAAAATCCTGGATAGGAATCCAATTGCTAAAGTTTGGAGTTAGACTTGTGATCAACCAGACAGTTGTCTCTGAGGATTTGGAGCCTCCGTCTGAAGATCGAAGCTGTCGTTGCGCTATTTATGTCTAAGCTTGTGTTCTTTGTACTATTATGCTATGTAATAAATTATTGTCTTTTGATATTATCAATATTTATATCTATACGTGTGATTTGATTTATTGGGCTCACATAAGATGTATTTGGTTTTGTCCTTAACGCTGGGTACTACAGACTTTAGTATGGAAAATAAAAGGCTAGTCATTCAGGGCTAAGAAAAGCATGGTTCTTGACTACTTATAGGTATATGTGTGATACGACTTATTGAGATTATTCGGTTTTGTCCTTAAATCAGATACTACAATCTAGACTACAGTACGGAAAATAAAAGACATGTCATTCTAGGCTAAGAAAAGCAGGGTTATTGACTCCAAATTCTTGCACGCCTTTATTATGCAGTCCTTGTTGTCATTCGAGCAGTGCAATAGTGCCTACGACCAAAGCTAGCAAGTCCCTCTCAAGAGTACTTTTAAGAAAGCTTTCGGGTTTCCTTTATCAAACACTAGATCATTTCTTGTGATTCAAATTTCTCGATATAGTTCCAAACATGTTTCCTCTTACGAAATCACTGGATAGACCAAACGTGTTTTCATTTGGCTCCTGATAGGGCGACCCAAACATGTCTCTGGTTAACACAAACTTGATGCACCCTGTGTGAATCTTCTTGCACATTCCAGTAACTTCTTTTATAACCTCTGAGAAATAATTCAAAATTGTACTTGGCCAAATTTGAGTGCTAACGACTCCTTCTAGTGTTGTATGTTTCCTGCACAAGATTAGATAAATTTGGATATTGAAATTTCATAGCTTCACGACAACTATTTCTCCTCCCAGAATCTGATTGTGTTAGAATATTAAGTTGGAACTTTCCCAGACTAAGGAATTAGCCCTTTACTCTCATCTCATGAAACCCAACCAAAAGTGTAAAACACCAGCATTTGCTCAAAATTTTGGTTCTAAGGTATTGGTTTCTGAAAAAGTTCTGACACATTCCATCTTCATTACAAAGCTTGAAAATACATTTACTCAATAAGCATTAGATTTGTATATCCAAATTTTGTATAGTGACGCCTCCATTTCCTTTGATTCAGATAAAATGGACCACTTAGCTAGCCTAAATTTTCTACTAATTGTTTTGCCAGAAAAATCCGGGATCTGTAAATTCATTTTTTTAAGAACTTTTAGAATTTCAAAGAAACACAACATCAACATGCTAACGCTCCGAATTAATCAACACGTCTACCACCATAAATTTTAGCCCTCCAACCACACAATTTCCTTTCAAAATCCTTAATTCTTTTCCAACCATAATTGTCAATTTTTAAAAAATCATGGGAATCCCCAAATTGTAGGGTTATGAGGTTGCTACGCTAGCTAGAAAACAAAATTTTTCTACCCCATAAACCAGGAACTAGTGCTAGTTATAGATCACGGGGTTACCACTAGACGCGCAGGTGCAGCGGAAGCGACTTGATGTAGTCGTGCGCGTCGCAGCAGTGCCGTGCAGTTGCGAGGTCGTCCGTCTCAACGTCTCTTACTCGCGGTTCGTCCTTGTGCTCCATATGCAGCACCTCCGAGGAATCCCATTCGTGTAGGGAAGAAGCGTCACGCCTCTGAACTGCTAGGTCCGCGAGGAGTACTAGGCGCGAGCGTGGGGAGGACGACGGCGGCTGCCAAAGGACTTGAGTATCTCGCCCCGCACCCACCCCTTGCTTATATAGGCGTCCTAATGAGCTCCCATGTTGGAGGCCCATTAGCAACCCTAAACCTAGTCTAATTCGGGGCTTCCAGCCCCTTAAGCGTGCGACCCTATGGGCTCACGCACACATAGACATGGCCCAAGTACTCTTACTCGACCAATAGTTGATAGCGGCCTCTAGCAAGGCGTGTCAACTCCTATGCATACGCTATGATCAAATCAGACGAACCACCACAATACAATATATATGTTATTCCTTTGCCTCATGATATTTGGTTCAACTCGTGGGTTAACACTAAACCCAAGCACGGCCATGCATTTCATGATCTAATCATTTGAGTGATCCAGTGATATCTCTCTCATATGGAGAGTGGCAAATTCCATCTTGATTGACTATATCTCACAGTATGTTTCCTGACAAACCCAAAAGCTACCTTTATAACTACCCAATCACGGAGTAGCGTTTGGTAGTCCTAGGGTAGGTCGTTTCACATCTTGAGTATATACGACAATCTCAGGTCTAAGGACATAACGTACACAATGTGTATAGAGACAATCTCATGTCGGGTCTGTCCAGCACCATGTCCTACATGTGCCCACATTATTAGTTTGACATCTCATGTCCATGACTTGTGAAACATAGTCATCAACTAATAATGTGCTGATCTAATATTCATGTGCATTCTTGTACGAACTCCGATCAGAGACAACTTTTATAGTAACCATACAAGTAAAAGAGTTTCACAAGCAATTCACATAATTGCTAATCGATACAAGTTGTCTTTAATGGATATTCGTAACATGTCATGGATACAAGGAATACATCATCTCTATGATTACCTCTAGGGCATATTCCCAACACAAATAACATAAGCAACATGACCATATTTTATAACAAAAGAGTTGCGAGTATTGTTCCTCACACCCCTTTGTTTGTCCAAACCAAAGAGCTCATTTTTGTGAAAGCTAATTTTAGGACCTAATAATTATTTTTTTCCTATTCAATATCACCGTCCACAAAAATAAGGATTCCTCCTTGGCTCTAGACAAGATGATAGCCAAAATGTCCACCACAATATTGAATAAGATAGGTGGAAGAGAATCACTCTACCTAAGACCTTTCGTTGTTTGGAAGTAAGACCCTATTTGGCCATTCAATTTAATATTGTCTCCTTGGACAAATGCCTCCACCAGAAGACACCACGAAGGATCAAACCCCCTTAGTATTAATAATAGTTGTAAAAATCCCAATCAACCTTATCATAAGCTTTCTCAGAATTAATTTTGAAAATGATTTCATTTTGTTTTTTTTGTTGTGTAGGTCAAGACTCATGAATACTATCATGCAAAACCACTGTACTTTCCATAATATTCAGAATGAGAAGAACTTAGAGTTCATACAAAGTATGTGCATCATTACGGAAAAAAAAGTGTCAATCGTCTACTCTTGAGCCACGACAGAAGGGTAAGCTTGATTATAACCCAGAGTACTGCAGGATGGAGGAAGCAGTGGCTCCCTATCCAAATTATTACAAAAGGACATGTAAATTATCAAGACAATCTTGAATTCTATGACGAAGGTGCGTCTGGCTGATTTTTAGGAAGCGCAGCTTGGAATGCAGGAATTTGCATGTACACGTCATGGAGCCTCTCCAAGATCGGGTACTTCAACTGCAAGAAAGCAAGAACTTATTGAAGCTAGTTTCTGAATAAGTAGGGTGGCCGTGGTCCAAACTATTTATTTCATTTTCCATTGAAACGTTAGGTACCATATCGATTTGGAAGCGATTTATGCCAGCATGTATCTGTGGTTCAAGAAACACATCTCCCTGTCCATGAGCACAAAATATGCAAACATCGGATTAGTTCACATAACTTACCAGAGGAAACACAAATGATGCCAAATTGTTTTGCTGCACATTAATTAATTATTACTTAAATTTAAGTAAGATGACACTTTCTCAAAGATGGATGTCAAAATGTAAACTAAATGAGAAATTTTGTTGAAATGTAGTTTGGATGAAAAAAAAACTATGCATGGTTGATACGATGATGTGACTCGGGAGATCATGTCTAAGTGATTGATCAAAGCAAAACAATGTGTATTATTAAAAGGTTGGGTATAGCAAAGCAAACCAATTGGACATCATCTCCAGTAGCATATTTACTCTCACATCCTTCCAAGAGCTTTTCGATCGCTGACAAAAATAGTTGAATCAAAATTATATAGTTGAATCAAAATTACCATTGTAAGTAATATGGAAAGAATGAAGCTGACACAAAGTACATTTTCTTCTTATTTGGGAGCGAAGGTGCATTATAGTGCTCAATGTTCAACAAGTAGCTTAATTTCTAACACAGCTACATTGCTAGATTTGAAAACCCAACTTGAGTCTATGTATAGGAAAAAGAAGTTATGCTTTGAAAACATTAAGTTGCAGGAAATCATACCTCTGAATCCCTTGTCAATATAACTTTGAACAATATGAAGGCCCTCATCTGGGCTCATCATACCCTCATGCAGACCCTGTAAAGTACTTATGTAAATAGATCTTGTACATGCCCAAAGTCTCATCAGCTGTAGCTAGGTACTGGTAATACCCACAATAACGGCATAGCCTTGAAGAGGTTGAATGCTTGAACAAACAATGTTTGCAATCTGTACCAAGAAAGTGAAAGACTCAATGGAAAGGAGAAGCCAAATGATGATAAAAGTGTTGACCTCTTCAATTGATAGTATCGAATATATAGCAAGTATATGTGATACCATACCCGAAAGGTAAATGAAGATACAAATATAGTTCCCCAGATACCAATAGTTGAACAGATTTTTATTTTACTTCTGCAAACAAGATACAACGAGACTTTGATATGGACATGACCTGAAGATTAAGAGCTTTCCTCTTGAGATCTTTAGGCAGGAGAGGATGCTCAGGATATTTATCTTCCAAATACTGCTCAATCCAATAGCTTGTTAGTGACTAACAAATGCATGCATTGGCATGGCACGAGAACATATATATAATTGCACAGTGAAAATCTGTTGAAGCAACATTCGTAACTCACCAATGAGATAGCGAAAGAATCTGAAACGACTATGTCCCCATCTACTAATGCTGGAATAGATTTGATTGGATTGATTTTTTCATAATCTATGAAAGGGGATACATAGTGATGGAATTTACATTAAACAATGAACTTTTCACAAAAAGTAACATCAAAGTTTGTAGAACACATTGCTGTCCCCATTGATTAAGAACGCAAGAATGAGATGTCAACTGCAATACACTAATTGTGTCAGGTGTTGCAGTTACCTGGATCTGCTCTGGGGTTTACCGACTTGTACTCGTAATCCGCACCTTCATGATTAAAAAAGCCAAGAAATTAGCTTTCAGGTTTTAGAATAATAAAGAATTTAATATATCACAGCATGGGAAAGAAGTTTGCACAAATTGAGTAGCATCAGGTTCGTTAAACAAAAAATAACAAGAATCACTGACAAGACCAAAGGGAGTACATACTAAAGCAAATTTGTTGTGCATAACCGTTCCTGTTCTGTTAATATACATGTAGTGCTAAAGTACTTGAAAATAAAATATTCTTGGGGTGTCGAACAACTAACTAGTCACAGCTGCAGTTTTACGGTTACTCTTTTTGTTCTGTCTTTCTCCTTTTTCTGTGTACTTTGTTTTTACCTGTTGCTTTTTTAAAAAAAAATAAATTACAGTAGGAGCTCCTTGCTCCTCCTGATTCCTAAAAAAAAGAAATACAGAATTCCTAGCATCGGTAGTCATTCCTAATCCTTAACTGATCAAACTTCAGAATCTGCCCAAAAATAGACGAGTCTGTATCTAATTCATGCGAAACTTGAGGTATATATCCTAGACTGGAAAAAGAGGGTAAGAGACTAAGAGCTCGAGGTCATATAGCATCAAGAAGCCTGCTCCCTTGTTTTTGCCATATACTTTGCCGAATTATTCTATAAGATCAAGCTCATCGGTTAATTATGCCTAACAACCATCAAGGGTTTACGGCGCAATGACAAAGGTCATTGGTTGAGGGCTCTCACCCAGGGTTCAAATACTGGGTGCGATACTTTATTCTAGATTTATTCCAGAATTTTCCGGCGCTATGCATTAAGTGGTAGGCGACGTTCCCGTCGACAGCGAGGCGCATGTGGTGACTTCGTCAACTTCAAGATTTGGCGGCTCAGTTCTTCGAAGGTGCTCATATAGGGGTAGGGTTTGCGTGCGTGTGTTCATAGGTGTGAGTATGCGTATGTGTTGAGCGTCTGCATTGTACTGTGTAATCTAAAAAAACAAATTATGCCTAACAACCAACCAAAAGAGCAATCTAACCAGCTTCTGAGCCCAGAGTTTTAAGAAGTGCTAGAGTCCCCTACTCACCTTTGAGGTTGAGTGCGATGCGAACACGGTGGGAGCAGGAGCTGATCCAAGCGTTGTACAGGATGGGTTTGTCGGTCGCCATGGCCGTCGTCTCCTCCTCCTCAATCACCTGTACAGGATGGACTGCCTGCTAGAGTTGAATTCAACAGAGAAGAAAGACTACAGTACACGCAAGCCCGTAAAGATAGTGCTGCTGCGTTGAGCTTCCCCGACAGCTGTTCCTACTACATTTTGGCTGCAAATCAGGAGGTTTTAAGTTGAAACTTGCCCATGGAACGATGTTAACCATGCTGGCAGGCGCAAATTTCTGTCCCAAAGAACATTTAGCTCTTCCCTTTCATAAGCACAAGGGGCAATCCTGCTGTAAGATGACACACTTTATTGGCTTCAAGTTGTAAGAAGTACTACTTTATTTAACATCTTCAGTCTTATTAAGTACGGAGTAGATAGTATCTAGAGATCTCTATCAATCTCCAGCTTTATTTTATTTCAAGTTGATACAGCTCTACAGCAGAAGGCAGCAAAAGTCTGTCTCTTTGCTAGAAATGTTCAGTTTGATTTGCCAGCTCTCAGTTTTTTAAGCAGACATGAGTTCACTATCTCTTCTTTTTTCAACTGTTATGCACATGGTAATTAATTTGGATAAAGGAAAATTATTATTCTATAACTAGTAGGTACCCCGTGCGAAGCATGGGCCACCAAACCAGAAATACGAAATGTAGCCCATCATATGTTTATACATGGAACTCAAATATTAGTAAAATTAGTTACAAATGGATCCTTATTTGATCCCTTCGTAAAAGGAAAAATACGTTTCACATAGTACGAATGTTCTAGTTGATATGGAGACTCATTTCGCTGTCACCCTAGCAAAAGAGGAAGCTACCAACATACTCCCTCTGTCTCTAAATAATTGTCTTTGTTGATATCCGTGTCACAAGTTTAATTCGTTTTGTAGAAAATATGTGCAACATTTGTATCTTCAAATAAATTTAATAAAAAACTAGATTTAAAGATATTTCTAATAATAATTATTATATATCATAATTATTTATATTTTTAATATATATGTAATGAAAGATGTTTCTTATGAAGTGCAAACAACAGATATATTAGGAATGGAGGATGTAGAGGGCAAACATGTGCAAACAACTTTCATTCTTGAGGTTTAAGGTTCTAGCAGTGGAGGTGGCGGCCATGCCAAATCGGGGTGGGGGCAAGGATGGCCATGGTGGCAATAGGAGGGAGAGGGTAAAAGGAGCCCGCCGCAGGTGCAATAGGGTCGCGGTGCTCCGGCTTACCGCGCCATGGTGGGAAGGTGCGAGAATCTTCTCCACCGACCAGTCGGATGGATGCACTCCGCCTGACCCCCCCCCCCCCCCCCCCCCAACCCCAATTTTGACGGTTGAATTGAGCCCAATTTAGCAAAGTGATTGAGAGAGAGAAAATTAATTAAAGGAGAAGAGGGGGGTCGGCGGGGTGCTGCCTACCACCAGGGTCGCCAGGTAGCACCCCCCCCCCCCCCCCCCCCCCGGAAGTTGGGCGGCGGCGAATGCAGGGGCGTTACAATTAGGCCCTGTTTGATTCCCATAAGTCAGATGACTTAAAATCAGTGACTTATAAGTCATGTTTGTTTAGTTTCCAATGACTTATAAGTCATGCAGGAAATGAGTTGGAGTGTGATCCCCAAGTAAAAGGGATGTGGTCCTATGTAAAAAGGGTGACTTATAAGTCCATAAGTTGGGGTGGAGCAACTTATGGACTTATAAGTTGTGGTGTTTGACAAAATAAGTCATTTTTTTCACTTTTAGACTTTACCTGACTTATGCAAACCAAACAGGGCCTTAGGTTCCGTTGATTGGTATGTGTAGTCAGACAGGAGCGCGCCGTGCATTCTATTTCCTTTTCTGTTAACACAGTTACACAGACCATCTGGCCACAGTTGCTTATTTACCGTCAAATTCTTCGAACAAACCAGAATGTATGAAACAAAGGCATACATTGAGGATATAAAGTTCAGAACCGTGAATGAATGCTTCCTGTAGTGATGAACACGAGAAAAACTTGGGCCTTCTCGTATGTCACCGGACATACAGCACGATTCCAAAATATCTCTTCCTTTTTGTAGCATGCCTCCACACTAGGTGGTCGAAGCAACAACTTCATTACTTCAACGGCACTTATTTCAACATGGTTGCAGATCTCATTTCAGTATGGGGACGCAGGCGCATCTGGCTGTTTTTCAGGAAGCGCTGCTTGAAATGCTGGGATCTCCATATAGGCTTTGTAGAACCTCTCCAAAAGAGGGTACTTTGACTGCAGCAAAGCAACGGCTTCTACACATTAGTTTTCTGATGACTTCTGAGGCTTGCTCAGGAGAAATGATTTTACATCTAGATAGAGGTGACTCCAGGTTTCATATCATACCATATCAATTTGGAAGCGCGTCACGCCTGCATGGATCTGGGGTGCAAGAAACACATCTGCCTGTCCAAGACCACAAGACACTCAGCAGCAGAATATTCAGTAACATCCAATGGGGTGCAGTGCATTAATTTAAGTATCAAGGTTCATATTAAATTGATCATCAAGAGTAAAATAAATTCAGGAAGCACCCTAGAGCAAATGGGCAGAAGCAGTGCAACAGGAACCTTTCAGGCACAAGAAAGATGATTGCAGGACCAAAGCACTAACCAGTTGGACTTCGTCTCCAGTAGCATATTTACTGTCACAACCTTCCAGAAGTTTTTCGATTGCTGAGAAAAATCAACGGGAAAGTCATAGTGGGCACACACAATTATGCAACAAAAAGTAAGGACACGAGAGTGTGAAAGAAACTGGCAAAGGCCAAGTTTATTAGGTGTTACAACTTACAAGGAAATGTCATTTGTTATTGTACACCATATTTCTACCTAATTTTCAGAGGTGTACTCAAGGAAGAAAGATTAGCAATGACCAAAAAACAATTCAATTACAGAGCGCAACAAATCACACCTTTAAAACCCTTGTCGGTGTAATTCCAAACAATCTTAAGGCCCTCATCAGAGCCTAACTTGCCATCAAGCAGACCCTGCCACAGGAATAGCATAAACAATAGATAATTACATCAATACTAATAAAGGAAACACAATATTTCATTAACAGTCACTGTTTGTAATGAACCCACAATTACAGCATAACATTGAAGAGGTTGAATGCTCGAACACACTATATTTGCAATCTGCAGAGAAGTAAGAAACATCCATCAACCACATGGCATTGGTGATTACAATGTTAGGTGTGTACACTGAGATGATCCTGGGAGGCTGGGACCCTGTTGGTCCTTTGTTCCTTTATTTGTTATATAAAAGTGAGTATTACATGTAAAATACAGGATCTCTCAGAAAAATGTTGCAAAATAAAGCATGGATATCTTATTAAATACTTGAATACCCTGTAGTCTTGTAATTTCAAAAACCTTAGTTTCATACCATAAAACCTCTCAAATATTTGGGTACCTGCAGATTTATAGCTTTCTTTTTGAGATCTTTAGGCAGAAGAGGGTGTTGAGGATATTTGTCTTCAAGATACTAAACAGAAAGCAAGAAGTTTGTCATCAATAATAATAAAGTGGCAATTTAATAATGAAGAAATTACAGAAGAATACAGCTCACCAATATGATTGCCAGGGAGTCAGAAACAACAAAATCCCCATCAGCCAATGCTGGGACATACTTGATTGGGTTGATCTTTTCATAATCTACAATAGGGTCACAGTTATGGGACATACTAGTTAACATTGCTTTCCCTCCATGTATCACACCTTTCAGACATTAAGTTGATGTATTGTATGTAATACAGGAATATTTGTACTGCTAACCTAGATCGGTCCGTGTCACTGCCCTGCACTCATAATCCAAACCTTCATCGCAGAGAAATTGGAACAATTAGTTCACAGAAAAAGTAATGATAAAATGACAAGCAATAGCACAAGAAGCTTTAATTAATCTTGCGTGCTTCAACTTGCAGTCAATCTTGTGTAGTATACCGTTATAGAATTTATAGAACTTTATTACTAAGTTGGATGCACACATACTTCTTTTCAGTCCATCGATTAATAAGAACTTTACCATATATAATGCATTTCTCACGAGCTACAAAGTCAAAAGATAGGTGAAGATTTGC